>JACEFZ010006020.1:37500-70000 GCA_014155875.1 Cepaea nemoralis | reverse complement strand
TAGAGGAGTTAAATATAAGACAAACCTGCAGAAAGCAAGGGGAACCTGCCATATAGCAATGCAGGGTCTACAGTACTAGTCTTGCGTATTAGTAGAATGTGTACAGTACAGGAGCAGTGAAGAAAAAGCGAGTGTAATTTAAGTTAACGACAGTTAACTGGTAAGCACTAGAAAAACGAGGGAAGCCGAGACCTTTAACGAATAGTGATGATGAGTCACGAGAGAGAAGGGAAATTACTCAGAGAGACTGTGTATCACGTGATCAAAACAGCTGAGATCACGAGAATGAAACCGCTTGCCGGTCTAGTCAGTTGGGTCAGGGTTTTGACAGAAGCAAGACGTCAAACTGTTTTGAAGTCGTGAAAGATTATCAAAGTAATTTGTGTAATGATCCTCCAGCAAGAATTGGAGATGTTTCAGCCAGCTAGTACGGCTAAGTGAATGGCCACACAAAGGTTTGTTGCGTTTCACAGAATTCATGGCTGCCCAGCAATACTGCACTCCAGACGCAAAGATAAGACAAGACTGTTGAAAGTATGACCTTAGTTCATAATCAAACATCGTTGTATGAAATGAATATTTGCTCTGCTGAAACGATTGTGCTCACTCTTCAAATTAATGAACTTTATACAGCAGAAATGAATATGTATCACACGCCCTCCCACATGTACGGGACCTTGTGATTTATGTCTGTTGTAATATTTGTCTACAATAAACGAAGAGTACCAAAGACGTCAGTATGTGTATGTTTCATCATATGTCGATGTTCCTGTTAAATCTGTCAATAACTCTGAGACAGCGATCCCAGCAATAGGTCATTGGCAGAACCCACCATTGCACATGTCTAGCACACATGATTTGACTCTTCACACATTTTATGAGGAAAATAACACAAGGAAGACAAAAGTGCTATCACCTAGACACCAGTAGTAGGGTTTGCACGTTTCAGTTATCATTTGAGGCGGAATATGAGGCGGTAGGCCTCATAAATGCTTGTATGTTTGTTATACCTCCCCCTTAATCCAGAACGGACCTCATTTTTCAAAAATTAGCGGGAATATACTTTTGGATACTTCCGGTGTCACTTCCGGTTGACTACTTACGGTTGACTATTTCCGGTCCATGGGTACCCGACCGTCCCTCCCGCAGGTGCCTCCGCCGGCAATCTCTGCTTCCCCGATCCGTACCGGGACCGCTTGAAGACAGTGAGGCAAGCCCCGGGCATGTGGAATACTTATATAGTTAAATATACCAATTAGGCACCGGGCACCCGGGTTCGAGTCCCAGTTTATGTGTGTGTGTGTGTGTGTGTGGGGTAGGCCGATGTGAGGGGCGCAAGAGAATGAACCCCTACCCCAGTTATTAGCATTTTCCCCCCGAGGAGGCCACCAAATTTGCACCTAGATCCAAAGAATAGTGTACACCAAGGTCCTATCCAGACCAAGAGGCAAGAGTATACTCTGTTCTTAACCAAAATACCCAAAAGATTTAAGTCAAAAGTGACCTTCGGGCATATTCAGCTTTAGGAAAAAGACTGAAGCCAGATTACGGCTATTAATTCTATATATGGGTATATTGCCACAATTAATAAACACGTAATAAAATATAGACACTGATTAATTCTAGAAAAAATAACACTAAAGACCAGTCTCAATAGTATACGTTCAATTAAAATAACATAATCAGTGAAGTTTGCAAATTAATCATAAAAATACTTTAAAAAATAATAACGCCAGTTAATCCCTTTGCGTATTTTGTAAATATGTGTGTTCCTTGATACTGGCAAACATGGGGTATGTCATCTGCGCTTAGTGTAATATCGCAGTAACCGATTAACGCACGATAGTGAACTTTTGAATATAGCGGTTTTAAATGGCACTGAATCAGCGTGAGCACATCACCAAATGAATAAACAAATATTTTAAGGCACTTTGTTTGGGTGCCAATGAAGTAATCACATGAAAAAGTTGGGTAAATGATACCACAAAACTACAATATATGTCAGAAATTGTACATCTCGAATGGCAACACCTGTCGGTATGCGTGGAGTTTGATAACTCTGTTTTAGTTTGCAGTAATCTCACAAAAGTGTTAAGAATTATGCACCCGATAATGATAAAAGAGACGTATTATACAGACATCAATGATATCACACCACCCGGATATCTTGTAAAAGTAAAAAGAGGTATGACGTGCCTTTAATCACATGTGCGTGAGTCCATTCCGAGAGTTTGACATAAATACCACATATGTGTGAATGTAAGTAGTATGTAAAGGGTTGTCCGAGCCTTAAGGTGGCTCACCCCAGGACCCAAAATAATTTCTTATATCGCTTATGTGTCGACACAACAAGCATTAAGAAGCTGAATTTTCAAAGCTCATGCGGTAGGATACATAACTACTTCCGGTTTTGTGTAGTTAAAACCTAAAACTGTAAGTAGTAAAAGAAAATATTTAAAAAATAGTCTATTTTGATGTGTAAAGTGAAAAGTTAAGATGGCGGCATGGGTATGAGGTCTAACGCTAACAATCCCAATGCATATTTATGGATCATATCGTCAGAAGCTCTTGGCATTGTCCAGCTATGACTATTGTAAAGTAACCGATCATATATTGTAATAGCGTTTATTACTGTCAGTAATGGATGGGACTTAAACACTGTCATCAGACCAAGGGCGAAGTGGTACAGACACAAGACTCGTCCTTGGGCTTGTGATGGTGTACAACCAGTCACATGGGCCCGTATCTTAGGAATACATCCGTTCACACGTGGTTAAGGGCAAAACAGACCGCGTGCTCACTGACTAAAGCAGGTCAAATATGGCGCTGCTTCCGATCGCATGTGTAATAGCTACAACCAGACCACGTGCTTACTGGCTAAAGCCGGTAAAAGATGGCGTCGCATCCGATCACACGTGGTAAAGGCAAAACCAGACCACGTAGCTAAAGCCGCTCAAAGATGGCGCTGTATCCGGTACACATGGGTAATGGTCACATCCAATCAAATAGACGCTGCTTCCGGTCGCAAGTGTAATGACTACAATTGGACTACATGCTCACTGGCTACAAGTGGTCAAAGATGGCGTCGCATCCGTTCACACGTGGTAATGGCAAAACCAGATCAGATGGCTAAAGCCGCTCAAAGATGGCGCTGTATCCGGTACACATGGGTAATGGTCACATCCGATCAAATATGGCGTTTCTTCCGGTCACATGCGTAATGACTACAAGCAGACCACATGCTCAATGGCTACAAGTGGTCAAAGATGGCGTCGCATCCGATAACACGTGGTAATGCAAAACCAGACCACGTGGCTAAATCCGATCAAAGATGGCGCCGTATCCGGTCACGTGTCTAATGGGATACAAACGAAACACGTGGCTAATGACTCAAACGGTCAAAGATGGTGATTCATCCAGTGACATGCATAACGATACACGTGGAACACGTGGCTGATGACTCAACCCGTCAAAGATGGCGTCGCATCTAGTCACATGACCAGACAGTGCATAATATTCTGCTGAGTCATTCTACGTCAGCAAATAGCGTGTATAAGACGGTCAGCATTCGTCATATAGAAGTATCGTTCTCTGTGAGCAGCAACCAGATCAACAGGTGGCAAGCCGCTAATGGTAAGTGGCTTTGTGATAAATCTTTCACATTTTCGTTGTGGTTCTCCAAGTAGGGATCTGGTTAACCTAACAATACTAGTATAATACAGGGTATATGCAGCTTACGCACGTGTAAACAAGTCATCACAGTGTCCGACTAAGCCTTTCTCATACTCATGGTGCAGAGATGTGATCACCGATGCTAGTCGGGGAACTCGTATATGTACGTAACAGTTATCGGGCATACAGCGCCGAGTGGCTAGTGCATGATAACAGATGTAGGATATTACACAGTAACACAACAAACTGTCCCAACTCCGCCTTAGGCAATGCATGTAACATGACATGTTACGTGTCCGCTGTCATAACCAGCGACATTATCACGTAGCAAATTAGACATCTACACTTTCATTACCTCTCTATGTGTCCATACGGGTCTTTACATCTTTCTCCAGAAACCCATTTCCAAGACCAATATATGTTTTTCAGTGTGCCTGCTCAGTACCACACTTCACAGCCAGATAAAAGTACAACTTCTATTTACCACTTCAACAGTCAAATGAGAAAATATGTTAGACAAAGTATTACAAATATTGGTCAAATACAGAAATAACTCATCCAAACTTATAAAAAGTAGGAACATTTGTTAACCTAGTGGGGGAAAATATCACCCAAGTACGAAATGTGTTAGTCAAATAGGAAAAAATATTGACCACGTAACGAAATATATTGTCCAAACTTATGAAAAGTAGGAAAATGTGTTAGCCAAATGGGAAAAAGATTGACCAAGTAACGAAATATCCCTGCCAAACTTATGAAAAGTAGGAAACTTTGTTAAACAAGTGTGAAAAACTATCAGCCAAAGAGAGAATTATCTCACCCAAACTTATAAAAGGTAGGAAAATATGTTAGCCAAATGGGAAAAATGTCAGTCAAATACAGAAATATCTCAACCAAACTTATAAAAAAGTAGGAAATTGTTAACCAAATGGGAAAGATACTGACCAAGTAGGAAAATTTGTTAACCACATGTGAAAAATATGGTACACATAATGAAATATCTCGTCCACACTTATGAAAGCTAGGAAAATATGTTAGCCAAATAGGAGAAAATCTTGGCCAAGTAAGAAAATTTGTTAGCCAAATGGGAAAAATATTGATGAATTAACGAAATACAGCGTCCAAACTTGTGAAAAGTAGGAACTGTAACCAAGGCAAAATATATTGGCCAAATTTCAAAGACATTTATGAAAAATCGGAAACTTTGTTAAGCAAAGGTGAAAATATATCGACCAAAGAGAGAAATATTTCAACTAAACTTATAAAAGGTAAGAACATTTGTCAGCCAAAGGGGAAAAAGGTCGGCCAAATCACTGAATTATCTCAACCAAATTTATAAACAAAAGAAAGAAAAAGTTACGAAACATCTCGTCAAAACTTATGAAAAGTAGGAACAGTTGTTAACCAAATGGCAAAAATCTTGACCAAGTAAGAACATTTGTTAGCCAAATTGAAAATAATATTGTGCACGTAACGAAATACATCGTCCAAACTTATGAAAAGTAGGAAACATTGTCAACCAAATGTGAGAAATTTTGGTCAAATAAAGACATATTTCAAAAACTTATGAAAAAATAATAACCTTTGTTAACTAAATGTGAAAAAAATTTCAACAAACGTATAAAGATCTCAACCAAACTTATGAAAAGTAGGAAACTTTGTTAACCAAATGTGAAAATGTTGGCCAAATTTCAACCAAACTTATGAAAAGTAGGAAAATTTGCTAATCAAAATGAAAATTTTTGGCCAAATTTCATCCAAACTTATAAAAATCTCAGTCAAACATATGAAAAGCAGGAAAGTTTGTTAATCAAAGGTGAAAACTTTTGTCCACATTTCAACCAAACATATTAAAACATAGGAAAATTATTTGTCTAACCAAATGTGAAAAGTTTGACCAAATTTCAATCAAAATTTTGAAAAGTAGGAAAATTTGTTAACCAAAGTGAAATATTTTGGCCAAATTTCAACCAAACTTATAAAAAAATAGGAAACTTTGTTAACCAAATGGGAAACGTCTGGCCAAATTTCATCCAAAATTATAAAAAGTAGGAAAATTAGTTAACCAAAGTGAAAATTTTTGGCCACAGTTCAACCAAACTTATGAAAAGTAAGAAAATTTTTAACCACAGTGAAAAATGTTGGCCAAATGTCAACCAAACTTATAAATAATAGGAAACTTTGTTAACCAAATAGGAAAAGTCTGGCCACATTTCATCCAAACTTATGAAAAGTAGGAAAATTTGGGCAGGCACAATGAAAAACATATATTGGTCTTGGAAATGGGTTTCTGGAGAAAGATGTAAAGACCCGTATGGACACACAGAGAGGTAATGAAAGTGTAGATGTCTAATCTGCTGCGTGATAATGTCGCTGGTTATGACAGTGAATACGTAACATGTCATGTTACATGCATTGCCTAAGGATGAGTTGGGATAGTTTGTTGTGTTCCTGTGAAATATTATACATCTGTTATCATGCACTAGCCACTCGGCGCTGTATGACCCGATAGCTGTTACATACAGATAAGAGTTCCCCGACTAGCATCGGTGATCACATCTATGCACTATGAGTATGAGACAGGCTTAGTCGGACACTGTGATGACTTGTTTACACGCACGTATGCTGCATATCCTCTGTATTATACTAGTATTGTTAGGTTAACCATATGCCTACTTGGAGAACCACAACGAAAATGTGAAAGATTTATAATAAAAAAACAAGCTTACCATTAGCTGCATGCCACATGTTGATCTGGTTGCTGCTCACAGAGAACGGTACTTCTATACGGCAAATGCTGACCGTCTTATGTCACTGGATGAATCGCCATCTTTGACCGGCTGAGTCATTAGCCGCGTGTTTCGTTTGTATCCCATTAGACACGTGATCTAATACAGCGCCATCTTTGATCGGCTTTAGCCAGCAAGCACGTGGTCTGGTTTTGCCATTACCACATGTGATCGGATGCTACGCCATCTTTGACCACTTGTAGCCAATGAGCACGTGGTCTAGTTGTAGTCATTACACATACGAGCAGAATCAGCGCCATATTTGATCGGATGTGACCATTACCCATGTGTATCGGATGCAGCGCCATCTTTGAGAGGCTTTAGCCACCTGGTCTGATTTTGCCTTTACCAAGCTTGATTGGATGCGACGACATATTTGACCAATTGTAGCAGTGAGCACGTGGTCTGGTTGTAGTCATTACACATACGACCGGAAGCAGCGCCATATTTGATCGGATGTGACTATTACCCATGTGTACCAGATGCAGCGCCATCTTTGAGCGGCTTTAGCCACGTTTTCTGGTTTTGACTTTACCACGCGTGATCGGATGCGACGCCATCTTATACCACTTGTAGCCCTTGAGCGTGTGATTTGGTTGTAGCTATTACACATACGAGCGGAAACAGTGCCATATTTGATCGGCTGTGACCATTACCCATATGTACCGGATGCAAAGACATCTTTGAGCGGCTTTAGCCACGTGGTCTGGTTTTGCCTTTACCACACGTGATCGGATGCGAATGCCATCTTTGACCACTTGTAGCCAGTGAACGTGGTCTCATTGTAGCTATTACACATGCGACTGGAAGCAGCGCCATATTTGACTTGCTTTAGCCAGTGAGCACGTGGTCTGTTTTGCGCTTAACCAAGTGTGAACGGGTGTATTCCTTAGATAGTGCCCCTGCAACTGGTTGTACACCATCACACAACCCAATGTCAAGTCTTGTGTCTCTACCACTTCGCCCTTTGTCTGATGACAGTGTTTAAGTCCCATCCACTACTGGCAGTAATAAACGCTATTACAATATATAATCGATTACTTTTACAATAGATATAGCTGGGAAAAGCCAAGGTATTCTGACGATCTGATCCGTAAATATGCATTGAAATTGTTAGTGGTAGACCTCCTACCCATGCCGCCATCTTTACTTTTCACTTTACACATCAAAATAGACTATTTTTTAAATATTTCTTTCACTAGTTACAGTTTTACGATTTTAACTACACAAAACTGGAAGTAGTTATGTATCCTACCGCATGAGCTTTGAAAATTCAGCTTCTTAATGCATGTTGTGTCGACACATAAGCGATATAAGAAATTATTTTGGGGCCTGGGGTGAGCCTCCTTACGGCTCACTTGCTCCTTTACATACTACTTACATTCACGCACATGTGATTAAAGGCACATCAGACCTCTTTTTTCTTTTACAAGATATCCGGGTGGTGTGATATCATTGATGTCTCTATACTACGTCTCTTTTATCTCTATCGGGTGCATAATTCTTAACACTTTTGTGAGATTACTGCAAACTAAAACAGAGTTGTCAAAATCCACTGCATACCGATATGTTTTGCCTTTCGAGATGTACAATTTCTGACACTATTTGTTGATTTTCTGTTCACATTTCCGGTCTTTTCGTTTTGTTTACATAATCAGCATCCAAGCAAATTACCTTACAACATTTGTTTTTTCATTTGGCGATGAGCTCACGCGATTCAGTGCCATTTAAAACCGCTATATTCAAAAGTTCACTATCGTGCGTTAATCTGTTACTGCGATATTACACTAAGCGCAGATGACATACCCCATGTATGGCAGTATCAATGGGACACAAATATTTACATAATACGCAAAAAGAAATAACTGGCGTGATTATTTTTTAAAGTATTTTTATGATTAATTTGCAAACTTCACTGATTATGTTATTTTAATTGAACGTATACTATTGAGACTGGTCTTTAGTGTTATTTTCTCAAGAATTAATCACTTTCTATATTTGATTACGTGTTTATTAACTGTGGCAATATAACCATATATAGAATTAATAGCCGTAAACTGGCTTCAGTCTTTTTCCTAAAGCTGAATATGCCCGAATGTCCCTTTTGACTCAGATGTTTTGGGTATTTTGGCTAATAACAGAGTGTACTCTTGCCTTCTACGTCTGGATAGGACCTTGGTGTTCACTATTCTTTGCATCTAAGTGCAAATTTGGCGGCCCTCCTCGGGGACAAAGGCTAATAACCTGGGTAGAGGTCCATTCTCTTTCGCCCCTCACATCGGCCTACCCTGCGCACGCGCACGCGCACACACACACACACACACACACACACACACACTGACTGGGACTCGAACTCGGGTGCCCGGCGCCTATTTGGTCTACTTAAATATATAAGTATTCCACATGCCCGGAGCTTGCCTTGATGTCTTCAAGCGGTCCTGGGACTGACCGGGGAAGCATAGGCTGCCGGCGGAGGCACCTGTTGGCACCTACTGGTAGTAGTAGTAGTAGTAGTAGTAGTAGTAGTAGTAGTAGTAGTAGTAGTAGTAGTAGTAGTAGTAGTAGTAGTAGTAGTAGTAGTAGTAGTAGTAGTAGTAGTTGTTGTTGTTGTTGTTGTTGTTGTTGTTGCCCCATATCTGTACAAACCATTCGGCGCTCGTGTGTGGATGTAGTCACTATCATTCCGGCGTCCTTTACTTCCAGATAATTGACCTGGTACCCACTTAGAAGCCGAGGCCAACTTTAAATATCCGGGTTCGAACCTATGGCCACCAGGGCGGCAGGCGAGCGTCTAGCCACTACGCCATCACTGCCTTCGTGGTACGGAAGGAACAATAATACATACATGAATACAACCTAGTATGTGTGACGGTCTAACTTGATGTTTGGTTTCTTTCAGATGCTGCATCTACACTCGCTCACAATGTTCATCCTGTTGTCGGCCATCTTTGTGGTCACGTGCCTAGCAGAAACTCTAAACCTGGACGTCGCAGGCGACAGGCCCCCGACAGAATGTGATCTAGTTCAAAGAGTGTCCGTAATCTGTTATCAGGTCGGTTTCATTCCTCTCCCCGGGGCAGTTACTGTTTGCTAAGTTACGTAACCTGTCCACGGGTCGTGCCCTGATTCACTGTTCTTCTACAGGTAGTGTGCTGATTGGCTGTGCTTCCACGGGTCGTATGCTGATTGGCTGTGCTTCCACGGATCGTATGCTGATTGGTTGTGCTTCTACCCGTCGTGTGATGATGGCTGTGGTTCCACGGGTCGTATGCTAAAAATTCTTGTTAAATTCTTCACACACACACACACACTCACACACACACACAAGGAATATTCTGGTCTATAACTATACTATAGCCTTAAAAAGATATTTCATACAAACTGTATATTTTCAAGGTGTAATGTGTGTTTCTTTTGTTTGTATATATCACAGACCGTTGCCTTTTGTTAGTTATCTCATACATACTATCATTTTTTAATAGGAATTCTTTGATACTCAAATATTCTCATTCACATTTAATTTTATTTAATCAAGTGTAAGGGTACCACTGAGTATTTCATACTCCAAGTATTCTGCTGAACCTTTGCTTTCTGATAATGGTGCATCTTGTATATACATAAAACATCTTCCATACATTAAACATCGCAACAAGCATTCCATTTTACAAAGTAAATTGCAAAACATGTATATATGGCGTTTGCTTGAGCGCGCACGGCAGAGAGAGAGAGAGAGAAAGAGAGAGAGGGGGAGGGAGGGAGGGAGAAACAGGTGAGAGAGAGAGAGCTGAGAGAGAGAGGAAGAGAGAGGGTGAGAGAGAGAGGAAGAGAGAGAGATAGGGAGGGAGGGAGGGAGGGAGAAAGAGAGAAACAAGTGAGAGAGAGAGAGGTGAGAGAGAGAACGAGAGAGAGAGAAAGAGAGAGAGAGAACGAGAGAAAGAAAGAGAGAGAGAGAGAGAGAGAGAGAGAGAGAGAGAGAGAGAGAGAGAGAGAGAGAGAGAGAGAGAGAGAGAGAGAGAGAGAGAGTAAATCTGAACAAAGACAGAAGTTAGCTACAATGGGTAGTAACTTCATCACAGGCACAATGTATTTATCCCATCACAGACACAATGTATTTATCCCATCACAGGCACAATGTATTTATCCCATCACAGGCACAATGTATTTATCCCATCACAGGCACAATGTATTTATCCCATCACAGACACAATGTATTTATCCCATCACAGGACACAATGTATTTATCCCATCACAGGCACAATGTATTTATCCCATCACAGGCACAATGTATTTATCCCATCACAGACACAATGTATTTATCCCATCACAGACACAATGTATTTATCCCATCACAGACACAATGTATTTATCCCATCACAGGCACAATGTATTTATCCCATCACAGGCACAATGTATTTATCCCATCACAGGGACAATGTATTTATCCCATCACAGGGACAATGTATTTATCCCATCACAGGCACAATGTATTTATCCCATCACAGGCACAATGTATTTATCCCATCACAGACACAATGTATTTATCCCATCACAGACACAATGTATTTATCCCATCACAGGCACAATGTATTTATCCCATCACAGGCACAATGTATTTATCCCATCACAGGCACAATGTATTTATCCCATCACAGGGACAATGTATTTATCCCATCACAGGCACAATGTATTTATCCCATCACAGGCACAATGTATTTATCCCATCACAGGCACAATGTATTTATCCCATCACAGACACAATGTATTTATCCCATCACAGACACAATGTATTTATCCCATCACAGGCACAATGTATTTATCCCATCACAGGCACAATGTATTTATCCCATCACAGACACAATGTATTTATCCCCTCACAGACACAATGTATTTATCCCATCACAGGCACAATGTATTTATCCCATCACAGGCACAATGTATTTATCCCATCACAGGCACAATGTATTTATCCCATCACAGGCACAATGTATTTATCCCATCACAGGCACAATGTATTTATCCCATCACAGGCACAATGTATTTATCCCATCACAGGCACAATGTATTTATCCCATCACAGGCACAATGTATTTATCCCATCACAGGCACAATGTATTTATCCCATCACAGGCACAATGTATTTATCCCAACACAGGCACAATGTATTTATCCCATCACAGGCACAATGTATTTATCCCATCACAGGCACAATGTATTTATCCCATCACAGACACAATGTATTTATCCCATCACAGGCACAATGTATTTATCCCATCACAGGCACAATGTATTTATCCCATCACAGGCACAATGTATTTATCCCATCACAGGCACAATGTATTTATCCCATCACAGGCACAATGTATTTATCCCATCACAGGCACAATGTATTTATCCCATCACAGGCACAATGTATTTATCCCATCACAGACACAATGTATTTATCCCATCACAGGCACAATGTATTTATCCCATCACAGGCACAATGTATTTATCCCATCACAGGCACAATGTATTTATCCCATCACAGGAGTAGTGTAAGTGGGGCTCCATCACGTCCTTTTTTGTGGAGGTGGAGGTGGAGTTTTATAGATACCTCCACAAAGGGCGATAACTCTTTTTCCCCCAAAAAAGTAGGTGGTCAGAGGTGGCGTGGTCTAGTGACTCATCAGAGTGGGCGTGGTCTAGTGACTCATCATAGGTGGCGTGCGTGGTCAAGTAATTGTAGTGTACGACATAAAAAAATACGACATAAAACATTAAAAATAAAACAAACAAAAAAGGTAACATTTTTCACACAGATTTTATTGGTAGACAACATCTATTCGGTTACAACATCTAAAGCTTGCGTCGTTTACGTCCCAAAGGGATCAGCGGGATTTGATTACTGTAGAAAGCTGTCTGGTCATTCAGTGGCATGTCTTGACTGTAGTCATAGGTAATCGGTTCAGGTACGTCTGGATTGTAGGTAGACGGGTCTTGATAAAACATCACGGGGTCTTGATTGTGGGTAGACTGGTCTTTACTAGACACCTCGGGTGGTTGGTAAGTTAGTTTATCGAAATCCGCTAGAATGTCATCCTTCATTGATAGGAGAGACTCAAACTCTGCTCTCGTGAGTGTAATTCCCACCTTGGTCGGGTACTTGAGCTCAGAGACACCGAAATACTTGCGTAAATGTAGCGTCGTACTGCCTCGGTATTGAGAAACTGTCGCCGCTTTCAAACCGTTGGCTAGTGGTCTGGGCATTTCAGCAGTTCTTGACATGAATATCCAGGTAGCTGTAGACATCTTGAGCGTGGCGGGCACGAAACATGAATGTGGCCAGTTCGTCTCGTTTTATAGGACATAGTTTATCGATTGATTTTAAACGTGTCTGGACTTGTCTTTTTCAACCACGGGCTAACCAATCGAAACACGAGGCGGTCATTCACGTGTTGTCTGTGACCAAACGGCTGCAGGATACGCGACAGGCTCGCGCCGCGGCATTTCATCACCAGAAAATACAGGGCGTACAGCCCGCAAGTGGCGTTATTGATGTCTTGTAACATACGGGTATTGTACATAGGTGATTGGTCCGAGTTACGTCGTATAAAGCGGATAATGTCGGCGTGTAATGGCGGCAAACCAAACGAATCGAAATATTCAAACTGACCTAGGCCATCGAAATATAGGGCGATCCAATGTGACCCAGAGTAAGAACTGGTGTCGGTGTTGACGATAAAAGCGGCTGGTTGTGTTCTATCAATGTGTCTAGGCAATTGATCTCTAGCACATACGTTGACTAGCGAAAGTCGTCGAACAAACGGGTGAACAAACGTAATGTGGTTTATCGTACATCCTAAATACAGAGGTGGTGGATCTGTCTAGGACAGGTAGAGTCCGTAGTAATGGTACCATCACAGCGCCGACCACACGAGAGGTGACAATGTCGGAATAGATAATTTGCGTACCCTGGTCCAAATCTACTTCACCCAGGCCGGAAAGAACGGACTCAGTCTCGCTGACGCGGGTCGAGGGGACTTGTAAAATATCCGCCAACTAAGTCTAATGTCAGCACCCTGTTCGTATATTTGGAAACGAGTCGAGGGGCACATAAAAACACATTTTAGTCTATTCGAGCTCTGAGAGTTTCCGGGCTCGAAAATGTAAAGTTAGCACTGAAGTCCCATCGTTGAGTGGTATCGTTTTTCCCGTCTCCGTAGTTAAAAGTATTTCCACCGTGTCGAAGGAGAATCGACTTAAGTGGACGTAGTGTGGTTTATCGTAGACACGATACACTGACGGCAACAATCGATCCAATATAGGGACAGTCCTTAGTAAAGGAACCATGGCGTCTCCGACTGGTCTGGCAGCTACGAGATCAGAATAGACGTAGATATTTTTAACGACGCTATCCATCTCCAATTCCACATTACCGTATAATAAGGCATTGTCGTCTGATAGAGTTGAGGTTGGAAAACCCAACATTTTTTTCAACCTCTCACTAATTTTAACGTGGGCGCCTTTTTCAAGTAGTTTCATTGCGACTTTGTTCCAAGGTGTACGTAGCGTGAATTTGATGTTTACTTTCTCGTCTACTTGGGTTTCGACACACAACTTATTCAGCTCCTCGATGAAAGCTTCTGGGGTGGTGAACGGACCCGGTTAACATTCAAGGGTTACAGGTTCCAGATCACTACCTTTGGGCGGAAAGTACTGGATCCAATTTTCCCCCGACAAACCGTTAAAATACGTATTGGGGAATTGAATTTCGGCCAGGCCCACTTCGTATTGTTGACTCACCTCAATAGTCTGCGGCAACTTGACGAAAAAGTGACCTGGGTGGTTGTTCGGGAACACTTCCGGGGCCGTATTACTCGGTAACACCAAATAAAAACTCATTGTTTTTCTAATTTAGGATTAGGTAGCATATAACCCAAACAACTACTCATTAGAGCGACCCACAGTTTGCCTTCTGCGGCGTTTGCGCTGCCTTGAGTCAGATTGAATAGTGACACAGCAATCACGCTATATATAACGAGGGTTTGGCAGATGAATACAATCTCTGGCCGCGGCACTCGTTGTCCAAAAAACGACCAGAACGAAGTTCTTTCCCCGTCCCTAGTCTGTGGATGCAACACCATATTTTCCAGGTTGTCTTCGGCCATACCACTAGTCTCCATAGCTGGCTAGTTGCGTGTCGGCTATCCAGCTGTTGAATGAATTGGGATAACCAAACCACTTGACTAAATACTCTTTACCACTACCTTTCCTCCACCTTTCTTGTAAGATTGTTTCGATACGATAAATTTCTTTATCACCCACCAACTGTATTTCTTCTCGGTAGAATGACCCTTTAAGTTCCTCCCCTGAATCGTCTTTTAGCACATACGTCACCGGACTAGTCTGGTTTATACGACTAACGGTAAACAGTTCTTCTGTCCAACCCGACATATAACCTTTTTTAAAAGGTTGTTGGCTTTGAGCTAACCTGACACGGTCGCCGGCTGTGAAATACACTTTTCTTGATGCGTCTGTTTTACGGTATAAATTATTCCACACTTCTTCTTGATTAGTGTTGTTAACTTGCACAGGGGCCATGCGAATACTCCGGTGATACGAACCATTATAGTTCTGGATCAGTTTATCTATCACGTCGACGTAGCGCAGTGTATTGGTTTTGGTAAAATAACGCCACATTTTTTCTTTAAGAGTTCGGTTGAATCTTTCTACCACGGCGGCTTTCACATCTTCGTTCTCAGTGGTAAAGAAATGCACGCCTCGGTCAGTCAGAAATTTTAAGAAAGTTCGATTGACGAATTCTGAACCTTTGTCGGTCTGAAAGTTTATCGGTTGGCCCTCTTCAAATATTTTACTCACGACCGCCACTAGTTCTTTCCCCGTTTTCTTCTGGATCGGGATGGCCCAGGCATATTTACTAAACACATCGATACACGTCACTAGGTAGGCCATACCGTCATTGTACCTTCGTAATTTTTGCATATCTATCAAGTCGGCTTGAAACTGTTGATTTATACCCCCGGTAATGGTCTGACGTCTCTGAAACCGACGACGAATCGGTTTATGTAACGTGTAGGTATCCTGATGACGTAACCATTTCTGAATGGTTTTAGCTGGAAGTTTGCTATTTCGATGTAAAGCGACAGCACCACCATAGGCCCCCGGTTTCTCTGGGTCATAGTAATACTTTCTTAATTGCGCGGCCATTTTTCCCATCGGGGTGTAGGTATCCTACTCTTCTTCTTCCGCAGTTTATAACCCGGTGTAGCCACAGCTGTCTCTGCTGGGGCTTTGGGTTCGTCTACCTTCGGTGTTAGCTGAGCAGGCGGTGTCTCGACTACTGGTACCGGTAAGGTGCTGACTTCGGGTTTTTGTTCCTTGATATCCACCAGACCTAATGGTTTGTGCCTATGCTGCTCGAGGCGATTCAGATACCGCTGTAAGGTTTGTTGATATAGTCTGGCTTTGTCACGAGGTGGTAGATCTTCTGTTGCCAAGACTTGTTGCATCTGATTATCCAAGTCTTGTAGGCTATCGGTTAGTGTGTCGGGTGGTACGTATGGTTTTTCCAACACCCGAGGATCGACCAGGATCATTTTCTTCATTATAAACCCACAATACCTTTCAATACGTTAAGGATGGGTCCGAGCAGGGCGCCGATGAATCCACCCTTTTGCAAGATCTGTTTCCGTTTCTTGAGCGATAGTTTCTTACGAGTGAGCGCTCTCAGACATTTTTTGTGTCGTTGTAGCCGTCGCTTCTGAGCGGGTGTGAGGGGGACATTGCCTTTTAATACATTGTGACAACATTCGCAAATTGATTGGACGAGGTCTGGGGAAGCTGTTTTAATAACAGCTTTTACGGCGGGTGGCTTGGCTTCACCCAAGTATCGCAACATGGATTCGTTGCGTTTAAGTTGACTAGACATGTTATTTAGGCACGTAGACGACTTGTCTTTGGTCGGGAAATATACGACTTCGTAGACGGAGTTGATCCGGTGTTTCCTGGCGAAGGTCAAATAACAAATACCCGTATGGAACCGATGTAGCGTCCTTAAAACTCTCTTGGACATATGACACCCGCCCTGGAAAAATTTGTTTTCCCAAATTATTAACTTGTGTACCGTCTCGAGGATTCTTAAATACTACTAGGTAATGCGAATTCAAACTAATGGTTCTTTGTTCTTTATTCTTACCAAAAAGGTTCTGTACAATATACATGACGCTGAGGTTGCGATGATGACTGCCCTTAGTAAATAGTTTAGTTACTCTATCATCTGTCTCGGACATTAGGTCATCTATTACCACTAGCCGACGTCTATCCCCGGTCCATTTGTCCATATCAGGCAGTCCTTCATTAAACTGCACTCCTTTCATATTCTCGTATGTGGGTTGCCATTCCCCATAGCACCATATAACCTCCTCTGGAATCGGGTCTACCATGACTGGTAGATGGGTCAGGAAGCGCTGTACAAAGACGGTTTTACCACTCGCTGTCGGTCCAGCAATTAAACAAGTAAAAGGGTGTTTCCAGCGAGGATCCATGGCCACTAAATGACCGGATATGACTCGCACGCCCGTCTATATATTTCAACGATTAGTGACCCGACAACTCTTGATGGTAATGTTTAGCCAGGGCGCCACCTGATAGTGATTACCTACGCCGATGTTTAAAGAATTACTCCCCCTACGGTTCTGGTAGATAATGATCGCTTATCGGCACGGCACACGCTGACAGATGCCTATGCCATATACACACACCGGCGGCTTATCGCCACTAAAACGTCTTCATTACCATATCCTTGACAGAACTTAGCTGTCAACACCAGCTGTCTGTTGATCGCTTGGGAAGATTACGCTCAGTAGTTTGCCATTACTTTCTGAGCGGCCGGCTCAGTATCCACCAAGTCACGAGCGGGGGTCGAACCGCCTCAGCTCTCACTCAGCTACGAGACTCTGTGTGATAAACGGGATTACAGAGAGAAAGTGTTGTAACCCCACAGCCACAGAGACCGGTATATACAAAGAACACAATTGTGTTAACCCACTCAACTTTGATGTAAAGTCTGTGCCGCTATATTTCTCGCGTCTGGGGAATTAATTACAAATATTCTTCTGTTAAATTTTTTCCCACTCGCTAGACAAAAAAGTACCAAACACACAGACAAATCAATACGTCGTGATTCATTGTTCGGTGTAATGTAATTGCAATCGATGAAAACAAGGCGTTGTTCGCATTGCTTTAGAAAAAGTTGTGAATGGCGGGTATCTTCTGTTGTGAGAAGCAACTGACATCTGTGCATGTATGAGAATTTAATATTTACATGCAGTCGGGTTTGTTGACAATTGTAATGTTGACGTTTAGTAAAATCTGGCGGTTCTTTTTAAAAAACGCGCGTCTTTTTGTAGTAATGTCTTTGTAAATGTGTGTTGTTTTATTAAATAATGTCTTTCCGTATAATGTATTTTGCGGGTTTGTAGCAATGTTTTTATATTAAATAATGTCTTTCCGTATAGTGTATGTTGTGTTATTAAATAAGGCGTTTGTAGCCATGTTTTGCGGGTTTGTAGCAATGTTTTTGTCTGACGCAAACAGACAGTGATATTTTCTGTTAAACAAAGATATATGACTCACTAAGCTGAAGACGTTAAATTATCGTGCCTCGGGTACACAATAATTATGATTCTAGGAAATTATGTTTCGAGAGAGAGACATTTTTATAATTTCTGTGTCAGAGAAATTAACATCTTACCGGGCAATTACGCCGGCAGCAAAAACTGTTTGAAGTAAGGACAGAATACTTACAGAACTGTCTCTGGTTAGGTGCACTGCCGTCAAACCCAATTATCTTTCCTCCCGGAGATAGAAAAAACGTACGAAAGAGATACAATTACGATTTGACACAAAGTACCTAGGTACGTAATTATGGTGGCAGACAATGACAAAGAGTGTAGTAGATAATGTATAGTCGATGAAAAGTCGTGGTTCTTTCTGCGTGCTTATGAATCTATACTCGAGTGAAATGTGCCAGCCACAAACCCGCCTTTTGACAGTTCGCCCGGCCCCCGTGTGACAGTGGCAGGGTCGGTCAAGCAATGTGACAGCGGTTACTTATTTTCCCGACATCTGATTGGTTGATTCAAATGACACTTCTCTCGCAACTTGCTCGTTTCAAATATACAACAAACACGCACGACAAGTAATTCATGAAACGCATGTGAAGTCATTTGAGTTCTGGCAGTTAACGAGGAAGGATGTTTTTTATTCAGAGGAAAATAATTTCAACCTATTTTCTAATTCTTTAACAATCGTGTCTTCTGATACAGAAAGCTACTTGTCTTCTGTGCGAAACTGGTGACAATCTGCTCGACATCATCGTCAGAATTGTACAACGAATCAACGAGTTTTTGCTTCATATATCTGCTCAAAGACATTAAAATTATTATCCGGCCACAGTTGAAGCGGGCATCTGAAAATACTTCGTCTGCGATATTTTCAAAGACAGGATATGCTTGATCACTTGGTATATTGGCTACAACAGACTCAAATAACGTTGCATGTTGACGAATCAACATATCGAGTAATTGCGTCATCTTACAAACGTCATCCGGGTGGATAACATTCACAAATAGTTCGGCCATTTTATCAGAGAATGTCAGCTACACAGAAGCATACGTGTACTCTGTGTAATAAAACCTTCACACGTCTTGACAATTTGTTACGACATCGTACAACTACTCATTCTACACAACAGTTTACTTGCGATTTTTGCGATTGTATGTATACCCGAAAAGACGCCTTACGGAGACATGTAAAGTCTGAACATGAACTACTATTCAGTGCCGTGTCGACCACTCAACCATCATCTAGTGCTGGTAATAATCAACAATCCACAAGTCGCAAGCGGCGACGAGAACCGAATACAGACGAACAATCTACTGGTAAACGCCAGAAGTCAACCAAACAACAAACATCGAATGACAGAGTGTTATCGGTTACAGACACTCAAATACCGCCAACTACCACATCAACACAAGCAGCATCCGCCCGTTCTGCCGCCAGCCGTAGCGGGCAGGAGTTATCAACATTCGGTGGCTTGTCGGGTGATCGTGTTTCACCGACCACCGATGAACAGTTACTAACAACACGTACCTTGTCGGCCGAGCACGTGTCACCGACCAACAATAAGCAACAATCATCTAGTACCACAGTGAGTGACGCAGAACGAACAACTTCTATTTTTAACGCTTCATCACGTACCATGCCGAGTGGCGCAGGCGATCATGTTTCGCCGACCACAGATGAACAGTTACTAACAACACGTACATTGTCGGCCGATCATGTGTCGCCGAGCACAGATGAGCAGTTACTAACAACACGTACCTTGTCGGCCGATCACGTGTCGCCGACCACAGATGAGCAGTTACTAACACCAGGTGCCCTGTCGAGTGGCACAGCCGATCACGTGTCGCCAACCACAGATGAACAGTTACTAACACCAGGTGCCCTGTCGGGTGGCACAGCCGACCACTTGACCACTACTACCACAGTGAGTGACGCAGAACGAACAACTTCTATTTTTAACGCATCATCACGTACCACGCCGATTGAAGCAGCATCAATATCTATTAACACGGTGAGTGACGCTTCAACAGATACCTTTTCGGGTGGCGCGGGCGATAACGTATCGCCTAGTAACAATACTCAGTTATCAACAGCTACTACCACAATGAGTGACGAATCACCAGGTGCCCTGTCGAGTGGCACGGCCGATCACGTATCGCCGACCACAGATGAACAGTTACTAACAACACGTACCTTGTCGTCCGATAACGTGTCGCCGCTCAACAATAAGCAACAAGCCTCTAGTACCACAGTGAGTGGCGCAGCAGCATCAACATCAAGCATGTTGCCGACAGATGAGCAACTATCACCTAGTGCCACGGCGAGTGACGCAACATCAACATCTACTACCACAGTGAGTGACGAATCACCAGGTGCCCTGTCGGGTGGCACGGCCGATAACGTGTCGCCTACTAACAATACTCAGTTACTAACACCAGGTGCCCTGTCGGGTGGCGCAGGCGATCACGTGTTGCTGACTAATAATACTCAGTTATCAACATCTACTACCACAGTGAGTGACGAATCATCAGGTGCCTTTTCGGGTGGCACGGCCGATAACGTGTCGCCTACTAACAATACTCAGTTACTAACACCATGTGCCCTGTCGGGTGGCGCAGGCGATCACGTGTTGCCGACTAACAATACTCAGTTACTAACACCAGGTGCCCTGTCGGGTGGCGCAGGCGATCACGTGTTGCCGACTAATAATACTCAGTTATCAACATCTACTACCACAGTGAGTGATGAATCACCAGGTGCCCTGTCGGGTGGCACTGGTGATCATGTTTCGGCTACTAATAATACTCAACTATCATCACGTGTCACGCTTGCCAACGAATCGGCGGGAACCTCTGGTGTTAACACAACTACTGAATATTTGTCATTACAAAAATTACCCCCGGATGTTCGAGCTGTGTATAATGATCACTGGAATACGATTAGATCACACATACGACACGGTCGCTATCTGTGTGAATGGACATTTTTTAATCGACCAGATACTGACATGCCGACAGATTGGAGTTCTCGTTTATTCCGACTTTTTAATGTTCAAAACTCTCGCTTCAAAATAATCGCCAGTCTGCACACAATACTAAGACATCGAGAGACACAAGCCCTACGATTATACCATGCGAGTTCCAATAACTCTTCCTTGTTTGATAAACCGTTTTTAATAAACCATAGATCTGATTTTGAGGCCTTTGTGACCAAACTAAACACTGTTGATTTGGTCAATTCAGCGACATTAACCCGACCAGATACGAAATACTACGTAGAAACAATTCCCAGTATAACTTTTTATGTGTATAAACTAGTAGAATTCCCTGTTGGTTGTTGTATTACTAATATTCCAAACCATATTACACAAAACAAATTTATTAATACGCTTCAAACTGACAAAAACGGTAGACCGTACACAGACAATTTGTGTATATTTCGCTGTATATCTGTGTTTAAATCACAAGGAAAAGATGTCAGGGATGTTAGAAAAAACACACGAAGACTGTTCAAAGAATGGGTGCGCTATAAAGGATTGAAATCAATCAAAGCCTTTCCGGGTGTTAGTTTAGTTGATTTACCTGCCCTGGAAGAATGTTTTAAAACACAAATCAATGTGTTTGCCTTTACAGAGGAGGAATATCTGGTACCGAAAATTAGAAGCACTAGTACACATCCAGATATACTGAATATCCTCCTATACGAAATCCATTTCATGTATATTGTTGATGTGGCCAAGGCCGCTCGGTGTTTTTCTTGTGGGAAATGCGGTAAGCTGTTTAAGATGTACAAGCGATTGACACCCCACGAACTTAGGTGTAAAGGCGTAGCCACTATCGAAACGTATAAAGGTGGGGTTTATCGGCCGACCGAATCGATCTTGGATTTGCTCCGTGACCACGGGTTTGACGTAGAAGAAAATTTTATTTTCCCTTTCAGAGCGTGCTACGATATGGAATCTTTCTTCTCCAATGAAAATTTACCGGCTGACTCAAAGTCGACGACCTTCATGGCCAGACACGTCCCCCTCTCGTGTGCGGTCGCCTCTAATGTCCCTGGGTTCGACACCCCTAAATGTTTCATCACCACCGGTGATCCACAGGTCCTCGTAAATGAAATGTTGGACTATCTCCATGAAATAGCTGCTAAGTCGTATGAGCTTTTACTCAAAAAATTCGAGTCAGTCTTTGCTAAATTAGGTGACCACCCAAAATTAAGTGAGAGGCTCGAAGGTTTTCTGATGGAGCTCCCTCTGATTGGAATGAATAGCGGTAAGTATGACATTAACCTTCTGAAACCTTATTTGGTACGGTATTTCCTTGATCGGGAGGCTAACCCGTTCAAGTTTATAGTCAAGAGAAATAATAATTTTATGTGCATAGCGACAGAAAGACTGAAATTCCTCGACGTCTCCAACTTTCTGGTCCCGGGAGTAAGCTACGCGCAATATTTAGCCTCGTTTGGGATAAAAGAGACAAAAGGATTTCTGTGTTATGAGTATCTGACCGACCTCAGTAAGCTAAATGAGACAGCCCTACCACCGCATGCAGCCTTTTTCTCAAAGCTTAAAAACCGTAACATTTCCGAAACAGAATACGCCGTTTGTCAGAAAGCGTGGACCGATAATAAAATGACTACGTTGCGGGACTTTCTAATTTGGTACAACATCAAAGACGTGTCTCCTTTTCTACAAGCCCTGGAAAAACAAGTAGCCTTTTATGCCGGTTTAAATATAGACATGTGCAAGCAGGCCATCTCAGTCCCCGGTATTACTTTACAGTACCTATTCAACACTATGAATAAAGATGTTTCTTTTGTTTTGTTTTCGAAGAAGGAGGAGAAGGTGCACAAGTTGTTACGAGATAACGTCGTGGGTGGACCGAGTATCATTTTCCATCGCTACCATCAAGTCAATGAGACCCGTATCAGGGGTAATAAGATGGTAAAAAGCATTAAAGGATTTGATGCGAATGCCTTATACCTTTGGTCTCTTATGAAAGAGATGCCATCAGACTTCCCCATATATCGAAGCCGCGAGGATGGGTTTAGAGCACACAGATTACACAAGTACACACGTCAGAGTCGAGAGTGGTTAACCTGGGTGTCACACAACAACAACATAGATTTAAAAACCCAATTCAATAGTCACGAGATGCAGCTCGGCGACCGACATATTCGCGTAGATGGGTGGGATAAAAAGAATACAACAGCTTACCAATTCCATGGGTGTTTGTTCCACGGGCACCCAGCTTGCCGTCTAACTGCTGGGAAAACGATTAATCCCGTCAATAAAAAACCGTTAGTCGAACTATACCAGAACACGTGTGATATCCACGAGTATCTAGAAAAAACTGTTGGGGTGACCGTTAAGGTTATTTGGGAATGTGAGTGGCAGAGATTAAAGAGGTCAAACACAACCATCAAGTGTTTCTTGCGGGAAACGTTTCCACCATCAGAACTTCCTTGGGG
The DNA here is from genome assembly GCA_014155875.1 of Cepaea nemoralis. NCBI lineage: Eukaryota > Metazoa > Mollusca > Gastropoda > Stylommatophora > Helicidae > Cepaea > Cepaea nemoralis. The sequence goes on along the minus strand of JACEFZ010006020.1, from coordinate 46,445 downwards.
ATCGTTGAGTGAAAACCAGATAATTGAGGCTGTAAAAAGTGATACATTTTTCGGGTTGGTTGAGTGCGATATAGAGACCCCGACTGATTTAAAAGAGGCCTTTGCCGAAATGCCCCCTATTTTCAAGAACACGGAGGTGTCGAGAGATGATATTGGGGAGTTTATGCAAGATTATGCCATAAAAAATAAACTATTGAGTACCCCACGACGGACATTGATCGGTAGTTATTTCGGGAAGAAAATATTATTAGCCACCCCTCTTTTAAAGTGGTATCTAGCTCATGGGTTGGTCGTTACCCACATCTACCAGACAATAGAATATCGACCGGTTAGTTGTTTTAAACAATTCGGGGAAGCAGTCTCTAATGCCCGTCGCCAAGGGGACAAAAATCCGGCCGAGTCTATTACAGCCGACACTATGAAGTTGTTAGGTAACGCCGCTTACGGGAAAACACTTACCAATAAGGCCAAACATACTGATGTCTCCTACTGTCAGGGAAAAGACACTACCAAACTAATCAATAACCCCAGGTTCAAAAGCATGACTGCTGTTACAGACGATCTCTTCGAAGTAGAAACCCTAAAAAAGAAAACTGTCTGGGATCTACCTCTACAGATTGGGTTCTTTGTCTACCAGTATGCCAAGTTGCGCATGCTAGCTTTCTATTACGACTTTCTCGACAAATTTATCGCTAAAGAAGACTACCAACTCACTGAAATGGACACTGACTCTCTCTATTTGGCCCTTAGCGCTGACTCACTCTCTGAAGTAGTTAGACCACACCTTAGAGCAGAGTATGACAGAGTCTATAATCAGTGGTTCCCGTCTGAAACCTGCCCTGTTCATAGAATTACCCCTAGTACTGATACCTGTAAGGATTGCCAGACTATCAAGGCCTATGAAAAGAGAACCCCCGGTCTTTTCAAACTAGAGTACGAAGGGAAGGGGATGGTCTCATTGTGTAGTAAGACGTATATTTGTGTCGGTGATTATGATAAAATCAGTACCAAAGGTCTGACCAAAAACCACAACACGCATCTAAACAAAGACACATTTTTGGAAGTATTAAACACCCAAACACCGAGTGGGGGAACCAATATAGGCTTCAAAACACAAGACTCTTCTGTATATACATACACACAACATCGTAATTCACTGTCATATCTCTATATAAAAAGAAAGGTTGACAGTGATAATATCTCGACTATGCCATTACTTATTTAATATGTATTGTTTGTCTATATATGATTTTAATAAAATTATTATATACCTTACTTGAGTCGTTTGTTTTCTTTATTGATGTTTTATTTTTAATGTTTTATGTCGTATTTTTTATGTCGTACACTACAATTACTTGACCACGCACGCCACCTATGATGAGTCACTAGACCACGCCCACTCTGATGAGTCACTAGACCACGCCACCTCTGACCACCTACTTTTTGGGGGGAACAAGAGTTATCGCCCTTTGTGGAGGTATCTATAAAACTCCACCTCCACCTCCACAAAAAAGGACGTGATGGAGCCCCACTTACACTACTCACAGGCACAATGTATTTATCCCATCACAGGCACAATGTATTTATCCCATCACAGGCACAATGTATTTATCCCATCACAGGCACAATGTATTTATCCCATCACAGGCACAATGTATTTATCCCATCACAGGCACAATGTATTTATCCCAACACAGGCACAATGTATTTATCCCTACTTCTTTACTCTACTTCTACGAGCATAGAACAATACATGTGTGTTTATTTATGAACTGTTACAAAACATGCACTGAAGGGACTGAGTTGCTGTTTCTACCACACAATCTTCATCGGTGAATAGAAATATATCCAGACTATAAAAGGCAAATGAATACAAATCAATATATGCGGATTTATTTCTCACGCTATTTCAATCACCTCAATATGTCCCCACCAATTGCCTATTTCTGTGTATTACGTTTTGGTGTTTGTCCATCAAGAATGATGACAACGATTCATTTCATCCCGTGGGATTGAAAGTTTGGAGCTGTGAATTCTAAGATGGCTGCTTAGGCCTATTTTGCCTCAAAATGTTCTCTGTAATGTGGACAATGAATGCATGATGTTCGAGGAGGAGGGTCTCCTGTGGTGGTTGTGTGTGTGTGTGTGTGTGTGTGTGTGTGTGTGTGTGTGTGTGTGTGTGTGTGTGTGTGTGTGTGTGTGTGTGTGTGTGTGTGCGTGCGTGCGTGCGTGCATGTGTGTGTGTTATTTTTTTTCTCAACTGTTCTGGCTGAGTGGCTAGGACGCCGGACTCTCGTTCGGGAGACCCGGGTTCGATCCCTCGGTAAGCTGTGGGATTTTTTTCTGTCGGGGGCAAAAAGAAAATCCTAACCTGCACAGTTCGCGGCGACTGCACTAGCCAGGCGGACTTTATTCCTCAGGCTCAAAGACCCCCGCCATACACCGCAAGGTACTATATTGGCAGTAAATGACAGTTGTGACAGTTTTTGTTTTTTTCCATAGCTCTTGAAGTCCTGTTTGCTTCACAAGTGACTACACCCTTGCGTAATTATGTACGCCACAAATGTCGGTCTTTGGCAGCAGTCTCCCAAGTGTCGCCATAAATTCCAAAAGCTTTTAGTAAAATCTTCATATTGCGTTTAAAGCGTTTCCTCTGGCCGCCTTGAGAGCGTTTACCACAGTGCATTAAGTAGAACAAAATGAAACGTGTATAACGTAAAACGCATTGAAACCAACCAATCATGTCTCTTCTTTATATGCTCATATCCCCGAGAAAATCCGAGATCTGCCACGGGTACCATTAGTTTTGGTACTTTTCGCTGGCTGTTGAAGATGAGGACGGAGCACGGATTGGGGTGTCGCGAATGCTCTGAGTCGGTTCTTGTCTCAACTCAATTTTATATGCCCATAGTATACTAGACACTACTCTTCAATCTGGCTCTAGAGAAAGTTGTAAGGAAGATAAAGGAGGAATGTGATATTGGAGGAACATCCAAGCTGCTTGGTTATGCAGATGATATAGATATTATAGGGGAAAATGAACAAAAGACATTGGAAATATTGACTCACTTAAAGGAAAAAGCCCAACAGATGGGGCTGATTATCAACCAAGATAAGACAGAATATATGGTAATTTCAAGAGTAGGAATGGCTAAAAACTCTGGCCACATACAAATAGATAATATGACCATTAAAAGAACGGAAACATACATATACCTGGGTACAATCTTCAACTGCTCCAACATCATAAGGGAAGAAATACAAACTAGAATTAATTCTGGAAATAAGATATACTATGCACTACAACAGAGACAATGGCTATGGCCACCGACTAGTACAGTCACTGCCCAGAAGGAAAGCAACGGCAAACTACCTTCTGCAAAACTTGCCAAGAAACCATAATAACCATGAAAGAAAACATAATACGAAAGAGATCTGGTGGCGAGACCACCAGGCCAGGCAGATCAGACAACACTGGGGAAGAGTGTGACACAGGGACCAGTACTAGTAATCGTGATGACGGAGTTAATCCTGACTGTGTTACCAAGGAAATCCCCTGTGTCAGACTAAGAAACAGAGTGAGAATAGCAACGTGGAATGTGAGAAGTCTGTATGAGGGAAAGCTTAAAGTAGTGTGTGATGAGATTGACAGGTTAAACATTCAAATTTTAGGAAATCGCTGGAGTGGCAAGGGACATTTTACAACTGAAAATGGAAGTATTTTCATTTATCCTGGTAGAGACGTCGGAGGCCAGAGTGGAGTGGCATTTTGTTTAGATAAAACAACTGCAAAAGCTTTAATGGGATATAATCCAGTTAGTAATAGAATCCTCACTATCAGACATAAAGGCCGTCCAAAAAACACAACTCTCATACAGATATATGCACCTACTTCAACAGCAGAGGAGGACGAAATTGAAGATTTTTACAACACACTACAAGACACATTAAACAAAATTGGTCATAATGATATAACAATAATAATGGGAGATTTTAATGCAAAAGTAGGTGCAGGAAGAGCTGAATATGAGAGACACGTTTTAGGGAAATTTGGATTAGGAAATAGAAATGATGCAGGTGACAAATTAATTGAATTTTGCACAGAAAATGAGTTAACGATAGCCAACACGCTTTTTAAACAACATCCAAGAAGACTCTTCACATGGAAGTCTCCAGACAGTATTACCAAAAATCAGATAGATTATATTTTAATACAAAGTAGATGGAGATCAAGTATAACATCTGCAAAAACCCTATGAAGTGCAGACAGTGGTACAGATCATCAGTTATTAGAAGCAGATCTGAAATTAAAACTCAAAAAGCTTACCCGAGGACTAAGGCCACTTCGTTTTGATCTCACAAAAATACCGGATGCATACACCGTAGAAGTTAGGAATCGTTTTGGGGTCTTGATGTCTGTACAAGAAGAAATGACACCTGATGAACTGGCAGTACAAGCTAGAGATATCTTTATAACTGCAGCCAAAGATTTAATTCCTTGGCAACTTAAGCCATGCATTATATGAGACACGTTAGAATTAATAAAACAACGAAGGGAGCTGAAACAGAAAGGAGGTGAATCCGACAACAGCAGGATGAAGTATAAATCTTTAACTCGAGAAATAAGAAAGAACATAAGAAAGGACAAAAATCAATATATTCAAGATTGCTGTACCAGAATAGAGCAATATCATAAGACTGGAAGAGATTATGAAATGTTCAAAGAAATGAAGTTATTGACAAGAAATGTTCAACCTCAATTGAATTTTATCTGTGACAAGATGGGAAATACCTTAACAGAATCTAGACAAATTCTAGAAAGATGGCAGGAGTACTGCAGTGGAATGTATGATATGAGTGACAGTGAGGATATGAATGAGATACATGAGCCAATGACAGCAGAGACAGAACCTGAACCCTCATTAGATGAAATTGTATGGGCAATAAAGAACCTGAAGAATGGTAAATCACCAGGATGTGATGAGATATCAGCTGAACTAATTAAAGCGGGAGGAGAAGAAAGCATACACATCTATCACGCATTATGTAAAAAAAATATGGAAATATGGTATATGGCCAAAAGATTGGAAGAGAACTATCTTAATTCCAATACCAAAAAAGGGCAACCTGAAATTATGCACCAACTATAGAACTGTTGCCCTGATCAGTCATGCAAGTAAAATTCTACTAAAAGTCATAATGGGAAGACTTCGTAAGAAAATGGAAGAAGAGATTAACGTGGTTCAAGCTGGATTTAGACAAGGAAGAGGAACAACAGATCACATACTCAACATGCGTTTAATAATAGAGAAGTGCAGAGAATTTAATGTAAACCTATTCTCGTGTTTTGTGGATTAGTCAAAGGCATTTGACTGTGTACAACATCAGAAACTTTGGGAAATTATGAGGAATATGGGCTTTCCATCACATGTAGTACAACTCATAAAAATGCTCTATCTAGACCAATAAGCAGCAGTTAGAATAGATGGCGAGGCATCAGATTGTTTGACATCAAGCAAGGAGTCCGTCAGGGCTGCGTGCTGTCACCCTATTTGTTTAACCTGTACGCCGAAAATATAATGAGAAATGTAAGAGATGATATAAACAGGGAGCTATATGATGCCCTAAATATCGGCGGTCATGACATACCGAAGATTCGATATGCTGGTGATACAGTATTACTACTCACAACACAGAATGGCATAGAAAACCTAATAGCCTCAACCCAAATGGATAGTGAAAATCACAACTTATATCTTAACATAGCAAAAACAAAGATAATGCCCTTGTTCTCGTCAGTCCTCTGCCATATGAGGTCAACACCTTGGAAGTCAGGAATACTCTTATTCTTGACCACCCCATTCATGCTTTTATGCAGTCGCCAGAACTATGGAGAAAGAAATATACATTAATGGGGACAAATTGGAGGCGGTGGAGAATTTTGAATATCTTGGGTGACACAATGAAATAAATTAAACGGCGACTATCAATTGCTCTTCAAAGACTAAAACAGCTGAATAAATTATGGAGAGGGACATACAGAACTACAAAAATTAGATTTTTAAGAGCATGCATCTTTCCCATTGCAACATACGCCTGTGAGACATGGACACTTACTAAACAAGCTGAACAGCACATAAACGCCTTTGAATATAAATGTTATAGACGAGTTCTAAGAATATCTTGGGTAAAGAAAAGAACAAATGCATCCATACTTCAAGAGTTGAATATTGAATAAGGTTGGCTATTAAAGACGATAAAACAAAGAAAATTGAAATACTTTGGTCACTTGAAACGTCACGAAAGTTTGGAGAGAACAATAATGGAAGGGTATATGCCTGGGAAGAGAGGAAGAGGAAGGCCAAAGAGAAGATGAGTGCAGGATGTGGCGGATGATCTCCAGATGGGTGTATCAGACGCGGGACATCTTGCTTATCATCGAGAGGTTTTTCGGAAGGTTGTTATGGGAGCGAGGTTCTGCAAAGGACACGCTACTGAATGAATGAATGAATGCACTACAACATCTACTAAAATCAAAGGCGCTATCTCGTAACACCAAGATCACAATATACAAAACACTGATCAGACCAATTGTGCTGTATGGCTCTGAAACCTGGAGTACAACGAAATGAGACGAAGCCTTGCTACAAACCTTTGAGAACAAAGTTTTCAAACGCATCTTCGGACCCATTAGGGATACACAAAGTGGAGAGTGGAAAAGAAGAAGTAACAAAGACATTTATGATCTGTTTAAGTCCCCGCTAATCACTGGTATCACGAAGGCTAATAGACTACAATGGCTGGGGCATATAGAAAGAATGGAAGATACTAGGGAAACAAAACTCGCTTACACTCTGGAAATAAATGACCGTAGACCCCGAGGTAGACCAAGAAGACGGTGGAGAGATAATATATATATATATATACAGACCTACAAGCACTTGGCATCAACGACTGGAAGAGAAGGTAAACCAGAGAGACGAATGGAGACGGATTGTATCTGCAGCAAAGAACCTCAATGGCTCGGAACGCTGAAGAAGAAGAGGAAGATAATATACTAGACATGAACCCCGTGGCTCGACTAATTTGCTGTTTTCTTATTAAATCTAATGCTGCTATAACCCTCGCTTAGTCCTGATGTCATCATCTCTTTCCCCGCTTCTTGATACATTGAGTATTCTTCTCAGGAATCGCATTTCTGTTGTTGTGATTTTTCTTTTCTCGTTTTCTGTCAATGTCCAGCTTTGGCATTGGTAGCATAGAGTTGGTAGGAAGATTGTATTGTAGAGTGCCTTTTTTTAGTATTTACTGATATAGACATTGATACCACTGTTGACATGTTCCATCAACTCCATTTGTCTGTATTTATCGGTTCGATGGGAAGCAACTCATGTAGGTATTTTCTATTGTGTATATTTTCAGTGTGCTATGCAACATATTGCCGATTTCGATTTATTTTATGGAAACTGCTGCTGTAATTCGATTAACAAGTACCGCAAATACTGCATAGACATCTTTACGGAGCCGGCCATGCGAGATTGATAAGTGGATACAATAAACTATGGATAATAATCAATGGGTTTTTATTCTGTGGATTATTGCGTTGTGGTGTCACTGTCTGTCTGTCTGTCTGTCTGTCTGTCTGTCTGTCTGTCTTCTGTCTGTCTGTCTGCCTGGCTGGCTGGCTGCCTACCTGCCTGCCTGCCTGCCTGCCTGCCTGCCTGCCTGCCTGCCTGCCTGTCTGTTTAGTCAACTGTCAAATACTGTTGGTGTAAGTAAAATAGTGTTAAGGGAATAGATAAAACCTATACAGTTGTATGTAAGCGAAACATTGACAATAAGCAGACAAGCTGAGAAAGATCTAACGGCAGTGGAAATGAGGTTTCACTGGGAAATGCAAGGAATATCATACGGGGACAGCAAAAGTAATGAGACAATTCCTCATGAAACAAACGAAAATCATGAACTGATTATAGAAATTATACATAGACAATCAACATTATTTTTTGGCATGTTATAAGAAGAAGCAAGTTTAAAAACTTAGCGACAACTGGCATACTTAATGGGGAGAGAGAAAGGGGGAAACACGGAGGTCCATGCCAGAGTGACTGGTCACGTGAAAAACAAGGGAAAGAACTCAGGCCAGAGATAAGACTCAGGTGATCACGTGAGACGACGAGCCACGCCCACACTTATCGACAAGGCACATGTTGAAGGTGATGGTTGAGTCTTGAGCCGCGTGTATTTTTTAAACTGTTTTCAGTTTGTTCTTGTGTCGCAGATACTACATCCACAGGGATGTCTGTTTCTTGATCTGGGTTCAAAGGTCGACCTAACCTAAAACGTGAAGCTGGAAATTTTCTGGGAGATAAAAGTGGCCGATTTGATATTGACCGCACATTCATCGAGTGCCGGTTGGACTTGCACTATATGGCAACAGCTCTGCAGTAGTGTAGTGGCAAGACACCCGTCTCTAGACACGGCGGTCTGTGGTATATTTTTTCGCAAGCCGTCAACGTCGCTGTGAATATTCCCGAAAAGATTACCACCACGAAAGTGCTGGTTTGTTCCGCACTTCTAAAATCCTAAAGTTACCATAACGGACTCATTATCGACGTGATAACCAAAAACTTGAACAGGAAAAAGCGAGTATAAGAAACAGCAACGACCGGTGCATGGCCTCATTGTGATACCACAGACTCGTCGTCGCTAGATTAAGGCCTACTGTGAATACTGGAAATTGTAGCCTCTAAAATCTCTATACACGCTAGATAAATAATTATTTAGTCGAGAGAGAAAAGGATCAAAAACCAGCAGCCAGAGTATTTGGAAACACAACCAAATCTAGGACCTGAAATCTTAGTGTTGACATGTGGTGTTGGAGCCATTCTCAAAAAGAATTAAGGTAAACAAAATAATATATTTTATATTAAGCTAGTCAGTGA
>JACEFZ010006020.1:0-32500 GCA_014155875.1 Cepaea nemoralis | reverse complement strand
TCTGTGCCACCAGGAATGATGTAACTATTGTGTAATAACTTAATAGTGAATTCATTGTGTGGAACAGCGGATTTCTGTGGAAAGGTAAGTTGCTTTGGTGCTATATCTATGTATATATATGATGTGACATTGTGTATATATATTAGGTCATGGCATGTGATACTTCCTGGAGTAATTCCGAACGCCGAATAGGTCGACGCGTGATAACACTGCGTGCCGTCGCGATATAAATATTCGTTCTGAAATCTTGTCTGAGCTAGCCTGTTTCTTTCATACTGGCGCTAGTGCGAGTGAATGCTAAGGTGCTGGAAGTATGGAAGGATGCAAGGAGGCTGTATGAGACTGGGGAAATATAGGATATGGGGGAAGTGAAAGCAAGTTATGAAAGTATGGGTTGGTAGGCCAAACCAACGATGAAGTTCAGTCCATGCCAAGGCTAAACCACTTGGGGAGGACAAAACTGGAACATTACCCTTGGAACATGTGGGGAACATGTATTCTCAAGAAGGCTTCTTGACTCTAAGGCAGAGTCTGATAAGAAGAGTTTGCTGTGGCGTGGGCAGGTGATCCCACCAGCAAACCGGCTTGTGTACATAGTGGATGTGATCATGTCCTATCCCTATATCCCGAGGGATGGTATATGGATCAAGATTATGTTTCTTAATGAACATTGATGATGTTAGGAACGAGTCCAGGGACTCTTTATCTAGTGTTTAGTTCGATTAAATTAGAACAATAACAGCCTTGTATCACTACTGACGTTAGCGACGACTGGTAGATGATTAGGGATAGGTGAGACCTACGATCAGACTCGTCATTCTGATTTCTTGCTCTGTTTGACGGGCTGTTCTGTGAGGCCAGCTGACATTTGCGAACCCATGCTTTACTACTCTCCATATATAGATAATGCTTTGGTTACATGCATAACTAAGTAGCATGACTGAGGGTTGAGTAGTTATTGGTAGGATGCATGTGGACTAATGTTTGGGTCAGTATACTCTCACTGGTCGCTCTTCCTTTTCAGGAGTTTGCCTGTTGAGGAACCAGTCAACTATAATGTTGTTGGCAGGAAACCACTTCGTGGGACAGAACGAAGGGTTCAGTTCTTTACTTATCACGCCAGACTCAACCACACCAGATACCCAATGTGATTCACCATGCGTGAAGGTTGCATCAAGAAATACAACTGCCCTGAAGGTGCACGTGTGGGAAGTGATGGTTTGTGATCATTTTCAGAGAATAGAAGATACTCTGGTTTTGCCAGGAACATTTCAGCATTTTGAGTAATCATGCTCAACGAAAGGAAACACCGGTCCGTCTATTATGATTTCTTCTTTTTTAGGGTATTCATTGCCTGTTCCATTTCTTCCATTGTTAGATTTGCCATCAAATATTCTGCTGCTGTCTCTGTACATCTATGATGTATCTGTTTATCTTTGATTGCTTTCTTCTGTTCAGTTGTAATATCAAAGTGGTTTGCACTGGCATAGTGTTGTCGGTCTCTGTGGCTAAGGGCTTGGGAATGCAGTTTGTGAGCCCGTATACCCGGGTTCGAAACACGGCGGTACTGGTTTTTTCGAAAAAGGTATAGGAGCCGGTCGTTCAGAAAGCAATGGCAAACTAACTGAACGTAAAATTTGCCCAGGAATCACGAACAGCGTAAATGCTGGGGTTGACTGCTACGTCCTGTGAAGGACATGCAACTTAATTTTTAAGTGTTCCATTAGTGCATTTGCAGCCTTTTTCCTGTAAGCAAGGCATTTCCTTGTTTAATTGTTATTTGTTTGTTTCTAGGTCCTTCATTGTTCATGGCTTTCACTAGTTTCCATAGTTTGTTTCCATCCCTGTCAAAGTTTCAGGTTTTCTGCCTAAACGCAGAAGTAACTGATCTTCAGACACTTGAATGGTTCTTTGGACAGCTCTAGGGGCAGGTCTTGAGAAGAACTACACCAGCTATTGACTTGTGGCAAGTGTAACCCGGTGGAAGGGACTATGGATTATAGTCCAACCTGAATTGTTTCCGTGAAATAGATGTCTGATTCTATTAATGTACTGTCTCAGTATCAAGATTATAAACTGTGTTCGAGTAGGACTCAGTAACATTTTCAGTAGCCATATCTGATTCTACAAGCAGTGTGACTGTAGGAGACCATTGAATTGGTCCGTGACATTTTTCCATTCATGTTCCGGTGATGTGATGAAGGGACCATTGAATTGGTCAATGCCATATCCGTTCTGCAGTGGGACTGTGCTATGAGTGACAGACCATTCGATTGGTCAGTGACTAGTTAAGTTCATCGAAGTAACGACTACTTGGAGTCAAGTCCAGGAGTATTGTCTCCCAACCGGTATTGTTCGAGAACTGTATTAACAGTGACTCCGTGGGAGTGATATAGATGCAGTTGGTCCAGTGAAGTGTGGTCCAGCAGTGACTCTATTGTTGTGGATCCCCGCTCTGGAGACGGAGTGGTCTCCAAGGTTCTAGTCATCTCACTGGAAGGAAGCCGGGTGAGTGGCGGACCGACTGGACGGGACATCTGCATCCGATCTACTTCTCAACTCGATGAAGACAACTATATCTCTGATTCTGTCTCTACTCTATCTTCTATTTGTGTAAATAGATTCTTCTATCAGGATGTTCATTTCAGTTCTATATTCTCAAGGGTAGAATAAACTTTATGTAAGTTGACTTGCTCTTTGTATAATGATTGAGTGTGGTCTCGGACGAGGCCTAAGTGTTCATTGTTCCACAGGTGTAGGTAGTTAGTGGGGGTCTAGAATCTGGAGGGGCTTGTAGACGTAATTAACTCATCTGAGATCAACCACAGAGTAAAAATGTGTATCTGCTTGTCCAACCCCTGGGGCTAGAATACACGGGAGTGCCAGAGACACCTAGGGTGTGGTTCACTCTCACTACCCAAGGTGAACTCGTCACAGATAGATAGATAGATAGATAGATAGATAGATAGATAGATAGATAGATAGATAGATTCCCGCCAGGGCCTGGGCGAAGCCGGGCCGGGTCAGCTAGTGTGTATATATATATATAGTTGTTCTGACTGATACCGCACTGATGGCGATGGATTGTATAGTGAGTACAGCCAGGATATATATATATATATAGTTGTACTGACTGATACCGCACTGATGGCGATGGATTGTATAGTGAGTACAGCCAGGATATATATATATATATAGTTGTACTGACTGATACCGCACTGATGGCGATGGATTGTATAGTGAGTACAGCCAGGATATATATATATATATTAGTTGTACTGACTGATACCGCACTGATGGCGATGGATTGTATAGTGAGTACAGCCAGGATACAATTATACATGTAGTACAGATGTACATGATCTTGTTGTTGTTTTAATGCTTTGAATGTTGTATTTTTATGACCATACTGTTCAATAGCAATATTTAAGTGTAATACATTTGAAAATTTAGGGTCATTGTCTCTTTTGAGAGTTCTCTTGTCGTAGTAAAATTGTTTTAATTAACAACCCTAGATTAATAATTATTTAGTTGAGAGAGGAGAGGCAAGGAACCATCAAAGGGATATTTTGGGTATTAAGAGAAAAACTTTTCAGTTATTTCCTGGAGGTATTCCTTGGTTCTCTGAAACTCTACTTCTGGATCTCAAACCATTGAGCCAGTAACAGCTAAATTAATTATAACGGATAGGATCACATTGAGAGAGGAACTTAGTATCCTTTATCTCTTTGGGGTCGACCCATCAACTATACACCCGACACGGTCAAGCGTTTGAATCAACATTGAGGCATCATCTTCGCCATGTGTCCTAAACTTCCCTACGCTGATGGCCAGGAGGCGGGCTCAACCCCTACAATGGTCAGCTGGACTAAAATGTTGACTTCTCGTCCTTGACTTCAGGGCTAAATTACAAGTGCCTTAGCAGTCGGAGTGGGTTCGCCTGATAGCGAGGGACACTGGTAACAAGCAAAGCTAATCCACACAAACAAAATCAGCCCTATACACTATAAATGTGTGTGTCATGGTATGGTAGTTATGCTCAAGAAAAGAAGATAATAAATCGAAACGCAGCTGGACAAACTAGAAGAGAAAGAGAGACAAATGAGAAACTAAGAACAAGTGTATGGATAACATATATTGCCGACTTTATAGAACACTAAACAATGAAAATGTTTAAGGTATGGGTGAAGTTGGCTGAAGAATGACTTGCGCCATTAGTTGAACTGAAGTGAGTAAGAATTGCACAATTCCTCGACCACATTCTCTCGCCTGAGTCCATCTGAGTCCAGCGGCAAGACAAGTCGAGACGACTGGAGACGAATACAGGTGCAGTGGATGACCAGGGCGCTCTATGTGCCTTGTCATGCTCGTTACGTTCCACAACGCTTTGCAGGTAAACCGTTGAATCATCATTGATATCTTCTGCGCAGTCTGCCGAATCATGTCTTCACAAGCTGGATAGGCATACCCTAGTTCACCGATTGGTTTGACGCCGAATCCTGTTTTTACATGATGGGTTGGCATACCATAGTTCACCGATTGGTTTGACGCCGAATCCTGTTTTCACATGCTGAGTAGGCATACTGCCACATTGTTATTTGGCTCGTTCTATTGTAAATAACGCTGGACAATATTGATTATGACACAGCTGAGACGAAATGACTTGACAACGCTTGCGTTCCAGTCCACTTCCAGGTTTAATAATGATCAACGATGATACAGATGTCACACAACACCAATGTCACGCCTCACTCACTGGGTGACCCCGGGCATGGCCATCTGACCCGAAGTCAATAGTTAGAATGTGACCCTGTCGTCAGGAGCGTTAAAGAGGCACTACTTACTCATTGTCCGCAAGTATATGAACACATTAGCTATACATGCCCACAGCTGACTTCCCTGTTATCGAGCTGGTGATGTTTACACATAGTTTCTAAAGCCATCTAGTTTGATGGGACTTTCAGTCATACTGTCGACAATGCATGCGCTGGTTTGTACAGCCTTGATTGCTGACTTAGTCGACTTTACCCAGCTCCTTCTTCTTAAATGTTGTTGGAAAGATACAAAGACAGTTTCTGTAGCGACGATTTTACCGCTAACAGGACTCCAGACGGAATAATGTTAAAACGCATTGGCTGTCCTAATTCGGCCTTGTCACATGGTCGTCCTTGACCCGTCTCGTGCGGGCTGATTACTATTCATATTAATCCATGATTCAGTCTCTACTGAACTGTTTCTCATTTACTAATACTCGTTACTTCTTGTTTACCCTGTCTGGTTTTGTGAATATGTCTTATCGCCGTCGTTTCTTTCGTTAACTCTTTACAGAGCTATTTTCTGAGCATTGGACATACCCTAGTTCACCGATTGGTTTGATGCAGACAAGAGACAAAGGGAAACAGAGATAGGGGAAGACAGAGACAGGGGAAGACAAGAGACATAAAAACAAGAGGCAAAGGCAGACAGAGGCGTAGGAAGACAGAGAAAGACAGAGACAGGGGAAGACAGTGACAGAGGAAGACGAGACAGAGGAAGACAGTAAACATAGGAAGACGGAGACAGAGGAAGAGAGACAGAGAAAGAGAGACAGAGAAAGAGAGACCGAGGAAGACAAAAGATAGAGGAAGACAGAGACAGAGGAAGACAGAGACAGAGGAAGACAGAGACATCGGCATGTTGCAAACTGCAACGGCTGGGTCACAGATAGTAAGACATGTAGGTTATTATATTTCATGAACCCGTGAGACAACAGACAAGGCCGGAGAGTCAATATCTCCGATGCACACACGTTTGCTGAGACTAAGCACTTCATGCAGAGGCAAATGTTTGGCTATCTTTCTTAAAAGTGTTAAAAGTAGCAGTTTCTGTCTGTCCGCCCGTCCGTCCGTTCGTCCGCCCGTCCGTTCGTCGGTCCTTCTGTCTGTTTGTCCTTCGGTCCGTCCGTCCGTCTGTCCATTCGCCCTTCTGTCTGTCTGCCCGCCCGTCTGTCTCTGTGACAGTCAGTCCGTCCGTCTGTGCATTTGGGTCAGCCTTCCTGTCATGTGTCTATAACTACCCGTACTGTGGCTACCCCGCCCCTCTAGTTATAACCAAGTCCCATTTCCCTGTTACCCCAGTTCTATTTACTGAGCCCTTGCAGCTGCGGGGTCAAAGGGAAACAATCATGTTCCTGCCGAAGGGAGATAACTAGCTCTCGTGATTACACAATTTGAAGTAAGATACTCTGTGTATAATGTTTACCACATAGGCACCGACCAGTCATTTCCCTGCATTAAATATTCATTAATATACTGGCAACTGCATTACGGGACGATATGTTTGTGTGTCTGTTTGACATCTGCTGGTTTAATAATACAACATTCGAAGACCTATGGTGCTATGTCAATGGTTAGATGCAAATTCTATTCATAAGCCACAGTTGTGGGTTCAGGTGGACGATGATGATGATGATGATGATGATGATGATGATCATCATCATCATCATCATCATCATCATCATCATCATCATTATCATCATCATCATCATCCAGTGCCTTGCCGGCTGGCGTGGGTGATCATGCCTCTCCATAAATTACGATCTCTGATGATCAACTGATATGTTGACTGTCTTCCGGGTCATGACACAAGATGATAGACCTGCCTAAAGAAGACACATTAGCCAGCACAAATATGCCAAGAAAGCTGCACAACAAAAACAAAGTCACTGTTACCCCTGGAGGAGTTCTTGCTGTCATTGATGCTGTTGTTGATTTTCAGTTGTCTTCATCAACTGGCAAATCAGGAGACTAGATCGAAAATAGATGCAATAAGAAAAATCAACTCATTGGACAAATGGCACCAATACTAACGGACAAATATTTATCAATAGTTGCTAAGAAAGTACTCTACAACGCAATATTCCTTCCAACTCTATGCTACCAATTATAAAACCTAGACAATGACAGAAAAAAGAAAAATGAGAGGAAATCATAAATTAAGAAATCAGAACTAAAGAGGGGGTTATAGCAGCGCTAGATTTTATTAGAAGGCAGCAAGTCAAATGGTTTGACCATGTAATTAGGTTATCAACTAACAGTATACCACAACTAGCAATGATGTAAGATCAAATGGAAGCAGAAGAGGCCGATCATGTGAACGATGGACCGAGGGAATAACAGAGTCCCTCCGACTGTTTATACTTCACCTCGACACCACAAGGTACAAGAGGAACACGATGACATGAGATGAGATGATTAACTGCCATCCATCCTTAATGCCCTGAAAGTCCAGAATAGATCACCCATGTTGATCCTAGAAGTTGCTTCCCACTTAGGTGACAACATCGTTCCTACAATTGCTATGGATGGTACTGAAGGCTTGTTCGTGATGAACCATGTGTTGACATTGGCTTCCCAATCAGGATCAGTCGAACCTAAAACTGTGGGCAGAATCATCAATGTCATTGGAGAACCTGTTGACGAGAGAGGCCCTATCAATACTGAACACTACGCGGTCATCCAACAAGACGCCCCAGAGTTTGCTGATATGAGTGTCCAGCAAGAGATCTTGGAAACAGGCGTTACAGTTATGGCCCTTTTGCCTGTTCACACCATATGCCAGAGGAGGAAACTGGTCTGTTTGGTGGAGCTGATGTAGGCAAGATTGTGCTTACCACGGAGTTGATTAACAACGTGGCCAAAGCTCACGGTGGCTACTCTGTGTTTGCTGGAGTTGGTGTAGGCACGACTGTGTTTACCATGGAGCTGATTAACGTGACCAAAGCTCATGGTAGCTATATTGTGTTTGGTGGAGCTGGTGAGAGGACGCGTAAAGGCAACGATTTGTACCATGAAGTGATCATAACCAAGGTTATCAATCTTATATATGACACCTCCAAGGTTATCTCTTGCGTCATCATCATCATCATGTGCACATGCTGATAGGCGTGGGCAGTCATGTTTCGCCATCTCACTCGATTACCAGAGTCGTGGATCAGCTCAGTGTTCTGTTCTCGACCATACATGTGGCCAAGCCGTGCAGGTATTACTTCTATGCCCTCCACTTGATCCCTTTCCCTCGATCTTGCCAGTTGTCACCAAGTTCTCAAATTTATTTTTTCTCATAATGTGACCACAAAATTGTGACTGTATACGTCTCTAATCAGTTTACGATCTTCATTTGTTTCTTGTAGCACTTGGTCATTGGATTTTCTGTCTGTCCATGGTATTCTTTGCATTTTTCTCAGAAACCACATCTCCACAGCTATCGGATATTTTTAAGCTTGTTGCACACTGTCCACGCTTCACATCCATACAAAAGTACAGATTCTACGTAGCACCTCAACACTATTTTTCTCGTTACCAATGACATCTTTTTATTGGTCAGTAATCTCTTGTGTACGGACAAATGAATGAGGCTGCAGGCGCCTTCGTCCTTGTTGCACTTAGTGGATTGACTGCTGGCTGAGTTTTTCCGTGAGTCAGGAAGTACAGGATGAGCTACCCTTCATTGACAACATTTTCAGATTTACTCAAGCTGACTCTGAGGTATCTATCTATCTGCTTTGTTGGGTCGTATTCCATCAACTGTGAGTTATCAACCCACTTTAGCCACAGACATGGGTAATATGTAAAGTAATATGCAAGAAAGAATCACCACAACCAAGAAAGGATCTATTACATTAGTGCAGGAAAATTTCGTACCTGCAGACAAGTCAAGGACGAGAAGTCAACATTTTAGTCCAATTGTCCGGTGTAGGGGTTGAGAACACCGGATGTTTAAGAATAGGCCCTCTTATGATTTGAAAAGGCTTGCGAACGCGGTTCGTGAGCCGGGTACCAGGCGTTCGAAGCTCAGCTGCGACCGATTTGTGCAGCAGACCGTGTCGCGTTGTGTTATAACGTGCTGGTATGGGAGCCGGTCGTTCAGAAAGCAATGGCAAACTACTGAACGTAACACTTGCCTAGTACATCAATAGCAGCTGAAAAATGCTGGTGTTGACTGCAACGTCCCATAAGGGATACGCAACACATTTTTTTATCTACTCACCTTATTTCTCTGGACGTCGGGTTGGAGTTCGCTGACAACGAAAGACAGGCTTAGCGGCACCCACAAAGGAAATACCACCAGCATTGCCAACTCTCGGCTGTTTCCTATTTACTGCGATACTACGACGTTATCTATCCCTACGGACAACAGTGGCTTTCAGATTAATATCCGACATGTGGCTGATTCAGTCAAGGGATTATTAAGTGATTCAGTGCCATGGTAGACAGCTAGAATTCTGAAGAGTAATTCCATACACAAAATATGGGAACGGAACACAGAGATGTGACATCTGCAGGGAACGAACCAACCAACCACCCACCCACCAACAGACCACCCATCCGCCCACCCACCCAACCAACCATTGACATTCTCACGAGGTGTTTTCTCTCCGATGCTGAGAGGTTACAATGAACGTCTCAGGATTAGAAGGTATCGGGTTTGAACACAACATAGTGGTCTCGAGGTATGGTGTCCGCCTGGAGTGCTGGAGGTCCCGGGTTCAAGCCCCGGTGAGGACCGGGATTTTTTCACCTGGAGTTCTAGTAGCAAAATTTCCCCTGTTCTCTGGGTAGTGGGATCGGATGCTCGTGTGGATTGTTGCGCAAATAAAACATCCCTTGGCAGTTGGAAATACAAAAAGTTCCTACAACCACTGGTGTCTTAAGATATCACACGTCCCCCTGGGACGCAGAGGTGTTTCAAAGGCACCAGGGTCAGGTTTTGTACTGGCCAAGACCTACTAATACGTCCTCGCCGTGCGTCCTGGGCAACAGGTCCCTTCGGGGTCCTGGCTAACGTTAGTAGGATCGCTGATTCTTCCGAAGTCGGAGAGTATCTGGCTGCATGGCAAGGAACCACCAGTCTGCACACCAGTAAGCCAGACATGGGACAACGGATACTCACGCAAACTTCAGTTTGATATGACATCACACTGATGTTGAACAACAGGATGTTTTCATCCGACATACAGGACTTCGCGCTGGAGTTCACAGCCAGCGAACACAAGCAAGCAAGCAAGCACACGTCCCCCTGATCTCTTGGGTGGTGAGGTTCTCTCTGAGGAATCGAACCTCACCACCCAAGAGATCAGGGGGACGTGTGCTTCCTAGCCATCTCGAACAAGGGCGAAAAGTAGGAGGCCGTGGCAGGTGGGTATTAAAAAGAGTAGGCCGCCGCCCTTGCAAAACTGTTAGAATACGGTAACTCGATAACCAGCCACGGGTTTTCCAGAAGTAAAGTCAAAACTGGGAGCGACGTAAATGAAACAAATCAAGAGTTCGTGAGGCGTGGCTTTGCTAAAAATGCTACTTATATGTGGATATTACCATGCCATAGCGTAGGCTGTATCTTTACAAACATTTTGGCACAACAATCTTGGCTTTAGGCTTTACATACACAAAAACCTGGCATTTCCTGGCTATACGATGCTAATTGATGAATTTAAGAGAGAGAGAGAGAGAGAGAGAGAGAGCGAGAGAGAGAGAGAGAGAGAGATAGAGAGAGAGAGAGAGAGAGAGAGAGAGAGAGACCAACAGTTTATGTATTATACACGTTTAAATGATATAAAATCCGAAATTATATTATCATGTCAAGTTTAGACAAAAGAAAAACATAACTGTACATCAGAACTCATTGTTAGTTAGTTAGTTAGTCGCGGTTCCAACTTCACGGCAACGGGTCGTCCACATATCGCCCAGTTCCTGTGCCAGTGAATATCACATAAAATGCTCCTAACTGCCCTATGTTAACAATGGAATAGACAGGAGTCTCGGCAAGCCAACAGCCCGCACAGGTACACTGTGCATAATGCCGCCGCCAGAATGCCAACATAGAAGTCCTCCACGAACAATACATTTCATCGTTGATGGAATCGGCAGTCACCAGAAAGACTTCATTGACCCGGGTTTTATTCTATATGGCTCGGTCTCTTTCCGCAGGGAGACTCACCGAAAGCGCCGCACAAAACACGAACTCCGTAGCTACAGCGACAACTCCCAGGAGTCTCCTGAAAAATGCACTCGTGAACCAAAAAGGCAAACCAGTCAATCCAGCCACAGCCGGCCGTCATCATTCCGAACATGCAGTTCACGCTAAAATCAATCGCGGACAGATGCAAAAGCATTCCACGCGAAACTCACAGCATCGCGCCACGCACTCACTCAGTAGCAGGGCGACGGAACCATAGCCTCCATTCAGCCATGCTGACCTCGATGATTTGATTACACGCATGTCCAATCCACAACAAGGTCACTTGTATACATATATATATATTCAAGTAGTGTGTTTTTCATGTAGTTATATCGGCGAATGTTTGTTGTCTGTGTGCTGAGAACAGCTTTGACCGCAACATCCATTTTCCCACTTGTAATTGTCTTATAGTAAAGCTTACCGCCTACTTCTCAGCGTTTATTTAACGTGATTTACTCATTGTATTTTGCATAGGCACTAGTTAAAGTTGTGTTTTAAGGTCTCCCACTATTTCAGTCGCCATGAGGATTCTAGACAAGGGAGTGTCTAGTTAAACTTCTCTCAGGTTTTATAAGAGTGTGTCATAAACAGTGCTGCCTTCTCCTCACCGCTTGGTTCACTGAAAGCAACAAATATGAACTCTTGATTCACTGGAAGCAGCAATATTATCACACATATATTACTAGGCACGCAAGCCTTCGAAACTCCCATGTATTTTGTATGATTGCTATCTTTAGATAAGATCGTATGTTTACATCAGAACTCATTACATGTTGTTAATGTCAATATGAAAAAGCTGTAATTGTTTTCTTCCACATACTTCTAAGGGCGGTGTTTTTAAGGAATAGAGGGAATCTGGTATGCTAGGCGTTTGCAGGGGACGGTAAACAGAAACAATAATATACACAAAAATGGCAATTTATAGAATGTCGTTAGTTGTATATGGGGGGAACGTGAATAGTCGATTTTATATTTAAAAGAATACATAAATAGATAAACATAACACATTAAGTACATTAACAATTACGTCTTTAATAAATGAATTGATAGATTAACAAACAGAAGAAGTGGTGATGGTGATGGTGGAGGGGGAGAAGAAGAAGAAGAAGAAGAAGAAGAAGAAGAAGAAGAAGAAGAAGAAGAAGAAGAAGAAGAAGAAGAAGAAGAAGAAGAAGAAGAAGAAGAAGAAGAAGAAGAAATAAAGGACTAGAAACATGAAAGAACAAAACAAAAAGGAACGAAGAAAACGAAGGAGGAAGGAAGGAAAATGAAAAGGAAGGAAGGAACAAAGAAGGAGGGAAGGAAGTACTGGAGGGAAAATATTGCAGGAAGGGGACGGACGGAAGCAAGGAACGAAGGGAGAAAGAAAGATAAGAAAGAAAGAGGGAAGGAAGGAAAGAGAAGAACAGAAAGAAGGAAGGAAAAATGGAAGGAAGGAATGAAGAAAGAAAAGGGAAGGAAGGAAGGAAGGAAGGAAGGAAGGAAGGAAGGAAGGAAGGAAGGAAGAAAGAAAAAAGTATGTAAATAATGTAGCAAATCTACACAAACACTCACAGATACTGTAACAAATCCACACAAACACTCACAGATAATGTAACAAATCCACACAAACACTCACAGATACTGTAACAAATCCACACAAACACTCACAGATAATGTAACAGACACTTCGTATATAATGTAACAAATCTACACAAAAACTCACAGATAATGTAACAAACACTCACAGATAATGTAACAAACACTCACAGATAATGTAAAACATATTCACAGATAATGTAACAAACGCTCACAGATAATGTGACAAACACTCACAGATAATGTAACAAACACTCACAGATAATGTAACAAACACTCACAGATAATGCATCAAATATTCACAGATAATGTAACAAACACTCACAGATAATGTAACAAACTTCTTCTCTTCTTCTTCTTCAGCATTCCGAGCCATTGAGGTTCTTTGCTGCAAATACAATCTGTCTCCATTCGTCTCTCTGGTGGACCTTCTCTTGCCAGTCGTTGATTCCAAGTGCTTGTAGGTCTGTATGTATATTATCTCTCCACCGCCTTCTTGGTCTACCTCGGGGTCTACGGTCATTTATTTCCTGAGTGTAAGCGAGTTTTGTTTCCCTATTATCTTCCATTCTTTCTATATGCCCCAGCCATTGTAGTCTATTAGCCTTCATGATACCAGTGATTAGCGGGGACTTAAACAAATCATAAATGTCTTTGTTACTTCTTCTTTTCCACTCTCCACTTTGTGTATCCCTAATGGGTCCAAAGATGCGCTTAAAATTTTGTTCTCAAAGGTTTGTAACAAGGCTTCGTCTCCTTTCGTTGTACTCCAGGTTTCAGAGCCATACAGCACAACTGGTCTGATCAGTGTTTTGTATATTGTGATTTTGGTGTTACGAGATAGTGCCTTTGATTTTAGTAGATGTTGTAGTGCATAGTATATCTCACAGATAATGTGACAAACACTCACAGATAATGTAACAAACACTCACAGATAATGTAACTGTCGTGTTATAGAAATGAGTAGTTAATTGCACATGCATAAAAATAATAATATGTGCTAAATAAAGAATACGTTATGCACCAGAAAACATTAAAGATTAAACGCACCATCTATGCGTCATCTGACCACACACGGTTAGCAATAACACTTTGGGCTAACAACACCAAGACATGAGCACGCCTCCACAGTGTCAGGCCAAGGCGTTTTGGGAATTTGAGAGCGACGGAAATGTGACTTGGGAAATACAGCCGTGAGTTATAGGCATCCCTTATTTATATCTAGAGGTGGAACGGTGACTAACGGGCGCCAGAGTAAGGTCAGCTCAGCGGGCTTCTATAATACAGTATTGCATGTTTGATGAAAATATAGCGCTATGATATGAAGTTGGCACTTTTCGTCCATGACCTCAAAGAAAAATACTGGTCTTGTCAAGTTCTTTCAAACTGACTGTGATGTGGAAATTAGTCGCCCTGAAGCGAGTGTGAACCCAAGGCTGGCAGGTTGTGCTTTGTCCAGTGGTTGTCATTTAAAGGAACTAGGTCAGTTGTTCGATCCATTCTTCTCTGGTCAAGGGAAGATCAGATACATCAAGCCATCAGAACCCCTCTGCTGTGTGTCCACCGTGACGAGGTAGAGGGGCTTGAGTGTTCCAATGACCTCAAGAGCTATGCCGACGGTAGCACAGCTACTGGTAGGGTCACCCATGTCGGACAGGTCAAGGGAGAGGAACCAGACCAAGCGACACACAAACCTGCTGCCTTGTAGGTAGACTGGGGACAGTCAAAGGCTATGGAAAGCAACCCGAAAAATGCTTGTCGAAATCGGATGTACTGAGCCACAGGCTTGACAAAGCCGTGCAACGTAACTTAATTCATGATGTCACAAATTAAAATTAATCGTCGTTGCGGCCTTGTGTGAGCACGTGTACACCTCGGAGGAGCAAATGGATCACCAGTCTGGCAAGAATGAGGCAGCGAGGAGTGATGAGGCGATCTGGCCGACGCTCGACGCTCAGAGGAAAGGCGAGACGGACATATATTATAATCAGATTACTACTGGAACTATTGGTGTTGGAACTCTTCGCTGGCTGCTGAGGATGAGGACGGAGCGCTTATGGGAATGCCCCGAATGCTGTGTTGTCTGTTTTCATAAATCAATCAATCAATCAATTAATCGTTATGGTGCTAATCCCGTGAAGTCCCATCAGGCGGTGATAGTGCCGGGCCCCCTGCCTCGAGGGGGTCCACCCATGACTACTGGTGGTCACCTTCCCTTGTGCTGTGGAGTCAAGACACAGAGGAGTAGGTTAAGAGCTATTGACCAAACACCCCGGACACTCAACATACTGCAGTGGAATGCCGAAGGAGTTTATAACAAGAGTCTCCCTAACAAAGCGTCTTCATAAAGATAGAATAGATGTGGCATGCATTCAAGAGACACACCTCAACGCCAATCGCAAATTCTCAGTCAGAGGATATGAGGCGACACGTTTTGACCGCGAAGGACACAGGAGGAGTTCTAATACTTACACGAAATACAATACCTTGCAGCGAAGTATATGTGATCTCTGACAACCAAACGTAAATTATAGATGTTGATATGATGATAAAGGATGTGAAAATAAGAATTTACAATCTGTATAGCCCAGCAGATAAGGACCTTACACTCTCAAACATTAAAATAACTGACACAAACTGCAATATTGTCAGAAACTTATACTGACAAAAGAGGAGATGAAGTGGAGGACTGGGAAATACTCAAATCTCTATCTACTCAACAAAGCGGATGACACACCAAGCTTCTACTCCAGAAGATGGTTTACCACTTCTACTCCAGACTTAGCTTTCTGCACAGGAGAAATCCTTCACAAAATCGATCGCCATGTGCTTGACCAATTAGCAGGTAGTGACCACAGACCAATCAAGCTTGTAATGAATATGGAGTATGTTCCACAGGAGCACAAGCCTTTGTCCTGCTGGATTTACAAACAAGCAGATTGGGACAGATTTGCCACACTAACAGACAAATATTGTGAAAAAATAAATACAGGATATGGCAATATGAAGCAAATGGTGAAAAGTCTAAACAGAGCAATAATACAGGCGGCCACTGAGTCTATTCCAAGAGGAGCGAGGAAAAATTACAAACCATAGTGGACTGAAGAACTACAAATTTTGGAGGATAAAGTTAAAGATGCCAGGAAGACAGCAGAGAGAGAACAAACAACTGAAGCGAACATCTCTCTCAAAGCCATCTCAGCAAAATTAAAAAAGAACAGTAAATCAAACAACAAGAGATTGTTGGAGGGAAAAAAACAGAAAACCTGAACTTTGACAGGGATGGAAACAAACTATGGAAACTAGTGAAAGCCATGAACAATGAAGGACCTAGAAACAAACAAATAACAATTAAACAAGGAAATGCCTTGCTTACAGGAAAAAGGCTGCAAATGCACTAATGGAACACTTAAAAATTAAGTTGCATGTCCTTCACAGGACGTAGCAGTCAACCCCAGCATTTACGCTGTTCATGATTCCTGGGCAAATTTTACGTTCAGTTAGTTTGCCATTGCTTTCTGAACGACCGGCTCCTATACCTTTTTCGAAAAAACCAGTACCGCTGTGTTTCGAACCCGGGTATACGGGCTCACAAACTGCATTCCCAAGCCCTTAGCCACAGAGACCGACAACACTATGCCAGTGCAAACCACTTTGATATCACAACTGAACAGAAGAAAGCAATCAAAGACAAACAGATACATCATAGAAATACAGAGACAGCAGCAGAATATTTGATGGCAAATCTAACAATGGAAGAAATGGAACAGGCAATGAATACCCTAAAAAAGAAGAAATCACCAGGAAAGGATGGAATCACAAATGAAATGCTAATAGAACTAGGCACTAAGGCAAAAAAGAAACTACTAGCAGTCCTAAAGTACAGCTGGAAGAGAGGAATAGTCCCACAGGCATGGAAGGAAGCTATACTAATACCAGTCCCAAAGAAAGGAAAAGACCTGGAAGAACCAAATGGCTATCGTCCTATCAGTCTACTTAGCTGTGTAGGAAAATTAATGGAATGCATTATCAATGGCAGGCTAACATGGCATCTGGAAAAAAACCAACTCTAAACACCACACCAAGCAGGATTCAGAAAGTACAGATCCACTGAATATCAAAAAACCTACATAGCTCAGGAAATAGAGGATGCCTTCCAAGAGAAAAAGCACACACTAGCGGTCTGGATAGATTTAGAAAAAGCAGTCAAACTGCAAAAAATGCATGTTTGTGGGAAAATGTACAAAATGGATCAGCTACTATCTTGAGAACAGAACTGCCAGGACAAAAGTACAAGGACAAACCAGCAAAATGATGCCATTGGAGCAAGGTGTCCCCCAAGGAGGAGTTCTTTCACCAACATTATCCCTAGCATAAAAAATGACATCGCGGAAAATTTTCCAGCCAGAGTACACACATCCTCCTTTGCAGATGACCTAGCCATATGGACATCTGAAGAATATATTAGTACAGCTAACAGCAGGATACAGCAAGCCTTATTAGCACTAGAGGACTAGTCAAAATCATGGCTAGTAAAGATAAGTGAGGAGAAAACAACATGCACAGTATTCTCCCTCTCAACTAAAACTCAGCAACCTAAGCTGGTATTGAATGGAAAAATATTGCGCCATGAAGAAAATCCAAACTATCTAGGAGTCACCTTTGATCGTCGCCTGACATGGAAGACACAGGTTGAGAAAAATCGAACAAGAGCAAGGCAAAGAATGGCAATCATGAAAAAGCTTGCTGGTACAACGTGGGGAGCAGATGAGAAAGTTCTCAAGAAGTTATATATACTGGATGGGTTTGGCCAGTACTGGAATATGGCATCGCAGCTTGGGCAACATCAACTAAGTCAAACTTTAACAAAAAAAGTAGAGTCTAAAATCAAGGAATGCGAATCATAACTGGAAGCCTGAAGACAACGCCTATTAATGAACTAGAAAAGATCACTTGTTTACAACCAATGCAAGATAGAAGAGATAGCAGAGCCCAGCAACAAGCAGAAAAATTTAGAAGATTGACAGACCACCCTATGTATAACAGGTTTAATGGTTTTGGAAAAGGAAGACTGAAGCGGGGCAACTTTGTAGAATCTGCAAAACGAAAGATTAGGGCAGATCCTATACTTAACATGTCAACAGTCAAACCCATTTACAATGCACACAAGTTCCCGGCTTGGAGACAGCAGCAACTGCCTGAGATGATAGAAAACATTCCTGGTATTGAGAAAAAGAACACTCAGAATGAAACAGAAAGAAGAAAAATTGCTCTAAAAAACATAAAAGAACATTACCCAAGTAGCAATTGGACCCATGCATATACAGACGGATCAGTCAAAAATTCAATAGAAAATGGAGGAGGAATTCTCCTAAATTTAAAAAATGGAGTGAAAAAAACAGTCAGTGGCAACTGGAAAATGTTCAAGTAACTTCAAAGCAGAGGTAGAAGCTTTGAAAACTGCAGCAGAAATGCTCTTGATGGAGGAACATAAAGAGAAGCAAATAGCTATCTTCACAGATGCAAAGTCAGCTGTCTCAATACTGAAGAGCCAAAACGGCACAGAACTAACTGACCTAAGAGCAGCACTCCATGGACTATGCCAGAAATCCAAAAAAGTTGTAATACAGTGGATCCCATTACATTGCAATATACCTGAAAATGAAGAGGCTGACAGACTGGCAAAAGAGTGCGGACAACTACCTCAGCCTGACATATATAAGACATTACCTATAATGAGGCAAAGAGGTTTATAAAAAGCACTTATAGAACCAAATGGGAATCAGAGCATCCAGGCCACCAGAAAGATGATGCATATTACAAACTCGACCGAAGAGAACAAGTAGCAGTCTTCAGACTCCTCACAGGACATAACAGGCTGAAATACCATTTGTTCAATAAACTAAAGATAGGAGATACCGATGAATGTAATTGTGGAACTGGTAAAATGACAGCTAAACATTTGCTGCAGGAGTGCTCAATATATGCAGAACAGAGAAAGATATTTTGGCCCACACCTGCTTCATTTGAGGACAAGCTCTATGGAGATATCAACAGGGTCAAGTTGACCGCAGCTTACTTTAACTGCATTCAGGCTGACATCTAAAGGTGCATGAAGAAGTACTTAGACTGCCACACTTTCATACCACAGGTATGTCGGTAACAAAAGCATCCCAGAGGCATGAAATGGAATATTGCTTGGCTAGCAAATCCATTACGTGGAAAGTCCAAATCAAAAGCTCATTGTGTGGGCGTCATGAAAGACGGAAAAAGCGTCCCAGTGGCACGAAATGGAATATTGCTTGGATAGCAAATCTATTACGTGGAAAGTCCGAATCGAAAGCTAACTATGTGGGTGTCATCAAAGGTGGAAAAAGTGTCCTAGTGGCACGAAATGGAATATTGCTTGGGTAGCAAATCCATTAAGTGGAAAGTCCAAATCGAAAGCTCACTGTGTGGATGTTATGTGCAGACTGCATTCTTCTGGTTTCCGGAGGAAAAGCCTGTGGTGAATGGAGGGCCCAATATACGGAAGTGAGGCTAAGCAGCCATGTGCAGGACGTGACGATTCCTTGGGTGAGCCCAGTACCAGAGCACTATGTGTTGGATCTGCAATTATGGAAGCCTCCTTGGATGGCGGGGAATGCCCATGGTCTGCCCCTGCCTTCCCTTGAGTGCTGACCGTTATGTCTCCGGCTGTTCTAAATGGGCCAACTGGGATGGGGGAATAACACCACAACAGTGAGAGTCAAACGTCTTACGAAACCCCCGGGAAGGTTAACCCGGTCAACAAATGCTCACAGAAGTCGGATGTGTTGGCCTAACCGCGCAAGAATGCAGCTCTGCTGTAGACAGGCACAACGCAATCACGTTCAAAAAAAAAAAAACTCCAGATGAACGAAGAAGCAGAAGAAGCCATCAGAAGAGGATAGACAGTCATTAACATCATACCAAATGGCAGCGGTTATCTGATCTGACTATTTGAGACCATGGGGCGGGAAGCAGCAGTGACATCCCAATAATGAGCTAAAGTTAATAGCGGTCTTCAGCCAACAACCAGCAGCACCAAGCAGTTGTATTCATCTCCGTAACATGACAATAACACATCCACACAAACACACACAGATAATGTAACAAAACACTCACAGATAATGTAACAAAACACTCACAGATAATGAAACAAACACTCACAGATAATGTAACAAACTCACAGATAATGTAACAAAACACTCACAGAAACACAGATAATGTAATAAACCCCCATAGATAATGTATACTTTATTAAGAGACATCAGGAGGAAACATTTCCTCAGGTTTTATACAAAGAAGAGAACATCACATCTCTGAATGCAGCAGAACAACACAAAACCACAAATGTTAGTGCATGAAATCAGGATTCATTTATGCATGAAATGCTGCAAATGGCAGAGGTAACAGCAGTTGAGAATTGTGAAAAGCTGACGAGAAATAAAAACAAATTATTGCAGATATTATGGTAAAAGAAATCATTGCAAATATCATTCAAAAATGTCAGACAACATAAAAATATACAAGCAGCTAGAGGAGATAACTCTCAATTAAGCACTGCAGACACAAGCAGCTAAGGGAAGCAATTCTCAATTAATCACTGCAGTTGCGCTAATCATTACTGAATTCTGATCAAGCTGATTATTTCAAAGAAGGTCACAGTAAAATCTTGGGGATGTCCTTGGCAGTACATTGTGATGAACCCCAACCCCAACTTGACTTACTTGGCAATTCTACGTTTGGCAGTTTGCTTTCTTAACAAGAAATTAACGAAGAAGTCCAAATATCTGACGGACAACAATCTCTATAAAATTAGTATCCAAAATGTGGCTGAATTCATCACATGATTATTAACCAGAGACTGGATCGCTTCTCTGCCTTTTGGCTAAGATGATCACCTGACACACAGAGACATGGGGACCTAATGGAGCGGCTCTGGTCTCTCTGGGAACCGCAAGTCTTAAAAAAAAATTACTTAAGGCTAGAGATGGGCCCTAATTATAACTTCTCCTTGAAGTTGAACAGGGTAGAGACAATGGAGAAATGACGGTGTAGGAATTGAACTGCTACTCCTTCACAGTGCACAGAGGGACTTTTTATAGTGCACACCATTTGTACTACACTCCCTTCCAATTACAGGTGTGCACCATGATCACAGTAGCTAGATTCTCACCTGCTGGCTGGAGGTCATCATGACGGATTAAGATTTTTTTAAAAGTAACATGGCTCCCAGGTTGACTCAGTTTAAAATGTGTGCCGAGAAATGTCTTAGGGAGTGAAGGTAGCTGTTTTGGCACTGAACCACATTACTCACCGAGTGCCAATTATCTACAGAAATATGTGCCTAGCACCATATACCTAATGCATCATAAGGTGTATAGAGGAGTCCCTGACTTACTATTACACTCATAAAGCAATAGTTCCGGTTTTTCTGATGGGCCTGTCTAGAGTCTTAATCAAATAACAGCTACCTCAGAAGTCGGAGTGAGTTGGCCTGATGGGGAGGGACACTTGTATTAGGGAAAGGTGACTTCAAACACACATCAGTCCCCCGCACGCTCACTCCGGGTAGCAACTACTAGCAACAGCAGCATGTGTGTGTGGACATCTCATGTCCAAAGTGAGTAAATGCACAATTTAGAATAAAACAAAAAAGTAAAACAAACACCAGCCATTTGAGTGATTCCAGTTCAGTGACCGTATGTATATTGGTACTAATTCACATTAGCAGTGGGGATCTGTTGGACTCGCTGAAAGCACATGGATTTTGAAATGTATTTCACATTGTATAACACGTGGATCACGTATGAACATAGACAGCTGTGTTGTGGCATTTTAGCTTCAGTACCCATTACAAGAGCTTGTTGTACGAGTTAATGGTGAAATCCACTTTTACATTTCAACATGGCAATCAACAAAACCATGGCGAAGGGGTTATGGGTGCAGTTTGTAACCCCGCATACCCAAGTTTGAAACATAGCTGTGGGCGATTTGGCAGCAGACTGCCTTGCGTTAATTGTTTATGAAATGGTATGGGTGCTGGTTGTTCAGAAAGCAATGGTAAACTACTGAATGTAAACTTGCCCAGGAATCACGAACAGCCAAAAAATGCTGGGGTTGACAGCTACATCCTGTAAAGGTTATGCAACAACACTTATCAACAAAGCCTGGACACTAGACCCCTGCCTCAGCTGCAGTAGAGTAGTGGCTAGATACTCACTTGCCTTCCTTGTGATCTGGGGTTCGATTCACATTCAGGTTTTCAATTCACATTGAGGCCTTTGATTTGCATTCAAGTGTTTAATTCACATTCAAGAGTTAAATTCACATTGGTTAATTCACATTCAGGCATTCAATTCACATTCAGATGTTTAATTCACATTCAGATGTTTAATTCACATTCAGATGTTTAATTCACATTCAGATGTTTAATTCACATTCAGGTGGTTTTGAATGTTGACAAACTGACCTCAGCTCCCAGATAGACTGACCTGTACGTGGCTGCCTGCAGATGTGCTGGGAAGTAAAGACGGCTGGCCAGACACTGACCATCCCCCCCCCTCTCCTCCCTCACAAGTGCCTGGTGTACATAAATATGGGTGAAGCACCATATGGCCAGTGTGTTGTGAGGTGTGGAAGAGGGACCTTAACGTTCTCTTTACTTACTTCATCAACAATCAAGGGCCATCTCCACAATGAAGGTTGGCTGCAATGGATCTCCAACACTATCTGTCTCTCGCCGTCTCCTGATGTTACCTTCCCACTTGTATCGTTGTCTACCTATTGCTCGATTATCTTCAACCTTACCCTCCAGTATGGTTTTTATAAGTGTTATGGCTTTCAACGTAGCCAGAATATTTCACTTGCTACTTTTTATTTTATTTCTTTCATGAAGTTTTTTTTCATTCTCAGTTCTTCTAGAACCGCTGAATTTGATTGTATTTTGTTTCCATGAAATACAACATATTCTTCTGTATATCCACATCTCCGGGGCCTCTCTTCCACTTTCTAATTGCTTGTTCATTGTCCAGGTTTCTGTGTCATATAGTAGTGTTGTATATAAGAGGCTATTCCAAAATCAACTGCTGATTGGCTGTTAAAAATAAACCGGTTGCCATAGAGACACCATTCATTGCTTGCATCATTCAGTAGTCTTTCAGCTCACTACACATCAACCTACAGTTTATTTGTTCAGTGGTTCACGAATCATGACCAAATAATCAAGGACACTGTTATTGCCTTTCCCACCAGCTATGAAATTCGTGGTGTGATTCGTTTTCTTCAAGCGGAAGGTCAAAATGCGGCCGAGATTCATCGTCCATTGTGTCGTGTATACGGTGATAAAGTAATGAGTAACAGTTCTGTGAGGGGATTGGTGCAGGAAATTCAGAGATGGGCATAAAGGTGTGCATGATGAGGGTGGACAAGGATGACATTCATGTGCGACAGATGATCTCGTTAAAAAAGTCGACCAAGTCGTAGTGGAATTTCTGGTAACCTCTCTGTGATAATACAAATTTGTGGACATTCTGTAGAAAGATCTGAAATTGTGAAATGGGGCTTTTTATTTACTATACCTGCAAATGTCTTGGAAAGTACAGGCAGCTTGAGTGATATTGACCACAATACCCTCCAGTGTCAACTCCTTTAATCAATTATGAGGTTAGCACCATATACCCATATGCTCCACGATGTGTGAACAGGGACCTGTACATATTGAACTTTCCTGTACTCCCGTATGCAATACAGCGGAAATGTTATGGTACATCATTGTACTGGCATGTGGAGATTCTGATACGCTAGGTTCTGGTACTCAACTGATCAAGACCTATTTTCTGTACCTCCCAACAGGTAATCCAGGATAGGAGACACTAGTCTCTGGCCAACTCAGAGAGGGGTGACCACAACCTCTCTCCAACTCCTAGCAGGACATCCTCGGTGAGAGATACTAGTCTAGAAAACTCAGGGAGGAGCGACCACAGCCTCTCTCCAACTCCTAGCAGGACATCCTCGGTGAGAGATACTAGTCTAGAAAACTCAGGGAGGAGCGACCACAGCCTCTCTCCAACTCCTAGCAGGACATCCTCGGTGAGAGATACTAGTCTAGAAAACTCAGGGAGGAGCGACCACAGCCTCTCTCCAACTCCTAGCAGGACATCCTCGGTGAGAGATACTAGTCTAGAAAACTCAGGGAGGAGCGACCACAGCCTCTCTCCAACTCCTAGCAGGACATCCTCGGTGAGAGATACTAGTCTAGAAAACTCAGGGAGGAGCGACCACAGCCTCTCTCCAACTCCTAGCAGGACATCCTCGGTGAGAGATACTAGTCTAGAAAACTCAGGGAGGAGCGACCACAGCCTCTCTCCAACTCCTAGCAGGACATCCTCGGTGAGAGATACTAGTCTAGAAAACTCAGGGAGGAGTGACCACAGCCTCTCTCCAACTCCTAGCAGGACATCCTCGGTGAGAGATACTAGTCTAGAAAACTCAGGGAGGAGCGACCACAACCTCTCTCCAACTCCTAGCAGGACATCCTCGGTGAGAGATACTAGTCTAGAAAACTCAGGGAGGAGCGACCACAGCCTCTCTCCAACTCCTAGCAGGACATCCTCGGTGAGAGATACTAGTCTAGAAAACTCAGGGAGGAGTGACCACAGCCTCTCTCCAACTCCTAGCAGGACATCCTCGGTGAGAGATACTAGTCTAGAAAACTCAGGGAGGAGTGACCACAGCCTCTCTCCAACTCCTAGCAGGACATCCTCGGTGAGAGATACTAGTCTAGAAAACTCAGAGAGGCGCGGCCAAGGTCTCTACTGTGATTTCAAGCACAACAAATTGTGCATGCTGCGAAATTGCAAGAGAGTCAATGCAATTTTACACACAATTAGCAAATGACCAGCACCCGCTTACTGTATACCTCAGGAGTTGACCTAGAATGAGTATATTATCTGAAGGGAAAGAAGGCATCCCGACAAACTGCACACTCTATGATGTGGAAAAGCTCTTGACCCAGAATAAGTACATCGTCTCAAAGGAAAGGAGGCACCACTACATACTGCACACCCCAGGTAGAGGAGCTCAAGAGTTGACCCAGAATGAGAACGTGGTTTGCCTGAAGGGAAGGAACCCATCATCCCCAGCCTATGAATCCATCCGTTTGTGCAACAGTGAGTCACTTAGTACAGTGGTGTACTTAAGAACCAACAACAACCAGATTAACCCTTCATGAACATCAAGCCACACCCTGGGCAAAATTGATATCCAGCCAACCATTCTCATCCATAAGGTGTGCCAAAGAGAAAGCTAAAATTGCATTTTTATTTTTAAAAAAATTTGTAAATTTAAAGGTAAAATAATTAAAATGTTCAGTTAAACAAAGTTACTGGCATCTTTTACATAGAATATGCAAGAATAGCCATACAATTTCCTTGATACAAGAATAGCCATACAATTGACACTACACAAGACTAGCTATAAAATTGTGACAAAAAATATCAGTTCAGACATAAATAACATAAACCATGGCAATTGTGAGGAAAACTGCCAATCAAGTATTCTACCATGCCCAATATATGAGAAGGAGAAAGCTGGAGCATGGCATCACAATGGGAGAAATGGGGGAAGAGAACCAGGGGAAGATGAAGAGAGAAGATGCTGGACAGTTTGACATGGCATGGAGGAACGCCAGTATCAGAGATGATTGGCAGCACATAAGACAGAGGGTTGTGGACAGATATGACCACCAGTGCCACACGGCATGGACTTCAAGAAAAAGTATGGATGTTCATCTGAAGTACATACAAACTGGAACAGTCAGAGGCAGAGGAATCTTTCAGATCTCACAGCAGCAACGGATGGTTAGTATGACTGAATGGACAAGAGCACTCGTTCTTAAACATCCGGTGTGCTGATGCCAAGGTAGCGGGTTCAACCTCTACACCGGTCAGTTGGACTAAAATGCTGACCTCTCCTCCTTGACTTGGGGATGTAAATTACAAGTACCTCTGATGGCGGAGGACACATAATAGGGAAAGCTAATCCACATGCAAAAATCAGTCCAGTGCATTAAAAGTAGTAGTATGTCATGGACTACGTTTGATTTCAAAGCGAGCAAGTGCAAACAAAAACAAAAGTCAATATCACTCCATGGCCTTGACCTCCCAAGGCACTCAAAGGAACCCATTTTAGACAGCGTCAACCCAGAAAACCAGGTCAACTAAATAGAAATGTTCCTTAATGCGGATTCGAACTCTAGACCACAATTCCAGCAGGCAAAAGTACTAGCTACTGTGCTAGCAAAGTCTTATTGGGACATAATAAACAATTATTGCTGTTCATGGCAGAATAGACCTACCACACCACGAATAAAAACTTGAAGCTACAATGGGCAAAAAAGAGCATTCATGAAATTATAAAGCATACAAATATCAAACTGCGACAAAATACATGGCTTAAAAGTGTGCGCCACAAGTGGACTGCAAGCCACAATCACATCTCTGCTGTCAGTGCTAATTATTATATTGCTGATTATGTGCATAATCACATAAAGTTGCTTTGTCAGAACTGAAGCAATCAAAAATATGGAATATGTTTTCAATGTGGCAGAAATACACAAATGAAATGTTAATCTTCACAAGAAAATGTGCTCACGCACTGAAGATGAACTCAAGATGTGCATTTAACAAACAGTCACTAGCACTCCATAAAAGCTGCAACATTTGTTTCAAACACATACTCACAGCACACAGAACCATTGCTGAAGCATGCTGAGAGCCTGCTTGCCAAGGCAATTGCTACACAGATTACTGGCTGGGGTTTTAAACATTTTTGTTACCTCAGATAAAAACTTGGCCTTTCTAGGGATAGAACACAGGTTCTCTAATGCAAGAGACTGGTATTTCAATCCTACGATCAGCAGATCTTCTCATTCATATCATCATCATCATCAAGTGCCCTGCCAGCTGGTTAGGCGTTCATATCTCTCCACAGATCTCAGTCTTTGGTTCTCTGGATCAACTCTGTTGATATTTCTCCATGCCACTGTCTCAGTCCATCCAGCATCATTTCTCTTGGTAGGTCTCTGCCTCTCTTCCCCTCGATCTTTCCAGTTGTCATGATGTTCTACTATGCCTCTCTTCTCATCATGTGACCAAAGAAAGCTGTCTGTCTCTTTCTTATTGTTGTATATAATGTTTTTGTCCTGACAGCTGGAAATGGCTGTCAAAGGCAGAGATAAAAGACACTCATGTGGATGTAGAAGGCTAGGGGAAACCACCACAGTATCTTCCCAAGATTTCATTAATAGCCTTATTCACATGCATTTATAAACATTTCTGATGATGCACTTAGTGGAATAGTCCGTTGTGACTGTATTGTTCATAGTAACCATACAGGTGATTTGTCTGTTGTGACTGTATAGTTGAATTGTTTGTTATGACTGTATAGTTAAAATGTCTGTTGTGATTGTACAGTTGAATTGTCTGTTGTGACTATAATTGAAATGTCCATTGTGACTGTACTGTTCATGGTAATTGTATTGTTGAACTGTTTGTTGTGACTGTATAGTTAAATTGTTTGTTGTGACTGTACAGTATATTGTCTGATCTAGAGATCCTATTTCAAGATGCGGATGATCAATGGGAAATATTGAAGAATTCAATCAGTTTAGCTGCAGAAATAACTATTACAAAATTAAAGAAAGTGGGTCGTCAGACATAGATGACTGAAGAAATTTTACAGCTAATGGAAACAAGAAGACAAAACAAAAATAATCCTGCCAAATATAAAGAAATTCACAAAAAAGTCAGAACATTATGTAAGTAGGCAAAAGAAGCATGGCTCAAGAAAAATTGCATAGAAATTGAAACACAACACAACAGTAAACATACCAAACTAATGCACAAAGAATTCATGAGCTTACTAATCAAGAACACATACATTAGCAGGCTGCCTAAAGACAAAAGATAGAAAAATCATAATAGAAAAAGATCAGATTTTACATGTATGGTCAGATTATGTGAATTACCTTTATGATGATAACAGAGAAGAACAGTGTGATTTCAAAATAATAATGAAGGACCATCAATTTTGAAGATGGAGGTTCAGAATGCTCTTAACCATACGAAATCTGGCAAGACCCCCGGTTCAGACAGCATCACAACAGAAATGATTAATGCTTTAGAAGAATAAAGAATAGATAAAGTTACCAGACTCTTGAATACCATATATGATACTGGAGATATACCTCATGAATTATGTAATTCTGTATTTATTGCAATCCCAAAGAAATAAAGAGCCTTGGAATGTGAGCAACATCAAATAATTAGTATAATGAGTCACATCACAAAGATTTTGCTAAGACTTATCATGCAAGAGTTAGGAAGAAATACAACCCTGAAATAGGAGAAAACAATGTGGGTTTGTAGAAGGCAAGGGTACAGTAAATGCTGTGTACATACTGAGAACAGTAATTGAATCGTTCTATAGATGTAGGCAAGATCTACACCTTTGCTTCATTGACTACACACGGTGAGAGATACTAGTCTAGAAACTCAGGAGGAGGACCACAGCCTCTCTCCAACTCCTAGCAGGACATCCTCGGTGAGAGATACTAGTCTAGAAAACTCAGGGAGGAGTGACCACAGCCTCTCTCCAACTCCTAGCAGGACATCCTCAGGTGAGAGATACTAGTCTAGAAACTCAGGGAGGAGCTGACCACAGCCTCTCTCCAACTCCTAGCAGGACATCCTCGGTGAGAGATACTAGTCTAGAAAACTCAGAGAGGAGCGACCACAGCCTCTCTCTCCAACTCCTAGCAGGACATCCTCGGTGAGAGATACTAGTCTAGAAACTCAAGAGGAGCGACCAAACCTCTCTCCAACTCCTAGCAGGACATCCTCGGTGAGAGATACTAGTCTAGAAAACTCAGGGAGGAGTGACCACAGCTCTCTCCAACTCTAGCAGGACATCCTCGGTGAGAGCTACTTAGTCTAGAATAGAAAACCCTCAGGGAGGAGCTGACCACAGCCTTCTCTCCAACTCCTAGCAGGACATTCTCGGTGAGAGATACTAGTTCTAGAAAACTCAGGGAGGAGATGACCACAGCCTCTCTCCAACTCCTAGCAGGACATCCCCGGTGAGAGATACTAGTCTAGAAACTCAGGGAGGAAGCGACCACAACTCTCTCCAACTCCTAGCAGGACATCCTCGGTGAGAGATACTAGTCTAGAAAACTCAGGGAGGAGCTGACCACAGCCTCTCTCCAACTCCTAGCAGGACATCCTCGGTGAGAGATACTAGTCTAGAAAACTCAGGGAGGAGTGACCACAGCCTCTCTCCAACTCCTAGCAGGACATCCTCAGTGAGAGATACTAGTCTAGAAAACTCAGGGAGGAGTGACCACAGCCTCTCTCCAACTCCTAGCAGGACATCCTCGGTGAGAGATACTAGTCTAGAAAACTCAGGGAGGAGCGACCACAGCCTCTCTCCAACTCCTAGCAGGACATCCTCGGTGAGAGATACTAGTCCTAGAAAACTCAGGGAGGAGTGACCACAGCCTCTCTCCAACTCTAGCAGGACATCCTCGGTGAGAGATACTAGTCTAGAAAACTCAGGGAGGAGTGACCACAGCCTCTCTCCAACTCCTAGCAGGACATCCTCGGTGAGAGATACTAGTCTAGAAAACTCAGGGAGGAGCGACCACAGCCTCTCTCCAACTCCTAGCAGGACATCCTCAGTGAGAGATACTAGTCTAGAAAACTCAGGGAGGAGTGACCACAGCCTCTCTCCAACTCCTAGCAGGACATCCTCGGTGAGAGATACTAGTCTAGAAAACTCAGGGAGGAGTGACCACAGCCTCTCTCCAACTCCTAGCAGGACATCCTCAGTGAGAGATACTAGTCTAGAAAACTCAGGGAGGAGCGACCACAGCCTCTCTCCAACTCCTAGCAGGACATCCTCAGTGAGAGATACTAGTCTAGAAAACTCAGAGAGGAGCGACCACAGCCTCTCTCCAACTCCTAGCAGGACATCCTCAGTGAGAGATACTAGTCTAGAAAACTCAGAGAGGAGTCGACCACAGCCTCTCTCCAACTCCTAGCAGGGACATCCTCAGTGAGAGATACTAGTCTAGAAAACTCAGGGAGGAGCGACCACAGCCTCTCTCCAACTCCTAGCAGGACATCCTCAGTGAGAGATACTAGTCTAGAAAACTCAGGGAGGAGTGACCACAGCCTCTCTCCAACTCCTAGCAGGACATCCTCGGTGAGAGATACTAGTCTAGAAAACTCAGGGAGGAGCGACCACAAGCCTCTCTCCAACTCCTAGCAGGACATCCTCAGGTGAGAGATACTAGTCTAGAAACCTCAGGGAGGAGTGACCACAAGCCTCTCTCCAACTCCTAGCAGGACATCCTCGGTGAGAGATACTAGTCTAGAAAACTCAGGAGGAGTGACCACAGCCTCTCTCCAACTCCTAGCAGGACATCCTCAGTGAGAGATACTAGTCTAGAAAACTCAGGGAGGAGCGACCACAGCCTCTCTCCAACTCCTAGCAGGACATCCTCAGTGAGAGATACTAGTCTAGAAAACTCAGAGAGGAGCGACCACAGCCTCTCTCCAACTCCTAGCAGGACATCCTCGGTGAGAGATACTAGTCTAGAAAACTCAGAGAGGAGCGACCACAGCCTCTCTCCAACTCCTAGCAGGACATCCTCAGGTGAGAGATACTAGTCTAGAAACTCAGGGAGGAGCGACCACAGCCTCTCTCCAACTCCTAGCAGGACATCCTCAGTGAGAGATACTAGTCTAGAAAACTCAGAGAGGAGCGACCACAGCCTCTCTCCAACTCCTAGCAGGACATCCTCAGTGAGAGATACTAGTCTAGAAAACTCAGGGAGGAGCGACCACAGCCTCTCTCCAACTCCTAGCAGGACATCCTCGGTGAGAGATACTAGTCTAGAAAACTCAGGGAGGAGTGACCACAGCCTCTCTCCAACTCCTAGCAGGACATCCTCGGTGAGAGATACTAGTCTAGAAAACTCAGGGAGGAGCGACCACAGCCTCTCTCCAACTCCTAGCAGGACATCCTCGGTGAGAGATACTAGTCTAGAAAACTCAGGGAGGAGCGACCACAACCTCTCTCCAACTCCTAGCAGGACATCCTCGGTGAGAGATACTAGTCTAGAAAACTCAGGGAGGAGCGGCCAAGGTCTCTACTGTGATTTCAAGCACAACAAATTGTGCATGCTGCGAAATTGCAAGAGAGTCAATGCAATTTTACACACAATTAGCAAATGACCAGCACCTGCTTACTGCATACCCCAGGAGTTGACCTAGAATGAGTATATTATCTGAAGGGAAAGAAGGCATCCCGACAAACTGCACACTCTATGATGTGGAAAAGCTCTTGACCCAGAATAAGTACATCGTCTCAAAGAAGAGGAGGCACCACCACATACTGCATACCCCAGGTAGAGGAGCTCAAGAGTTGACCCAGAATGAGAACATGGTTTGCCTGAAGAGAAGGAACCCATCATCCCCAGCCTATGAATCCATCCGTTTGTGCAACAGTGAGTCACTTAGTACAGTGGTATACTTAAGAACCAACAACAACCAGATTAACCCTTCATGAACATCAAGCCACACCCTGGGCAAAATTGATATCCAGCCAACCATTCTCAGCCATAAGGTGTGCCAAAGAGAAAGCAAAAATTGCATTTTTATTTTTAAAAAAATTTGTAAATTTAAAGGTAAAATAATTTAAATGTTCATTTAAACAAAGTTACTGGCATCTTTTACATAGAATATGCAAGGATAGCCATACAATTTCCTTGATACAAGAATAGCCATACAATTGACACTACACAAGACTAGCTATAAAATTGTGACAAAAAATATCAGTTCAGACACAAACATAAACCATGGCAATTATAAGGAAAACTGCCAATCAAGCATTCTACCATGCCAAATATATGAGAAGGAGAAAGCTGGAGCATGGCATCACAATGGGAGAAATGGGGGAAGAGAAGCAGGGGAAGATGAAGAGAGAAGATGCTGGACAGTTTGACATGGCATGGAGGAACGCCAGTATCAGAGATGATTGGCAGCACATAAGACAGAGGGTTGTGGACAGATATGACCACCAGTGCCACACGGCATGGACTTCAAGAAAAAGTATGGATGTTCATCTGAAGTACATACAAACTGGGACAGTCAGAGAGGAAGAGGAATCTTTCAGATCTCACAGCAGCAACGGATGGTTAGCATGACTGAATGGACAAGAGCACTCGTTCTTAAACATCCAATGTGCTGATGTTAAGGTAGCGGGTTCAACCTCTACACCAGTCAGTTGGACTAAAATGCTGACCTCTCCTCCTTGACTTGGGGATGTAAATTACAAGTATCTCTGAAATTGGAGTGGGTTCGCCTTATGACGAGGGACACTGGTAATAGGGAAAGCTAATCCACATGCAAAAATCAGTCCAGTGCATTAAAAGTAGTAGTATGTCATGGACTACGTTTGAGTTCAAAGCGAGCGAGTGCAAACAAAAACAAAAGTCAATATCACTCCATGGCCTTGACCTCCCAAGGCACTCAAAGGAACCCATTTTAGACCGCGTCAACCCAGAAAACCAGGTCAATTAAAAGAAAGTTCCTTAATGCGGATTCGGACCCTAGACCACAATGCCAGCAGGCAAAATAAACAATTATTGCTTCATGGCAGATAGACCTACACACCACGATAAAAAAACTGAAGTACAATGGGCCAAAAAAGAGATTCACAAATTATAAAGCAACAAATATCAAACCTGCGACAAAATACAGCTTAAAAGGTGCGCCACAATGGACTGCAAGCCACAATCACATCTCTGCTGTCAGTGCTAATTATTATATTGCTGAAC
>JACEFZ010006019.1:92500-93697 GCA_014155875.1 Cepaea nemoralis | reverse complement strand
CGTTTTTAAAACCCATCGGGGGCAAAAAAAAAGGGGTTGGCCCCAAAAA
The DNA here is from genome assembly GCA_014155875.1 of Cepaea nemoralis. Taxonomy (NCBI): domain Eukaryota; kingdom Metazoa; phylum Mollusca; class Gastropoda; order Stylommatophora; family Helicidae; genus Cepaea; species Cepaea nemoralis. Next base: position 93,648 of record JACEFZ010006019.1, on the reverse strand, counting down.
AAATTTTGGGTTCGGGGCAAAACCAGCTTTAAAAGGGGCCCCTGATCGATTGGAAAATTAAGAAAGTGTGCTCAAGGTGGTACCCGGAAAATTGAAGGAGGAACACAAAAGAACCGACTGAACTGTCCTTGCATCATCTCTATCGATACGAAGGAAGGATAAGACATGCTGAACAGGATTGTTATCGGGAAGAACATGGGTGTATCACTACCAGCCGAAAAAAAGCGTGTTTCATGCAAGGAAAACTCCTTCTTCGCCTTGTGTCCAAAATTCAAGGTTACGCCATCAGCGATCATCGGGGATTGTCAAAGGGTTTTTTTAAACCCAATTTAAAGAAAGGACAATGTGAATTCTGCGTTACTGTGAAGTTTATCGATGTTTCATGTGCATTCGAAGAAAAGGTTTCAGGACTGCTGACTAGAGGGTGTTGCTTCTTCATGACAACCCAGACCATTACGGCTCGATTAACTCAAAAAAATTTAACCAACAAAGGTGGGAAGTTTGGAAATTCACCTTACACCCCCGACTTAGCCCCTAGCGATTTCCACCTTTTTGGGGTCCATGAAAACCCGCCTTGGAGGGAGACATTTTCGGAATGACGCCGAAGTTGAATGTGAAGTGAAAACGTGGTTTGAAAAACAGAGCACACAGTTTTATGAGCGGTTTTTTGGAAGACGATAAAACGTGGGATAAGTGCATCAATGTTGGGGGAAATCATGTTGAGAATAAAAGGACAGTGTATGTATAAAAATAAAATTGTTCAAATTTTTATCATTTAGTATTTTTTTACAGCATTTGTGACTTACTTATTGACTTCCATGGTACATAACTGTAGAACGCTCTCACTCACTCACCCACCCACCACACCACTCACTCACGCACGCACGCACTCACTCACTCACTCACCCACTCACTCACCCACCCACCCACTCACTCACTCACCCACCCACCCACCCACTCACGCACGTACGCACGCACTCACTCACTCACTCACTCACTCACTCACGCAACCTCACTCACTCACTCACTCACATTCCTGAGAGTTAAAGCTCTTGTGTTGCCGACCATATTAATTTGTTCATCCCGTTCTCCATTTACCGCATCCAGTTCATTCATTCATTCATTCATCCATTCATTCATTCATTCAT
>JACEFZ010006019.1:0-87500 GCA_014155875.1 Cepaea nemoralis | reverse complement strand
TGAAACATCATGAAACTTTGAAGAAAACAATAATGCCCGTGAAGTGCATGATAGGGAAGAGAAGAAGAGGAAGGCCAAAGAGAAGATAGGGTGCAGGATGTAGCGGATGATCTCCAGATGGGTGTATCGGACGCGGCACATCTTGTTTATGACCGAGAAGTTTTCCGGAAGGTTGTTATGGGAGCGAGGTTCTGCAAATGACATACTACTAAAGAATGAATGAATGCATGAATGAATGCACGAATGAATGAACGAATAAATGAATGAATTTAGATAATGAAGACACAAACAACAGATTTCGTAATTGATTGCCTGTATACACACACGCGCGCGCGCGCGCGCGCACGCACGCACACTGAATAAATAGTAAGATTTTCAGAAGCAGATGCTATTAGTTAGTTAGTTAGTCGCGGTTTCAACTTCATGGCAACGGGTCGTCCACACTATGCTCCGTTCCTGTGCCAGTGAATATCACACAAAATGCTCCTCACTGCCAAATGTGAAAAGTAGAATAGACCGAAGTGTCGGCAATCCAACAGCTGACACAGGTACACTGTGCATAATGCCGCTACCAGAATGCCAACACTAAAGTTCTCCACGGAAAATAGAGTTCATCGTCGATGGGAGCGGCAGTCACTAGAAAACCAGCAGCCACACATTACTACATTAAAAGTTCAGAGGATCGACTTCATTGCCCTGGAATTTATCTCATATGGCTCGGTCCCCTTCGGCAGGAGAGGGGGGGGGGGGGACGGGGGGGGGGGGGGACGCTGAAAGCATCGCACAAAGCACGAATACCGTAACTCAAGCGACGACCCCCAGGAGTCTCCGAGAAAAATGCACTCGTGAACCGAAAAGGCAACAAAAGCAACAAAGGCAACTCAGTCAATTCCGAGCGGCAGACCGACCGCCATCATTCCGAACATGCAGTTCACGCTACAACAACCGCGGACAGATGTACAAACATTCCAAACGAAATTCACAGCTCACAGTGTCGCGCAACGCATTCAATTCAGTAGCAGGGCGACGGAACTATGTAATAACTGTTCAACGTGAGGAAATATGCGACTGCAAACTGTAGCCATAAGCATAAACATTCCAAAGGCTTAACGGTTTAAATGTCTATCCGCCATATTGGGGATCGGAAGTCTAAGCAGATGCTATTTGCATGACTAACCCATTGGTTTGTAAACAAGTCAGTATAAAATTACCATGAGAATATGTGTGTTGTATATTTCAGTTTGAAGGATTCATTGGTTTGCTTTGTTTTATGTAGAGTGGCTTCTACATACATTTAGTAGATGATGTTATCGCACACATTAAACAACTAGGGTTAGAATTAAATTGTAAGAAGACACAGGTCGTCACTAGGAAGAAGGAAATACCACGATGTAATAAACAAGTAAATCTGAATATTCTTAAACAAGTGAATCGGTACAATTATCTCGGAACAGTCATAACATCTGATGGGAGATGCCTTGAAGAGATCACAACAAGAATCGCCATGGGAAAGGTAGCCTTTAGCAAGATGGAAAAAATACTGACCAATAAAAAGATGTCATTTGCAACGAGACAATGAGTGTTTATGTACTTTAGTGTGGATGTGAAGCGTGGACAATGAGCAGACAAGCTGAAAAACATCTGATGGCTGTGGAAATGTGGTTTCTGTGGAAAATGCAAAGAATACCATGGGTAGACAGAAAAATCAATGACCAAGTCCTACATGAAATAAACGGAAATTGTAAACTGATTAGAGAAATTAGACGTAGACGGTCACAATGTTTTTAGTCACGTTGTGAGAAGAAATACATTGGAGAACTTAATGACAACTGGCAAGATTGAGGTGAAGAGAACAAGGGGAAGGCAGAGAAGTAAATACCAGGATGGCTTGGCCACGTGGCATGGTCGAGACAGAAACACGGAGCTGATCCACGACTCTGGTGATCGAATGAGATGGCGAACCATGACCGCCCACGCTTATCAGCACGGCACATGATGAATTGTGACTCCGTGGCGAAGTAGTCAACCTGTTTGACTCAGGCTTCGAAGGTTGTGGGTTCAATTCCGGGCAGTGTCGTCGCTAGAGCTACGGAGTTCGTCCTTTGTGCAACGCTTTCCGCGCTGCGGAAAGAGACCGAGCCATGTGGGATAAAAACCCAGTGCAATAAAGTCGACTTTTAAAGCACGGCACATGATGAATTAGTGACTTCTTTATCGAATCAGATGTAGCAAAATGGAATTAGATATTTCTCCTACTATTTTGATATTACTTTATGCAGGGGACAATTGCTGTCCCCAACACTCAAAAACTAGGCACCGAGATTCTCCCAAAATGGGAGATCTCACAGGGTCACAGCCCCGGGGGGCCAGCCTGCCTGATCGCCGTTATTACCCCCGTGCGAGATAAGTATGCTCTGACTTACCACTGAGGCATACAAACGGCTGCCATATTGTCGTAAGTTGCTAGTGTCGCTAGTTTGTATATAAAGAAAAGAAAACCTAACATTTACACCAATAACAAATATTTATTACAATTTATATAACAATATAATTTCTGCTAACATTTACTGTAAATTAGTCTAGTATGTTTTTAAAATAGATAAATGAAAAAAGAAATTGTGTTCTTAATGTAGTATGTTTATTATCTCCCTTAGGTTAAATTTTATATCTCTTTGTTTCCCTCTATGTTATTATCTCCCTTTATAAATTTAAATTTAGTTGTCCGAACTCCGCCGCGAAAAACACACCCAACAGGAGGCTTCGGATCGGCAGATGTGGCACCCTTCTCGTATTTACCCATCCTGGTCATGACTCCCAGATTTCTTTCTCCTGTCAAGCGTACTTGTAACCAGCTTTGAGACATGATTTAAAGTAAAGCCAGTTATTTCGGTCACCACCTAGTTAAACATTATCACACGTTCACATAGAGAGTCACAGCGGAGAGACTAAAAGAACATGGACATTTTAAACACATTGTACAGGTAGTAAACACGTGAGCTATTGTGTGAAAACTGCGGAGATGTGGTTTTACAGAACAATGACGAGTACACCGTGGATGGAAAGAAATAACAATGATGATGTGTTTTTTTTCCTCGCACGCTCGCTTTGAATGCAAAGGTAATCCATGCACTGACTGTAGTCAAGTAGCACTGGACTTATTTTTGCGTGTGGATTAGCTTTCTCTATTACCAGTGTCACCTCGCCATTAGATGAACCCACCCCGACTTCAGAGGTACTTGTCAATTGACGTCCCAAGTCAAGGGCGATACGTCAACATTTTAGCCCAACTGTCCGGTGTAGGGGTTGAACCCTTTACCTCGCACCTTTACCAGCACACAGGATATTTTAGAACGCGCGTTCTTATCCATTCAGCCATGGTAACCTCCAACAATGAAGATATCTTGAAAGAAGATCATTCACAAAGGGAACTGGTTTCTCGCATCAGAAGAAGACAATCCACATTTTTTTGGGGGGGGGGGGGGGGGGGGGGGGGGGGGGGGGGGGGGGGGGGGGTGGGGAGGGGGGGACATGTCATGAGAAGAAGAAAGCTGGAGTATGTCGTCACAACGGGAAGGCTGGAGGGGAAGAGAGGCAGGGGAGACCAAGAGAGGAGGACAGGATGTTGATCTTCTTCTATTGATGTTCCTCCGTTGGTGTTTGGCTATGTTTACTTTTCGCTGTTGATGTTCCTCTGTTGGTGTTTGACCATGTTCATGTTCCTCTGTTGGTGATTGTCCATGTTCACGTTCCTGTATTGATGTTCCTCTATTGATGTTCCTCTATTTATGTTTGACCATGTTCACGTTCCTCTGTTGATGTTTGGCCATGTTCATGTTCCTCTGTTGATGTTTGACCATGTTCATGTTCCTCTGTTGATGTTTGACCATGTTCATGTTCCTCTGTTGATGTTTGACCATGTTCATGTTCCTCTGTTGATGTTTGACCATGTTCATGTTCCTCTGTTAATGCTTGACCATGTTCATGTTCTACTGTTTATGTTTCTATGTTTGTGTTCCTCTGTTGGTGTTTGACTGTGTTATTGTTCCTCTATTTATGTTTCTCGGTTTGTGTTCATCTGTATTATGTTCCTCTGTTGATGTTTGACCATGATCATGTACCTCTGTTGGTGTTTGACCATGATCATGTACCTCTGTTGATGTTTGACCATGTTCATATTCCTCTGTTGCAGGTGATCTTGGGCGGAGGCCGCGCATACTTTTATCCCGAAGGCTTCGCCGACCCCGATCCGGACCCCAAGTATGACACCAGCTAAAGTGAGCAGGCTGGACAACAGAAACTTGATAGAGGTACGTTTGTCCAGCGCTTTGTACTGGTCAGTTTAACTCACTCAGCACAGGGACGCTTCACATACGTTACACCTTGTTCACCAACAACAGTAGGGTTTCTGTCCTCCCAAAGTAGGGTTTCTGTCCTCCCTCAGTCTCTGCAGCAATTACACTGATTCAGTGCCAAACTGAAGTAGGTTTGAGCCAAACATGGTACACTATCGTCTGACCGCGAGTACAGCAAGTTAAAAGAGGTGTGGTCAAACAAGAACACTATGCAGGAAGCCAAAGAAGATTAATAAACCAACACAGAACATGTGCAGTTAGCCGCCACCTAACCAACCAACCAACCAACCAACCAACCAACCAACTAACTAACTAAACTAAACTAACTAACTAACTAACTACCTAATTAACTAACTAACTAACTAACTAACTAACTAACTACCTAATTAACTAACTAACTAACTAACTAACTAACTAACTAACATAGTACACAATCAAATTAACAAGTATTATAATGTAAATTTTCATTCACTGGAAACTCGTGGAAATAAGAAGAAATAACAAAAATAACACGGTAAAATATGAAGAGATTCAGAGGAAAATTAGGAAGCTATGCAAAGAGGCAAAAGAAACATAGCTTGAGGAAAATTGCAAGGAAATTGAAAACCAACACAACAGACGGAATACTAAATTAATACACAAAGGAATTAATGACATCACTAAAAAAAAGAACACACACATCAACTGGTTGCCTAAACACCAAAGATGGCAAAATCATAATAGAAAAAGATCAGATTGGAAAAGACCTTAGACTTGTAAAAAAAAAACATATATTGGAAACAACAAGCTGCCATCAGAATTGAGAACGATGTAGGCCAATATCAGCCTATTAAAAGAGGTGTGAGACAGGGATGTGTAATGTCTCCAGATCTTTTTTTCCCTGTACAGTGAGAATATGTTCAGAAATATAGAAGGTATGGAAGGAATTAATATTGCGGGACGATACATCAATAACATTAGATATGCAGATGATACAGTCTTGATTGCAGACAATGAACAGGACCTGCAACATTTAGTAGATGCGGTTGTTGCTCACAGTGAACAACTAGGGTTAAAACTGAATAGTAAGAAGACACAGATTATGGTCGTCACTGGGAAGAAGGAAATACCACAATGTGATATACGAGTAAATGGTCATATTCTTAAGCAAGTGAATAGATACAGTTATCTTGGAACAGTCATAACATCTGATGGGAGATGCCTCTAAGAGATTAGAACAAATATTGCCATTGCGAAGTTAGCCTTTTGCAAGATGGAAAACACACTGACCAATAAAAAGATATCAATTGAAACGAGAAAAAGAGTGTTGAAGTGCTACATAGAACCTGTACTTTTGTATGGATGTGCGTGGACAATGGGCAGCCAAGCTGAAAAACATCCGATGGCTTTGGAAATGTGGTTTCTGAGGAAAATGCAAAGAATACCATGGACAGACAGAAAAACCAATGAACAAGTCCTTCGGAAAACAAACGAAGATCGTAAACTGATTAGAGTCATTAGACGTGGACAGTCACAATTTTTGGACATGTGATGAGAAGAAATGACTTGGAGAACTTGGTGACATCTGTCAAGATCGAAGGGAAGAGACCAAGGGGAAGACCGAGAATAATAATAATAATAATAATAATAAGTCTTTATTTTCAAAGGGTTAAGAATTGGGCAAGAAGTAAATACCTGGATGGCTTAGCCGCATGGCACGGTCGAAACTGTAACACGGAGCTGATCCACGACTCTGGTGATCGAGTGAGATGGCAGAACATGACCGCCCACGCTTATCGGCATGGCACATGATGGATGGATGGAACATTGAAATTGCGGAAGATACCGCACACAAAACAAATAACACGATAACCCTAGTATAGGGATATTTTGTCCTTCTGTCCAATCTGGAGGTCATATTTGAGGATATAATATCCTGTGGAAGTAAATCAGTTAACTCCTTCATGTTACTCTGGTTGCTCCGTGGTAACGGAGTTACAATCTTAGGTATGCTGACGATACAGTGATGCTGTCTTTTACACGGGATAAGTTGGTCGTTCATGTATCTGCAGCAAAGAACCTCAATGGCTCGGAACGCTGAAGAAGAAGAAGAAGAAGAAGAAGAAGAAGAAGAAGAAGAAGAAGAAGAAGAAGAAGAAGAAGAAGAAGAAGAAGAAGAAGAAGAAGAAGAAGAAGAAGAAGAAGAAGCAACAGCAGCAGCAGCAGCAGCAGGAGGAGGAGGAGGAGGAGGAGGAGGAGGAGGAGGTTGGTCGTTCAATGAGTGAGAAGTTCGTGGGCTTTTACGGCGCAGGCCGGAGGGAGAATTGTGAAGGGAGATTCTGGTCTTTTGCTTTCACCACAAGTGGCCTGACTATGGATGGCAGCAAGTAAAGCAATAACATGGCTCGAGACACAGACATTCACTTATTGATTGATTGATTGACTGATTTAGGAATCGACATCACAGCATTCGGGGCATTCCCATAAGCGCTCCGTCCCCATCCTCAGCAGCCAGCGAAGAGTTTCAACACTAATAGTAGTATGTGAAGCGTCCCTGTGCTGCGTGAGTTAAACTGACCAGTACAAATTCACTAGGGCATGTTTCCTTGGTGACTCAGTGAGCATGCTCAAGAGGATAGAGATGGGGTGGGTCCGAAGAGAATCGCTGCTGTCTCTGATGCGGTCTCGGCTGGCAAAGATTAGTTTCAGTTTCGTGCCAGGACATGCGAGTGTACGAGGAAATGGGCGTGATGACAAGCTTGCAGGTAAGGCTACTGTGGAAGGCGCACGAGCCATGGACCAGGCTGACATTCTGAATGCTCTACGAGAAGTAAGACTTGCGAGAACCAAGTGATGACTGTGAATCTACAACAATGGCCAGACTGCGGGAACAGCAAATTAAAAGAGGTGTGGCCAAACAAGAACACTACGCTGCGGGATTTGCTGAAGAGGGGATCCGAGCACTTATGGACTGAATTGGTCGATGTGCAATGAGGATGATCTGTCGACTAACTAACTAACTAACTAACTAACTAACTAACTGACTGACTGACTGACTGACTGACTGACTGACTGACTGACTGACTGACTGACTGACTAACTAACTAACTGTGTGTTGTCTGTCCATCAAGATTGATGATGACCATTCATTTCATCCAGTGGGGTTGAAAGTATGGAGCCGTGAGTTCTAAGATGGCTGATAAGGCCTATTGTGGCTCGAAATGTTCTTTGACAATGTGGACAAAGAATGCTTGACGTTTCTGGAGGAGGATTTCCTGCAGTGGTTTTTCTGTCCAGCCTTTTATTCACAGCTCTTGTAGTCCTGGTTGCCTCACACGTGACTAACCAACCAACCAACCAACCAACCAACCAACCAACCAACCAACGAATCAACCAACCTGCTAGCCAGCCAGCCAACCAACCAACCAACAAATAACTAACTAACTAACTAACTAACTAACTAACAAAACTAACTAACTAACTAACTAACTAACTAACTAATTAACTAACTAAATACCTACCTAACGGTGTTAATAACAGAGAGCGAACTTGAGTTACAAAAACTAGTGGAGCAAGTAAACAGGTGTAGGGCAGAATGTGGCTTAGATATTAACATCCAGAAAACGAAAAAACTAAAATAATTAGTAGTGGAGACTTGTAAAACCATATATTGGAAACAACAAGTTGCCATATAGATTTATAATGAAGTAGGTCAACATCAGCCAATTAAGAGAGGTGTGCGACAAGGATGTATAATGTCTCCAGATCTGTTTTTTCATATGCAGTAAACATATTTTTTTTTTTTTTAAGAAATTTAGAAGATATGAGAGGAATCACTATTAGCGGACTAACATCAATAATATTAGATATGTGGATGATACAGTATTGAACGCAGACAATGAGCAATATCTGCAACATTTAGTAGACACGGTGATTTCACTCCCTAACATGAGGTTTCACAAAGGAAGATCGGGTTGTTTGCCTGGTTTAATCTCATTATCTGTGTCTTTCTTCTATGAATTTTTAATTCATCACGAAAGAGAATAATTAACAAGATAACTGTTGGTGTACGTCTTCTGTAGGAATGGAAGAATGACAAAGCCACCAAGAAACTGTCTCATCAATTTGTGTACAACAAAGCTGGACTTGATAACGTCAACCTGGTCCAGACAGACCATCTACTGGGTAGGTATTGTTGAGTAGATATTGTTGGGTGGGTATTGCTGGGTGGGTATTGCTGGGTGGGTATTGCTGGGTGAGTATTGCCGGGTGGGTATTGTTGGGTGGGTATTGTTGGTTGGGTATTGTTGGGTGGGTATTGTTGGATGGGTATTGCTGGGTGGTTATTGCTGGGTGGGTATTGTTGGGTGGGTATTGTTGGGTGGGTATTCTTGGATGGGTATTGTTGGGTGGGATATTGTTGGGTGGGTATTGTTGGATGGGTCTTGTTGTCTGCACTTTGAAGTTACAATATAACAATGAACGGAGGGAGCCGTGGCTGAGAGGTTCGGTGTCAGATGGCAGGAATTCGATCCCAGCATAGGGCGGGGAATTGTTCCAATAGCCATTGGTATCCAGTGCTACCACGAGGGGCCCCCCCCACACCCCCTCCCCCCATCTCTTAGGAAGTGAGATCGGATCCTTAGCCTGCTCGGATAAGGACGAAAATCAAGTGGTTCCGTTTTCAAGTTTTGCATGTTAAAATCAAATCGCCTGCCATGGTGGTGAGTTTAATCGGATGAATTTCGCCATGGCGTAAATATTAGAATATTTATCTTACTGTGCGGTCTTACTTCTGTGCCATTTCATTTATATCTATAGATGGTGACGTGATCTTGTCACTGTAGCCATCTCTCTTATCTTCTTCTTCTTCTTCTTCTTCTTCTTCTTCTTCTTCTTCTTCTTCTTCTTCTTCTTCTGCGTTCATCCGGAGTTTTTTTTTCCGGACGTGATTGCGTTGTGCCTGTTTACAGCAGAGCTGCGTTCTTGCGCCATTAGGCCGACACATCCGACTTCTGCGGGCATTTGTTGAGCGGGTGAACCTTCCTGGATCTCTCTTATTATATTTGATTATGGTTAAGCTCTTTGACTCTGTACAGTCCATAACAACTAACTATTTAGAACAAACTCAACGTATCTTGAATAACAGAACTCTCGTGCAGTTTTTACACACTCCATGCCTCGAAACATTATACAATGTACACTAACAATTACACGTACAGTTGTACAATAATGTTTCACTATACATATACGACAATTACTATACATCTACTATTTCTATAGTGGCGCAGTGTGTGGCCATCACTATGTTCCTAACGTGGTGCGTCCACACTCGACATTAACCACGAATTTGAATGCCCTGACACCTTCGCGAACCTCGCTTATTCGCTTCGGCGAATGACTCGGAATGCGTTTCGTGGCTCAAGATCCACGACCGTCGCGTACTTCAGCGTGACTATATTTTACCATGCCATGAGCTGTAAACTTGCCCGCTCCATAGGCCGAGGGGTTAGCAGCTTTCTCCGCTAACCCCGAATACTCTCGTCACGTGACGCGACGAGAATTAGCAGTGGTTCGAATCGCAAAAGTGACTTATGAGAGTATGGAGCCGGTCGCTCAGAAAGTCGTGGCGTGCTGATGAGCGTAATCTAGCCTAGGAATCAACATACAGCTGAAAGATGCTGGTGTTGACCGCAATATCCTGAAACAGGATGGAAACGCGGATAAAAAATGAGCTGTAAACTGGATAATGGCATCCCCCACAGCAGTTGGAAATCGCAAAGTGTAGGCAGTAACGCCACCGCCCTGGCCATTTTACAAGAGTAGTTTGCCATTGCATTTTCTAGTGATCTGAGACTCAAAAATGTCTGTTCCAGGTCTGTTTACGCAAGATCATATGACGTACGAGTTGGACCGGAACCTGACAAAAGAGCCTTCCATAGCTGAAATGACCCAGAAAGCCATTGAGATTCTTAAGAGAAACGAAAAAGGCTTTTTCCTGCTGGTCGAAGGTGGGGTGTTTATGTGCATGTTCATGTGTATAATGTTGAGTCGTCTTATGTCCGTCGGCAGGAATCTGTCCACGAGGGGAAGTCAATAAGTAAGTCACAAATGGCTGTAGAAAAATAACTAACTATGATAACAACTTGAAACCAGTTTATTTTTATACATACATTGTCCCCTTATTTCTCAACGTAATTTCGACCACCATTGATGCACTTATCCCATCGTTTTATCAGTCCTCCCAAACCGGCTGCATAGAACTACGTGCTCTGTTTTCTAAACCACGTCTTCACTTCACATTCAACTTCGGCGTCACTCGCGAAATGCCTCCCGCCAAGGTGGGTTTTCAGTGGACCAAAAAGGTGGAAATCGCTAGGGGCTAAGTCAGGGCTGTAAGGTGGATGTTCCAGAACTTCCCACCTTAGTGGTTAATTTTCTCCTGAGTTAATCGAGCCGTATGTGGTCTGGCATTGTCATGAAGAAGCAACACTCCTCTAGTCAGCAGTCCTGGACGTTTTCTTCGAATTGCATCATGAAGCATCGATAGAACTTCACAGTACGATTCAGAATTCACATTGTCACCTTTCTTCTTGAAATTGGTTAAAAGCACTCCTTGACAATCCCAGAACACTGTCAGCATAACCTTCCCTGCTGATGGCGTAACCTTGAATTTTTGGACACAAGGCGAAGAAGGATGTTTCCATTGCATTGAAGCACGCTTTGATTCGGGCTGGTAGTGATGCACCCATGATTCGTCCCCAGTAACAATCCTGTTCAGCATGTCTTCTCCTTCATCTTCGTATCAACAGAGATGATGCAAGGACAGGCCAAATCGGTTCATTTTGTGTTCCTTCTTCAATTGTTTTCGTAACCACCTTGAGCACTCTTTCTAAAATTTCAATCGATCATGCATTATGCTGTATGCTGAACCATGTGAGCACCCTATTGCAGATGCTACAGAGTCTATCGTTACTCGCCTGTCACCTCTAATCATCTCCTTCACCCGCTGCACTAATGCTTCTGTTGCAATCTCAACAGGACGACCAGATCGGATTTCATCAACAATTTTAGAGCGTCCTTGAGAAAATGTTTCAACCCAGCTATGCACCGCTTTACGGGACAAACATTTGTCAGCATAAACAGGAAGCATTTCCTTATGAATGTCCTTTGCAGGCAGTTCTTTTGCCCATAAAAAAACGCACAATAGCACGTTGCTCGTTGGGTGTACACGCCGTAAGTAGTGCAGTCGCCATTTTGTGTATGCCATGCGCATGCGCATGAGACACCTAGCGCCACCTGACGAACGGGAATATAAAGTTCGATGTTGCTGTCACCTTATGACACCTGTAGAAAACAGCAACTACATTTACCTGTCATCCCACAAAACTGTGTGACTTACTTATTGACTCGCCCTCGTAGTATACGTAACTGATTTTGTTGCATGTGGATTTTTGTTTGTTTTTGTTTTGCATATCCTTTTTTACAGGACATCGCAGTCAACACCAACATTTCTACCGCTGTGATCGCTTGGCAAGTTTATGTTCAGTAGTTTGCCATTGCTTTCTGAATGACCCGCGCCGATACCAACGCGAAACCAACGCAGCGCGGTCTGCTGCCAAATTGTGCGCAGCTGTGTTTCGAATGCGGGTATACGGGATTACGAACCGCGCCCGTAACATCTTCGCCATGGAGACCGGCACATGTGGATTAGCTATCCCTATTACCAGTGTCCTTCGCCATCAGGCGACCTTCACTCCTACTTCTAAGGTACTTTTAATTTACGTCCTCAAGTCAAGGACGAGAAGTCAACGTTTTAGCCCATATGTCCGGTGAAGAGATTGAACCCACTACCTCGGCATCAGCACACCGGATATTTAAAACTAACGCTCTTATCAGTTCTGCCATGCTGACCTCCATCATATATAGTTAATTTTATTAATGAAGACACAAACTATAGATTGCACGATTTTTTTGCCTGGCTATTTTGCTGCATCTCGTCAGGTACATACTGCAGATATTTAAATTACTATGTCAACATGTATCATTTCAGCTTAAAGGATTTATCTAATTAATGTTGTGTGAAAATTTAGTTGAAAATTTAGTTGTCCATGTAACAGCAATGCATATTGAGTTGTTCTGGAAGAATGAATACTTTGTTGTCCATGCAACAGCAATGCGTAGTGAGTTGTTATAGAAGAATGAATATTGAGCTGTCCATGTAACATCAATGCATAGTGAGTTGTTCTGGAAGAATGAATATTGAGCTGTCCATGTAACAGCAATGCATATTGAGTTGTTCTGGAAGAATGAATATTGAGCTGTCCATGTAACAGCAATGCATATTGAGTTGTTCTGGAAGAATGAATATTGAGTTGTCCATGCAACAGCAATGCATAGTGAGTTGTTATAGAAGAATGAATATTGAGTTGTCTATGTAACATCAATGCATATTGAGTTGTTCTAGAAGAATGAATATTGAGTTGTCCATGTAACATTAATGCACATTTAGTTGTTCTATAAGAATGAATATTGAGCTGGCCATATAACATAAATACATAGTGAGTTGTTCTAGAAGAATGAATATTGAGTTGTCCATCTCCAGGTGGGAAGATTGACCACGGTCACCACGACAGTAAGGCCCACTACGCGCTGTCCGAGCTGGTTGCCATGGATGAAGCTGTCGATGTGGCCAGGAAGCTGACCGATGATACGGAGACGCTGATCGTGGTGACCGCTGACCACTCACACGTGATGGACATTGCGGGTTATGCCACCAGGGGAACGCCGATTCTAGGTAAGTGTGCTTCATGGTTAGATTCTTGTACGTGTTCTTCATGGTCAGATTCATGTATGTGGTCTTCTTCATGGTCAGATTCAGGTATGTGGTCTTCTTCATAGTCAGTTTCTAATATATGCTCTTCATGGTCTGATTATAATATGGTTATTTTTTTATGGTCAGATTCAACTATGTGTCTTCTTCGTGGTCAGTTTCTAGTATGTGTTCTTCTTCATGGTCAGATTCTAGTATTATTCTTCATAGTAGATTCTAGTATGTGTTATTCAAGGTCAAATTATAGTATCTGCTCTCCTTCAAGGTCAGATTCTAGTACTTTTTCGATATTGTTATCTTGTGCGAATGAGTCCGCAAATTGGTCAGCTGCTTGTAGTGTTTCCATCTTTATGTAGTGCAATTTTGAGTTTCTTCCTGTGCCCTTATCGTTAAGTTGTTTTATTAGCTTCCACGACTTCCTTGTGTTTCTTTCAAAGTTCAGTGACTCTGTTTTCTCCTGCCAGCTTTTCCGTCTAGCCTGCAGCTTGGCCCTTTGAAATTTGGCTTTTGCGTGCTGGTATTTATTGTGGTGCTTTTGGCTGGGTTTGGCCTCTGCTTGCTTTCTACACCCTTCCACATCATTATGCAACTGTTCCAGTTCACTACTCCAGTAGGGATTTTAATGTTTATGGGCTCCTCTTGGTACTGTTTCTCGTGCTGCCTGTTGTATGCATTTCCCAAACTCTTCAACTACTTTATTTATGTCCTTCTCAGTATTCAGGTTTCTAGCCAGTATGCTGGTGCGATGTTTGTACATTGCTCAGTCTGCTTTCTTGTAGTTCCACCTCGAGAGGGTGCTGCTTTCACTTACAAGCTCATTTTCTACACTTAGAAAGACCGGCCGATGGTCACTGCCACCAAGTTGTTTCCCAACAATTCGTGTAATGTTCGACTCCAGGTCTAGTGTACGAAAAGCCAGGTCAGATGTAGTTGTAGTGTTTCGAGTATAAAGTATGTGGGTCAGACGGCTTGTTAATCAGTCTCTCTCCTCTCTGTTCCGTGTGATCATAGCCCCAGCTCTGCGAGTGGCTGTTAAAATCGCCACACAATCAGTTTTTATTGTAACGGTAGTATATCCAGTGCCAGTAGGCGGTCAGTTGGGCAGTAGTAATTGAAGAGATGTAGGTCTGTATTGCCTGCCTTAAGTTTAAGTGTCTGATACTCGGCCCCTTCCATGTAGACTTCAATTTGGGAATTAGTGATGTTATTTTTTACAAGGGTCAGTATCCCACCTTTTCGCCTGTCCTTTCGGTCAGATCGGTAACACTGATAGCCTCTGATTTTGAAGGCTATATTTTCATTGAGGTGAGTTTCTTGCAAGCAACATACGCTTACTTTTTCTTGGTCCAAGTTGTTCACTAGTTCTATTTTTTATTTGTTTTATTTTGTTGTTGTTGACTCCCTCCGCATTCCAGTGCATTATTTTTAGTCTTTGTTTGGTGTGGCCAGATGCTCTATTCCCAGATCCCCTGGCTCCACAGGGACACATGAGAAAGACCTCCTGTAGTTGTGGTTGGACCCTTCGAGGCATAGGGCTCGGCATTGCACCTGCCTGGGGATCCAAAGCATATTTAGCAGTAGTCGACATATTTAATGGCGTAATTGCCTGGCATCCTTGATTTCTGTGGTGCGATTCCTGGCTGGTTGCCTCCGTCTTCAGCACCTTTCCTTTACTAGAGCTAGACTGTTGACTTACTCGAATTTAGGTGTGAAGGCACGCGTACACGTGTCTGCATGTACGTGCATACACATTTAGAGTTTTCTGGTTATTTCTCGGTGCCAGTGACTCGCCGCCGCCCCTTCTCTTGTTAGTTAAAACAGTTCCACCTCGTGAAAGCCAGAAGTTGGACTTGTGCTGCAGAGGTGATGAATGCACGAGCCATTGGGGTATTTATGCAAGGTTTGGCGCTCATCCTAACCCCGCCCCGGCCACCTAACAGCAACATTGGAAACCGCAAACTATCTTTTTAATAGATGCCTAGAGAGACAATGGTTACAGTCACCGACCAGTATGGTCGCTGCGAAGATGGAAAACAATGGCAAACTACATTCTTTACAGATGTTTACAAAACTATAGAAGTCAAAGAGTTAGGCAGAAAGATTGTTATGGCGGCACTGTTTTGCCACTGTATGATGATTGTGGACTTTTACTAAACTTTCACTAAACATTTCCCGGTACCTATGTTAGGTCGGGTAGATCTGAGAGCCCAGGTGAACTTTTAAATATTCGCCAGGTTGAGGATTCGAACCCCTAACACTGGGCCAGCAGTCGAGGATTTGGCAACTTTGCAGCTCCACAAACTCTTGATACTGTTTATAAAACCGTCACAGTCACATTTTAAGAGCGCAATTGGGAGGGTACAAGCCTTACCCTGGTGCGAGGAAATGCAACCTAAAGACAAAATGTCATGGCAGGGCAGACCAGGCCCTAAGCCTTGGTTGGCAGCTGGTCTAGGATCAAAGCTCCGACAGGCGGACAGTTAGAGCATTGCTTTGCTGATCCGGCAGCTTCTGCAGCTTGTCTTGTTCCAGATGTATAGCTGTTACCTTTCCTCTGGAATGAACTAGGCAGGCCGAGAGAGGGATCATGCTGCATGGGCAACACATGATCTTTATATTTTAGCCCAGGTTTTGTGCTATGGAGAGGCAATAACTCCATCCCTGGTCTTATCCGGTCTCGGAATCAAAGCGAGAGGCAACTGTTACGGGTTATAAGTCCCTGTCAATTGGCGTAGACATGGGGCGCCACGCGTTGCCTCTGACGGTGGGAGACACCTACAGGTGTCACTGATCAGCTACCGCCCGCCTCAAGCTGGGCAGCCCCCGGCCAATTGGGTGCTGATCCGCCACAGCCTGCCTGCTTCAATGGGTGCTTGGGGCTAGGACAAAATCTGAATCGCAGGCTGTAAAACCAATGCACCAGGTACTAATAAGAAGAAAAATAGAAACCTAAAGCTACGAATTGCAACCTGGAACGTGAGAACCATGTGTCAAGGATTTTCCACTGACTTGACCAATATTGACGATGTGAGAAAAACGGCTGTGATTGATGCCGAACTCAATCGTCTTAACATTGATATTGCTGGCCTGCAGGAGACTCGCCTCGCTGAGGAAGGGTCACTCAGGGAAAACAATTACACCTTGTTTGGAAGGGTAGAGGGCAGGCAGAAAAAAGGCAACACAATGTGGGATTTGCAGTGAAGAATTCGCTACTGGGAATGATTGAAATTCCAGCAGGAGGAAATGAAAGACTATTATCCCTGCGCTTGGCAACCTCTTGTGGTTTTGCCACCATTATTACTGCATATGCACCGACACTCGATTCCTCTGATGATGTGAAGGATTCGTTCTATGAGGAGTTAGACTCCGTGATCAAGGCAGTTCCAAAATCTGACTACATTTATATGCTCGGTGATTTCAATGCTCGTGTGGGCAAGGACTCGAGTTCATGGCCAGTGTGCCTTGGAAAATACAACATCGGTCGCATGAATGAAAATGGGCAAAGGCTGCTGGAGCATTGCACCAGAAATGACCTATGTATTACAAACTCCTTTTTTAAAACAAAAGAGCTGCATAAGGTCACATGGAAACATCCAAGATCCGGCCATTGGCACCAGCTGGACTTCATCATCACACGGAGACAACATCTGAACCATACTATCATTGACTCGAAGTTACCACAGTGCTGACTGTGATACGGATCATTCTTTGGTTGTTGCAAGGGTTAGACTGAGACCAAAGAGAATCTACACAGCTAAACACAAATCTAGCCCCAGGATTAAATAGTATTAACACTCACGATCCTGAAAAGTGCTTTCAGTTTCAACAGCAACTTGAAGACGCTTTCACTGATACATCAGAAAATTGTACAGTAATTGAAAAGTGGGGTAAACTTAAGGAAACTCTTTATAAAACTGCCGTAGGGGTTTACGGCACTGTGGATCATAAGAGGCAGGACTGGTTTGCGGCAAACAGCTAGAGTCTGCAACCCTTGATTGATAAATAGAAGATAGCTCTCTTAAGAAACAAGGAAAGACCAACGCGTAACACTCTGATTGAGCTAAGCAAGCTAGGGAGGATGTTCACAAGGCTGCCAGGCAGTGTGCAAATGACTATTGGATCAAGTTATGTGAGTCCATTCAAATCGCAAGTGATAAGGGAAACATCAGAAGCATGTATGAAGGAATAAAGAAAGCCTGTGGTCCAATGATCAAAAGAAGTGCACCATTGAAAACCTTGACTGGAGAAATCATCACTGATAAGAAACAGCAGATGGACAGATGGGTACAGCACTATTTGGAGCTTTACTCAAGTGAGACCAAACTAGCGGATGATGCCCTCAACGCCATAGAGGCTCTACCAACTCTTGACCACCTGGACACACTTCCCACCATAACAGAAGTTAAGTGTGCTATAAATGAACTTGCATCTGGCAAGGCTCCAGGTAAGGATGGGATTCCAATAGAGGTTATCAGGAGTGGGCAAGACACACTCACTCTACAGATCCACCAGCTAATAGAGCTATGCTGGCGAGAAGGACAAGTCCCACAGGATTTCAAAGATTCAAGCATCATAACACTGTACAAGAACAAGGGCGATCGGAGCGACTGCAACAACTATAGGGGTATCTCACTTCTGTGTATTGTTGGAAAAGTATTTGCCAGAATTGTTCTGCGCAGACTTCAAGTCCTAGGAGATCAAGTCTACCCCGAATCACAGTGTGGCTTTCGACAGAACCGGTCTACCATTGATATGATATTCTCATTGCGACAAATGCAAGAAAAATGCCGTGAACAGAATCAACCACTGTTTATTGCCTTCATCGACCTCACAAAGGCATTTGATTTGGTCAGTCGTGAGGGTCTGTTCAAGGCACTAAAGAAGATTGGCTGCCCACCAACTCTTCTGTCCATTGTGGAATCGTTCCACACAGGCATGAAGGGTATAATCAAGTTTGATGGTGCAACTTCTGAAGAGTTTGAAATCAAGAGTGGAGTTAAGCAAGGTTGTGTACTAGCTCCCACCCTCTTTGGAATATACTTTTCACTTCTACTGAAATATGCCTTTCGTGATCAGGATGGTGGTATATACATTCACTCACGCTCAGATGGCGGCCTCTACAATGCTCAGAGATTGAAGGCCAAGACCAAAATTAGGAGGGTACTGATCAGAGAGTTGCTTTTTGCAGATGATGCTGCAGTTACGACCCACTCTGAGGAAGAATTAGCAATGTCTACTATCTGCATTCTCCAATGCTTGTTCTGAATTTGGTTTAACAATTAGCAAAAAGAAGACACAGATTATGTCACAAGGTGCACATGGGGTACCATCAATCTTTATTGACGACGCCGAACTAGAGATGGTAGACCATTTTACATACCTAGAATCAGTGGTAAATAGCAAATTATCCCTTGATCTGGAAATCAACATCCGGATTGGTAAGGCATCAACAATAATGAACAGATTAAGAAAAAGAGTCTGGGAGAACAGGAAGCTTACTGCCAAAACAAAAGTCCTTGTCTATCAAGCCTGTGTCCTTAGTACTCTTCTTTATGGCAGTGAAACCTGGACAACTTACTCACACCAAGAGAAACGTTTAAACAGCTTTCATATGCGGTGTCTGCGAAGAATTCTTGGTATTAAGTGGCAAGACAAAATCACAAATACTGAAGTATTGGAAAGATCAGGTTGTGTGACGGTTTATTCCATGCTCAGTCTTCGTAGACTTAGATGGATAGGACATCTTAGGAGGATGGATGATGGTAGAATACCAAAGGACATCTATTTTGGTGAATTACAAAAGGGTAAGAGATCTCAGGGTCGGCCTCTACTACGATACAAAGATGTGTGTAAGCGGGATTTGATTGATACAGGCATTGATAATGCACGTTGGGAGCAAGTCGCCGCTGAACGTGTTGCATGGAGGGCAAACATCAGAAATGGAATAAAGACAAAGGAGAAAATTATTGCAGATAAGTCACACACCGAGCGTGTGAGACGTAAGATGGTGCATGATGGTGGAAATGACCACGTGTTCACATGCATCCTCTGTGGACGAACATTTACAGCGCGAATTGGCCTTATCAGTCACATTCGCTACCGCCATGGGTAATAGTTATTATGCCTTTCTGAAGCACAAACTATCGTCTGTCAAGACGGCAGGGTGCCAATGCACAGTCACATTTTACATGCGTATTACATTCTAAGTCAAATTCTACATATGTACTACATTTCCACGGTCAAATTCTGCATATATACTAAATTTTCAGTCAGAATCTAGACACATTTACTCATTTGTAACAGTCAAATTACATTCAATCAAATTCTAAACAAGTGGAAGCAGACCGTCTTGCGTTGGCATGCCCATTCAATGATATGAGCGTCGGCCGTAGAGAAAGCAATGGCAAACTAATTACGTAAACTTGCTAAGACATCACAAACATCCAAAAAATGCTGGAGTTGACTGCTACGTCCTGGAAAAGGATATGCAACTAAATTAAGTGGACAAGGGAGTTTATAGATTTATTCATTTAAAAAAAAATACTAAATCAAAGATGTTTGAACTCATGACTACAGTATACCCACATGCACACTTACACTTTACACCATGTCTTGTTGTAGGTTTAAGCACTCTGGACTCACAAGTGACCCTGAAAGATGTCAAGGACAACAAGCCATACACAACCATTCTGTACGCTAATGGGCCAGGATACGGTGTACCGCGTCAGAACCTGACCAAAGTGGACACGAGTAGGTGTCTCGTTTTGGTTGCTTATAGTAGATTTATACGTTACACCATATAATATATTGCATCATCATACAGTGCCTTGCCGGCTTGCGTGGGCGATCATGCCTCTCCACAAGTTACGATCTCTGACGGTGTGGATCAATGTGTGTGTTGACTCCCTTCCGTGCCATGACACAAGACTGTCAAGAATCTTCTTACGCTGTCTTCTTCTGTCTCTCTTTCCGCAAATCTTTCAGGTTGTCACATGTTCCAGTTTTTCTCTTCTCATAACATGGCCAAAAAACGAGGACTGCCTCTTTCTGATGTATGTGATAAGTTGTCTTTGCGATTCAACTTCCCTTAAAACATCCAGATTGCTCATTTTGGCTGTCCAACTAATTGTCGGCATTCTTCTATAAATCCACATTTCCAAGGCTTCCGTTGATTTTTCGCGTTTACTAATTGCCAGGATTCGCAGCCAAATGCTAAAATGTGTTCTAAGAAACATGCAAGAACTCTCTTTCTAACTTTCAAGGACAGTGACTTATTGCAGAAAACGTTCTTCATTTGATAGAATGCAGTTTTTGTTTGTCCTATTCTGCTAATAAAGATTGATAATTAAGTAGAAAGAATAAGAGAGAAAATTATATATGAAGAAATCAGGACTAAAATGGAGGTTATAGCAACTCTAGATTTCATCACAAAACAGCAAGTTAAATAGTTTGGCCATTACCAACTAATGGTAAACCACAACAAGCAATGATGTACAGACCAAATAGAAGCAGAAGAAGAGGCCGGCCACATAAACGATGAACGGAGGGAATCGAACAGAGTCCATGGGAAGTTAGGTATATGAAGCCCATAAACGGGCACTCTCTCGCTGTTTATGCCTCACCTCGACACCGCAAGGTACAAGAGGAACAATATTAGATGAGATAAATGAAGTAGGTCAATATCAGCCTATTAAGAGAGGTGTGCAACTGGGATGTGTAATGTCTCCAGATGCGTTTTCCCTGTACACCATTTTTTTTTAGAAATTTAGAAGATTTGAGAGGACTCACCAATGAGGGACATAACATCAACAACATTAAATATGCGGATGATACTGTATTGATTTCAGACAATGAGCAGGATCTGCAAAATTAAGTAGGTACGGTTATTGTGCACATTGAACTATCGTTAGAATTAAATTGTAAGAAGACACAGATTATGGTTGTTACTAGGAAGAAGAAAATACAACAATGTAATATACAGGTAAATGTGAATATTCTTAAACAAATGAATAGGTACAACTGTCTTTGAACAGTCATAACATCTGATGGGAGATGCCTTGAAGAGATTAGAGTAAGAATCGCTATGACGAAGGTAGCCTTTTGTAAGATGAAAAACATACTGACCAATAAAAAGATGTCAATTGCTAGGAGAAAAAAGTATTGAGATGCTACATAGAAGATGTACTTTTGTACGGATGTGAAGTGTGGACAAGGAGCAGCCAAGCTGAAAAACATATGATGGCTGTGGAACTGTGGTTTCTGAGGAGAATGCAAAGACTACCATGGACAGACAGAAAAACCAACGACCAAGTTTACATGAAACAAATGAAAATCCTAAACTGATTAAAGAGTTGAGTTGAGTAAAGAACCGACATCCTGCACGCAGGACATTCCCATATGTGCTCCGTCCACTCGTTCAACAGCCAGCGAAGAGTCATACAACTAATCTGTTCCCACCGCTATCTGATTTAGTTTTCCTGGTCTTCTCTCTCAGTCGATTCCCTGCAATCGCATTCTTTCCACATACGGGTTCTCAGTCTGATCCCCCGCCTTCTCCACCTGATCCCACAAGCACACGACCACGTCCCCTTTGTCCATAAGTAATCTACCACCAAGAGGTGCATTCCCTGCCAGCCTATCAGCCTGTTCAGTCCCCCACACCCCCGCATGGTAAAGGGCAAAATATCCATACAATTCTCACAATCTGTGACCTCTGAAGCGACGATAGCCATTCCACGCGAAACATTCCTTTCTCCACCTTACTAAGCATACTCTTTGAATCCGTAATGAATGCAATGTGTGTTGCAGTAGCCTTCTCTAAATCAAAGGAGTGCCGCTGTGACTGCTTCCACTTCCATTCTGATGCTGGAAGTCGTAGTCTCATATGCCAGACTCTCCTTTTTAACTGATTAGAGAAATTAGACGTAGGCAGTCAAAATTTTTTGGACATGTTATAAGAAGAAATAAATTAGAGAACTTAGTGACAACTGGCAAGATTGAGAGGAAGAGAACAAGTGGAAGACAGAGAAGTAAATACCTGGATGGCTTGACCACATGGTGCGATCGAGACAAGAAACATAACCGCCCACGCTTATCGGCATGGCACATGATGATGATATTCATAAATATGAATGGGCTTTCAGACATCATACCGGCTCTGTGGCGAAGGGGTTAAGCACGCAATTCGTAATCCTCCTTACTGCGTTCGAAACACGGCTGCCGGCGATTTGACAGCAAACCGCCTTGCATTGATTTGCATACAATGATATGAGCGCCGATCGTTCAGAAAGCAATGGCAAACTACTGAACGTAAACTTGCCAAGAAATCACAAATTTCCAAACCTATGATGGTGTTAACTGCGGCGTCCTATAAAGGATATGCAACTAACTTTTGTTTTTCGTGCATGTCTACAAATAAGGCTACCCTGTGTTCAGGATCTATTCTATTCAATGAAATGAACAAGTATTGTAATGGGAATTTCCGTTCACTGGACATTGAAATTGCGAAAGATGCTACGAAAGAATCCTTAAAACAAATAACACGATGATCACTTGCTTGGCGACATATCGTCCTCCTGTCCAAATGGTTAACAAGAATAAGGGGACTGTAAAGCTTAAAAAGGCAATGAATGAATCACCAAAACACGAGAAGTAGATTGTGAGCTTTACTGAAACACGATTACAAGAAACAAATTGGACGTTGCGGCCAAATCCTTCGTCAGCACAGTACAAACAGACCTTTGACCCGTTGACCTTACATCCGGTCCACAAAATCCACTGATAGTCGTCTAACGCGCGTCAGTCGCTCCCAGCTAGGATACAGATTAAGATAAATACCCTTAATATTGTCATGTAGTGTGTTTCATGTAGTTTTGTGTCGGTTTGTGTTTGTCTGTTCTGTGCTGACGAAGGCTTTGGTCTCAAAGTCCAATTTGTTTCTTGTAATCGTGTTTTAGTAAAGCTCACAATCTTTTTTTTTTTTTTGGTGATTCATTCCTGTCCAAATGGGAGGTCAATGTTGGCGATATACGAAATGGCTTCAAATGAAAACCTTAAAAGTGTGATAGAAATTACAATAACCATGCCAATGTCTTGTAACTCGTCAATATTGTTGTTGTTAGGATGTCAATAGTGTTTAGCACGTGACATCACGGTGCAGACAAACACGGTGTCGTCATAAGGACAGTTTAAAGATGGGCGCTCCACTTTTGGCATGCACCAAAGAGGAGCAGCGTTCTGTTATCCGTATTTTTTTAAAAATCAGTGAAGGCGTGCAATCTACATAAATTCATCGGCGAATGAAGCAAGTGTATGAGTGGTGTAGGATGTTTCGAAACGGCGTGACTTCTGTGACAGACTATTCACGACTGGGTCAGGCACACCGAGTGAGTAGTGACACCAGAGTCGATTATAGCCGTTGGCGACCTCGTACAAGAAAACCGCCGATTGACTGTGAGCGACATTGCCGCACATTTTGACATCAGTCAAGGTTCAGCACACCACATCATCCGTGATGTGCTACAGTACCGCAAAGTGTCTGCAAGTTCGGTGTCACGGCAACTTACTCCAGAATTGAAACAATTACGCATTGATGCTTTTCAAGAACATCCGCAGTGCTTTGAAGCAGAAGGTGATGGCTTCCTATCAAGAATTGTTACTGGAGATGAAACCTGGGCTCACTACCCCGAGCCGGAAATGCAGAGAGCGGGCAGGGAATAGCGCCATACCTCCTCACCGAAATCAAAGAAGTTTTTGCACTCTGCCATCTGCAGGGAAGGTTATACTTACTCTTTTGGGATGAACGAGGAGTTATTTTAAGGCACTAAATGCCAAGAGGAAAAAACTGTCACCAGTGATACGTATACATACATATCTTCTCAGGAATCATCTTCGACCCACAATCAAATC
This sequence comes from Cepaea nemoralis, assembly GCA_014155875.1. Taxonomy (NCBI): domain Eukaryota; kingdom Metazoa; phylum Mollusca; class Gastropoda; order Stylommatophora; family Helicidae; genus Cepaea; species Cepaea nemoralis. The sequence goes on along the minus strand of JACEFZ010006019.1, from coordinate 63,428 downwards.
CAAATGATGTGGACTTCTGAGTAAGTGTGTCATTTTTTGCAACATGACAATCCTCAACCCCAAATTGCCCGTGTACCGGTTGAAACCATCGAAGACCTATATTTTCAGTGTGTACCACATCCCCAATACTCGCCAGTCCTAGCCCCAAGCGATTTACACCTGTTTGGAGAACTCAAAGAGTCACTGGGAAGTAAGACTTTTCGGTCCGATGAAGAGGTACAGCAGGTGGTGCATGAACGGTTATCCACGCGACCAAGATATATTTTTTTTTGCTACAGGAATCCACAAACACTTTATCGGCGCTGGAGGACTTGCATTGAACGCAGTGGTGACTACGTCGAAAAATGATGAATGTGTTCTTTACTTTTTCAGAATACATTCCACCCCCCCCCTTGCCCCCCCCCCCCCCAAGCATACATACATTTAAGATTTTAATTTGAAGCCACCTTGTAGAAATGTATATTTTCCTGTCAAAATTGATTATTTTGCACTCACGGCTGTGTTAATTTACTTTCACTGATATCTAATATGTTGCAACAAATCTAGAAGATTTTACTATTGCTCTATTTATTTTAGTTGTTACAGCTGTTTATTTTATCATGATTATTTATTTTACTGTCACCGCTGTTTATGTAACTTTCCGCGTCTATTGATGTTACTGTGACAACACATCCTGTCTGTGTATTCTTGCAACAGGCAACACAAGCTACACATTTCAGTCAGGAGTGCCCATGTCATCAGAGACCCACGGAGGGGAGGATGTCACAATTTACGCCAATGGTGAGTCGTGGTTACTTACATCAGGAGATATTTTTTTCGCTCGCTTGCTTTGAACTCAAGCGTAGTCCAGACACACTACTTACAGTAGTGCTGGACTGAATGTTGCGTGTGGATTAGCATTCCTGACTTCAGAGGTACTTGTAATTTACGTCCGCAAGTCAAGGACGACAGGTCAACATTTTAGTCCAGCTGTCCGGTGTAGGGGTTGAACCCCTGACCTCGGTATCAGCACACTGGATGTTTAAGAACAGGTGTTCTTATCCATTCAGGCCATGCTGACCTACACCAGGAGTTAATATGATTCAGTATAAAATTTGGCGCTGGCACTGACACCTGACCGTCTTGGCATAAGATAGTTTGTTACACTGGGCTTCAAAAACGGCATACTGACTACAGAAATATTTGGGGAACACTTTCAGACCACTAATAGCCATCGTCGTCATTTGGATGTGACAGGTTCGAATCTCGGTCGGTAACAATATATAGCTTTCAACTATTATGTTTTCTGGTGCGTCTCTACTTCCTTTGTCTACTTCTATGAGTGCCAAACAATACATGTGTGTTTATGTATGAACTGTGGTAACTACAACCAGACCAGGGATGGGGTTTTACCTCGCCATAGCACGAAGTCTGGGCTGAATTGTAGAGACCATGTAATGCCCTTGCAGCATGGTACCTCTCTCGGCATGTCTAGTTTACTCCGAAGGAAACACCAATACGTCTGGAACAAGACCAGCTGCAGAAGCTGCCGGATCAGCAAAATAATGCTCTAACTGTCCGCCTGTCGGAGCTTCGATCGTAGACCACTTGCCCACCAAGACTTAGGGCCTGCTCCGCTCTGCCATGATATTTAGTCTTTAGGTTGCAATCCCTCGCACCAGTGCTCAGTGAACGAAAATTTACATCATAATACTTGTCCATTTGATTGAATAGCCGAGACCTACTTTTGTTTGGCACTGAATCAGTTAGCAATGACAATTTGCTCTGGTGACAATACCACTCTTCTTATTTTGGAAAATTCAGTTTAGGCGTCGTCAGCCCAACCAAAATTAATTCTCAGCATTTCATCAGCTACCAAATATGTACATGGTGGAGATCTCCATGGCGAAGTTGCTTGTCTCACGCTGCGAAGTTCTTTTCTGAACTCCATCTTTCAGTTCACGACTGCAATTTCTCGAAGACTCCTGGGAGTCGTCACTGAAGCTACAGAGTTCATGCTCTGTGGGGCGTTTCAGGCAGGCTGCTCTGCTGAGACCGATCGAACCACATATGGGATAAAACCCGGTGCAATGAATTAGATCCTCCCTCCAGCCTTTACTACCCTTTCCTGAAAGCTGCATAACATCTTTTGGCGGACCCCCCCCCCCCCCCCCCCCCCCCCCCCCCCTGTTATTCGGCTGCACTATCTTGTTTCGTTTTCCGCAATTTTATTTCCCAAAATTACAGTTTTTTGTTATTTTATTCGTTCAGATATACAGACTACTTTGTGATTGACATTTCAGTTTTCTAGCTAAATATTGCTTTTCTGTTTGCTAATGAAGACTATTGTCGAATCGCTCGCTTCTATGATCTATCTGTGTCTACCTCTTCTTATGTTGCTCTTTCTTATCTTAATCTGTGTTTAATCGTTTTCCCTCATGAAATAATCAATCAATCAATCACTGTATTCTAAGATATATGGTATCGAATGACACGTAACCAGTGTAACTTCATTTGTATATTAAAATTATGAAACACTAATTACCTTGTCCAGGACCTCAGTCTTTCCTGTATACTGGCGTTCACGAACAGAACTACATTCCCATGGTGATGGCGTATGCATCTTGTGTGGGGCCGTACGCCAGCGGAGGCAAGCGTTGTGCTAGAGATCAAGTGGCGCTCTCCAGAACTTCGAGCTGTGTGAGTCTTTTACAGGTTCTTTATATATTTACCTCTGCATACTACCTAGCAGTCTGTGCTGTCTCATAGTCTCCCACTGCAGACTACCTAGCAGTCTGTGCTGTCTCATTGTCTCCCACTTCAGACTACCTAGCAGTCTATGCTGTCTCATTGTCTCCCACTGTAGACAACTGTCCACGTATAGTTGGTGTTCAGAACTGTAACTACATCTCCCACACAGACGACTGTCCACGTATAGTTGGTGTTGAGAACTGTAACTACATCTCCCACACAGACGACTGTCCACGTATAGTTGGTGTTCAGAACTGTAACTACATCTCCCACACAGACGACTGTCCACATATAGTTGGTGTTCAGAACTGTAACTACATCTCCCACACAGACGACTGTCCACGTATAGTTGGTGTTGAGAACTGTAACTACATCTCCCACACAGACGACTGTCCACATATAGTTGGTGTTCAGAACTGTAACTACATCTCCTACACAGACGACTGTCCACATATAGTTGGTGTTCAGAACTGTAACTACATCTCCCACACAGACGACTGTCCACGTATAGTTGGTGTTCAGAACTGTAACTACATCTCCCACACAGACGACTGTCCACGTATAGTTGGTGTTCAGAACTGTAACTACATCTCCCACACAGACGACTGTCCACGTATAGTTGGTGTTGAGAACTGTAACTACATCTCCCACACAGACGACTGTTCACGTATAGTTGGTGTTCAGAACTGTAACTACATCTCCCACACAGACGACTATACAGGTATACTTAGTGTACTGGCAACATTATTTTGGCATGGGATATTTGGAGCAAGGAAACTTTGCGCAAATGGATACTGAAGTCAAGTAAGCAGACCTTTGAGGGGCGCAACTCGGCTTGTCGCATTTACAAAAAAAAAAAAAAAAGAAAACGTACACAGAAGAAGAAGTAGTAGAAGAGGGATGGGGGATGGGGGGAGATGAAGAAGAGTATCCACATGGGTTATACCGATCACCGGGGTTGCTTATCTACTATCTTGGGAAATGACTCTGATTTTCTTGCTATCTCACACTGTGTTAAATGTAGTCATCAGCAAACTTCAGCTGTAAATGTGATAGTTTGCACTCTTTAACTTGTTTTAATGGTATTCTATTTATATTTGCGTTATAGTACACTGACGTTCGTCAAACTGCCATAAATGATGCCTTTCGATTTACTCTTCGTATAAAAATTCTGACAACATAGTTCAGACGTTGACAAATCAGTAATAGTAGATCGCTTGACGTAGTGTAAAATAGGAAAGGCACTGCACGCATGTAACATGTTTGTCATTTTTTATTCATAGCTTGGAGGAGCTTCTGCTGCCGTGCCCAGGGTCTACACGTCACGTCTTGAATTTGTCTTTGTTGTGATTCTTTACCTCATCTTGACGTAGTTTTCTGGGCTCTGATTGGTCACATCCAGGAGGAATGAAAGAGGAAACAAGCCTCGAGAACACACGTTTGAGCAGTTCACCTTGACAGGAAGCAATGATTGTGTACAGAGAAAGAAAGTATGAATAAGTGGCAAACAAATATAACAATCAGTATAAAAGTGTAGTTATTTCATTGTAAAGGTATAAGCAGGTTCTACCTTTTTATGATCTTCATCTTACTTGTATGTCCTGTGTGAAGCATAGAGATGCTTCAGCTGCTCTTGATTTATTTTAGCTCTGATGGCCATTTTAATTGTTTTTGCCATTCCACGAGTAGTCTCAGTGGCCATTGCCGCCAAAGTGTCCTCCTACTTTTTTCAGTCATATTATCTTTCAGATAACATACAACTTTTCTATGATCAAATTGATCTCTAGCTTTTTCAATTATTTTATCCTTCAGAAAAGTTACATCTTCTCTGGGGTCAAAGTGGCATCTCAAATTGTTAGTTATATTATCTTTCATATAAGATACTTTTCTTACCTCTCACTTCTTCAAACAGACTCCAATTTACTGACAGATGCACTTTTTTCAGGGTTAGGAATGGCTGATAGGCACATGGTCCACCTCTAACTGAAATTCCAATGTCTTATATCCATCTGAGGGTAGCATGTTCAGACCATCCTGTTCAGGGTTGGGCACAAGATGTATGGGCACTACACTGGGTGGGTGGCATTCTTAGACAAGAGTGGAAATAGAAGGTCCTATTTGCATTTTAAAGATATCTGCTTAACGGGGAGTTAGAGAGAGAGAGAGAGAGAGAGAGAGAGAGAGAGAGAGAGAGAGAGAGAGAGAGAGAGAGGGGGGGGGGGGGTTCATGGATGTGAGACAGAGAAAGTAAGAGAGAGAGAGAGAGAGAGGAGAGAGAGAGAGTGTGTGTGAGTGAGTGAGTGAGTGAGTGAGTGAGTGAGTGAGTGAGTGAGTGAGTGAGTGAGTGAACGAGTGTTTGTGAGTGAGTGAACGAGTGTTTGTGAGTGAGTGAACGAGTGTTTGTGAGTGAGTGAACGAGTGTTTGTGAGAGTATGTGTATTTGTGAGAGTGTGTGTGTTTGTGAGAGAGAGAAAGCGAGAGAGAGAGAGAGAGCGCGAGAGAGAGAGAGAGAGAGAGAGAGAGAGAGAGAGAGAGAGAGAGAGAGAGAGAGAGAGAGAGAGAGAGAGAGAGAGAGAGAGAGAGAGAGAGAGAGAGAGAAGACTGTGACTACATGATGTAAAATTGATCTCATGCAATAAATTCATGTTTTTTTTGTCTTACAAGTGTCACTTCTTAACTCAATGTGTGACAAGTGACTGTCAATGTTTTTATTGCTCTATCCAAACATTGTATGTTTTTCTAAACTCTTATCTTCGGAACTAAACTTTCCTGAATTCGTATCTTCTGTACCAAGCTTGTCTAAATCCTTGTCTTCTATACCAACATTTTTTTTAAATTCTTATCTCCTGCACCAAGCTTTTCTGAATTACTATTGACATTGTCCATACCAAGCATTTCTGAATTCTTATCTTCTGCGCCAAGCTTTCATGAATTTCTATCGTCCGTACCAAGCTTGTCTGATATCTTATTTTCAGTATCATCTTTTCAGAATTCTTATATTCAAAACCGTGCTTTTCTAAACGCTTATGTACCAATGTTATTGTAACTAAACCAGATGCTAGCCAGGACATACTCTGGTAAGTAAAGGCGCCTGACATGACACTGACAACATCATCCATCAACTGTTGCACCATATACCCCAGAGTGTGCAGAAGTGTCTTTTATTTCAATAAACCTGACACACCCTTTCATGAGTTGGTTAGTTGCGGTTCAAACGTCACGGCAATGGGTCACCACCATAATTTCTCAATTTCTGTGCCAGCGAAAACCACACAAAAACCTCCTCACTGTACAATGAGGAAAGTGAAACAGGCAGCAGCCCTGACAAAACAAACAGCACACACAGACATACACGCGTAAGAATGCCAGCACAACAGTCTGCACATAAAATTACAGTTCATCGTCGATGACAGCAGCAGTCCCAAGAAAAACCAGCAGTTGCACATACATTAATCTATAAGGCAAACCAGCCCAACTCAGCAACAAGTCACTCGTCATTTTTCTGAACATGAATTCACAACACAAGCCACCTCAGACAGACAAAGAATAATTCCACATGAAATGTACAGCCCACAATGTCGCATCAAGAACTCAACTAGTAGCTGGGTGACAGAACTATGTAATGCAAATTCAAATGAGGGAAATGCTTAAGCAAATTGTACGCAGAAGCAAATATTGCACTAAAGCAGTGGTTTTCAACCTTTCTGGCATAAACTAGAACAAGTCTAGACATCTACAAAAAATGTGATTTGCATGTCTACTTACGTTATAAAATGAATTTCAGAAGTACAGAACTGTAAAGTATTGGGAGGGGGGACAATATCAAGTAATCGGTTCCTGTATTAACGTGACCTTGAAATAATTTTAATCTCCCCCCCCCTCTCCCATCAGCCCCGGGAAACCCTAAAATTCCCCGGGGGGGGGGAGGAATGCCCCACCAGTTGAGAACCACTGCTCTAAGGCCCATCTATTTGCCATGATGGACTGGGCGGGCCCTTTCATGAGAAAGTAAGCTTCCCTACTATGGGTGACTGATTCTGAATCCACGGAAGCCTGAGCTAATTCTCATATAAACAAACACTTCTGGTCGGGTTTCTCTGTATAGGATCTATGTGAGAAGACTGGACTATATGATTTCATCGTGTTCCTCTTGTACCTTGCGGTGTTGAGGTGAAACATAAACAACACGAGAGTGCCCGTTTATGAGCTTCATATATCAGGATTCCCATGGACTCTATTATTCCCTCTGCCCATCATTTAAACAGCCAGCCTTTTCTTCTTATTCCATTTGGTCGGTACATCATTGCTGGACTATAGATGGAGATATTCACGCACAATGAAAATGGTCTTTTATGCAAATCAACAAACAAATACAAGTGACGTAGGTTGGTTTGTGATCCTGCAAAAATGCAGTTACGAAACACTCAAGATACTCAACCTCTACAACAATTCAAGATTCGTTTCTTTTCAATATTTATTTTCGTCAAAATTATTTTGTTTAAAAAAAAAAAAAATAAAGCAGCAAATACAACATTAGGAATCAATGTACAACAGCATATCTGTTGATCATCCTGTGACCTATTCTGTGCATAAGTTAGCCCCTATAAGTCTTCTGAAATGTTCAGAAAGGCTAGATGTTGTGCCTCTGGTGTTGTAAACTATCACATCTTGAATACATCGACATTTCATAATAGCATGGGCAAGTGTCATAACATAAATGAACAGAGGCGTCACTGGGGTTGGTGTCACCCAGTGCGGTAAACTCTTGGTGTCACCCCTCTAGACTTTCACCATGGTCTTCTTCCGAGTGTTCCTGTACCATATATAATCGCATATAGTAATGTTTGTAAAATAAGTCAAAAAGTTAATAAGGAATTAAGAAAGAAAACAAATTGAACAATATAACTTCAATACTTCAGGTAAAACATAAATAAAGAACTTCGACAAACTCGGACAAAGTTAAATTTTTGTTATTTAACATTAAAATTTCTGTTATTTAAAATTAGAAGTTTCCCATCCTGGTCTTCAAAGCTGCAAACCTGTCAATCACATCATCAAAATCAATATCTGTCACCATATCACTTTCAATTGATAATATAGCCAGATCAGAAAGTCTTGACTGTCCCATGGTTGATCGCAAATAGTTCTTTATAAGTTTCAGTTTTGAAAAGCTCCTCTCACATGAAGCCACAGACACACAGATCGTAAGAAATAGTTGTAGGCTTAGTGAGAGTATTGGGAGAGATTCAAGGAAATCCCAGTCAACTATGAATTTTAAAATATCAAATATTGACCAGTCTTTGGCTTTGTGGATATCAATATCTGCTGCCTTCAGGTGTCTTCTCAGCCTTGGTACTTCTTTTAAAATCTCTACTTCGGATAGCTCATCATAGAAAGTGGTCAATTTTGGAACTGACACCAGCAACTCCTCTTCAGTTGCTGATAGAAGACTCTTGGCTTGAACAGCCTCAAACATATTTGCTACTTCCTTGATCGCTGTTGATCTGGTCTGGAGTTCAGAATGAAAACGATCAATACACTCCAGCATCGCCCTATTGTTTTCTTCTTGCATAGTGAGTCCAGCATCTGAAGCATCTCTGAGTTGTTCCCCTGCCATTCTCTTCTTGAACCTTAATCTTTTCTCTACTGTTATTCCAAATTGGTCTGCTTTTAAAAGTGCTAATGGAGTATTGAACATACCAACCTGCATACGATGCGGATGGAAAATGCTGCAAGGCACAATTAATGGATTCATATACAAATGTAACCGGCGGTCAACAATATTCGTTGCAACACTTCTTCTTAACTTTTATCAGGAAGTTTTGTCGCCAATGCACGACTGTCATTTCATGACATATATTTTATTATTTTATATTGCGAATTGCTGGCGAATGTCAGTAACCGCATCAATTATTGGGGGGATCTGCGTGTGGCAGTCTCAACAGTGACTCGTTGGTTCGAAAAATTACACAACCGTTATTTATTTTTTCTATTTCCATCTTTTTAATTAAAATATTAAATTAAAAAATTAAAATATATATTTTTTCAGACAGATAGAAAAATGTGTGTATGCCGTAATTATTAATTTATTGTAGTAGTAAACTACTAGTATACTATAGTATAGTAATACTAACTTTTTTAAGTGGAAGCCTGCCGCTGTTTTTCTCCTTTAAAATTTATGCTCTGTCCTAATTAATTTACTTTAAAATATTTATATTTTAGTGATATTGATAAAATTATAAAATTTCGAAAAAATAATTATTTACATAAAAAAACGAACCTGTAAACAACGTCTGTCATTTTCTGCAACCACGTGACTCCACACGTCATTAATTGGCGCGTTTGCAAATGACCCACGATTCTACTCCGACTCTGAGCAGCTCTGAGCTATGAGTCTTATTCATTTAAGCACCAGACGCTCTGCATGGTGGCACCCTGTGCCTGCTCATGTATTTAACAATGAACGGTTATGAAACCCGACTAGACAGAGCTATGTCTGCTGTGTCAAATTTGCAATTTTTTTATTTTGGTGTCACCCCTTGATGGTGTCACCCGGTGCGGCCCGCACCCCCCTAGTGACGCCCCTGTAAATGAATACATTCTGCTGGAGCTCACACGATGTGGAGAAACATGATCACACATGCCAGTTGGCAGGACCTTTGATGATGAGAATACTTCTGTTGGTAGAATGTCTCTCTTACACAGCTAATACTGTGACATCTGACGCTGTGACGCCTGACACTATCATGGGGCCATCACAATATGCTTCAATGCATTTGAAAGGGTCCTTTACATTTAGGGGGACGGGGAGGGGAGAGAGAGGGGGGGCCGCAAGAGGGAAGAAGATAGAGGTAGAAAGATAGAGAGAGAGAGAGAGAGAGAGAGAGAGAGAGAGAGAGAGAGAGAGAGAGAGAGAGAGAGAGAGAGAGAGAGAGAGAGAACATATACACCTGTTATACCTTACAACAAACTCAGTCCAGATAAACAGCGATCATCAAGGAAAATGAATAAGAAAAAAAAAATAATAACAAAATAATGTTAACCAAATATGTAATAAATATTAAATATACTGAAAAACCACACAACTCTGACATTTTAATCCCAGGGATCATCCTCAGGAACATCAACAAGGCTTAAAAAAAAGGGTGGGGGGGGGGGGGGACAACAATTATAATTGTTATAAAAAGACACACACAATTTATAAATTCATAAAAATATAAATAAGAAATACTAAAGCACAAGTATACAACTTCTGTGTATTGGAAGGGTGTGAAGGGGCTCAGATGTTTTGATACCTCACTAAAGCATCACTTACATCATCATCATCATCATCGGAGTCATCATCATCATCATCAAGTGCCATGCCGGATGTCGTAGGCGTTCATGACTCTCCACAGATCTCGGTCTTTGGTATTCTGGATCAACTCTGCTGATGATATTCCTCCATGCCACTGTCGCAATCCATCCAGCATCATTTCTCTTGATCCGCCTCTGCCTCTCTTCTCCCTCGATCATTCCAGTTCTCACGATGTTCTCCGATGCCTCTCTTCTCATCACATGAAAAAAAAAAAAAGGCTGTTTGCCCCTTTCTTATTGTGTATAATGTTTTAGTTTCATTAGCCTCTTTCAGGTAATCGTTGTTAGTTACTCAGGCAGTACAAGCAATTCGCAACATTCGTCTCAGGAACCACATTTCTGTCGCTTCCATTCTCTTCCTAATTTGTTCATTTACATTCCAAGATTCACTGCCATACAGCAAACCAGGTTCTACACTTCACATCAGCACTCTCTTTCTTATATTCAATGATAGTGACTTATTCATTATTATTGCATAAGGTTTCTTCATTTTTCTGAAATGCAGCCTTTGCTCGCCCTATTCTGTTCTTGATCTCTGTTGTGCATCTTCTATCTGATGTTATAAATGCCCATTGGTATTTAAAACTATCCACTTGGTAAAGAATTTTCCCTTCTATCTCTATTTCACATGTGGGTGTCTCCTTCTTCTTTGATATCACAATTTGAATTAGTTTTCTTGATATTCAAGGAGTCCTTTCATTGCACTCTCTTACATTTAGAGGAAAGAAACGTCCAGTTCTCATATGGTTCATATTGAATTCCATCTCGGCGTGATCGAGTCACGTTCTGGTAAACGATGACCGACAACTGTAGGCATCTCCGAGGAGCCGCTAACAACAAACTATCTCTAGAACTTTCAATTCAGTTGTTCTGTTCACCATGTCGTTGTTACTCATGTACTATATGAATCTGGAGGGCGATCGAGTCTACACATTTAATAAAGGTAATTTCATATTCTAGTTCACCGGGTACAGACTGTTAAATTTAAATGTTGTTTGTCCATCAAGAATGATGATGACCATTCATTTCATCCAGTGGGGTTGAAAGTTAAAGTTAAAGTATGGAGCCGTGAGTTCTATGATGGCTGATAAAGGCGCCTTTATTAAAGGCTTATTTTGGCTCGAAATGTTCTTTGACAATGTGGACAAAGAATGCTTGACGTCTCTGGAGGAGGATTTCCTGCAGTGGTTTTTCTGTCCAGCCTTTTCTTCACAGCTCTTGCAGTCCTGGTTACCTTACACATGACTGCACCTTTGCGTAATGATGCACGCCACGAATTTTGGTCTCTGGCTGCAGTCTCTCAGGTGTCATGATGAATTCCAAAAGCATTCAGTGAGATTTTCAGAGTGTCTTTAAAGCGTTTCCTCAGGCCGCCTTGGGAGGGTTTACAACAACGCAACTCGCGGTAAAAAATTCGTTTAGGGAGCCTGTGATCTGGCATGCGAGTCAAGTGACCAGCCCAGCGAATCTGATTCTTCATAAGTAGAGTGTGGATACTGGGCATGGACGCTCTTTCTAGGACTTCATTGTCTGGGATCTTGTCTTGCCATTTAATCTTCAGTAGCTTCTTAAGGCCGGCTCCGTGGCTAAAGGCTTGCAAACGTGGTTCGTGAGCCGGGTACCAGGCGTTTGAAGCTCAGCTGCGACCGATTTGTGCAGCAGACCGTGTCGCGTTGTGTTATAACGTGCTGGTATGGGAGCCGGTCGTTCAGAAAGAAATGGCAAACTAAGGCAGACTGTGTGGAAGTGGTTTAATTTCCTAGCGTGTCGCTGATAAACAGTCCAGGTTTCACAAGCATATAGCAGTGTGGATTGACACATGCCTGGGGTCATTGACATTGAGGTGAGTGACCCCAGTAGCAAGACTACAAGAAAAACAACTAACCATGAGAAATAATGGTGAGGGTGAGTGGAGACCCCCAGGATGGATGGGGGGAGAGACAGTTTTAGGCTGGAGTGTGATGTTGTGGGGAGCCCAGGGAGGGGCTACACAGCAGGGTTAAAAGACAGTGGAAAACTTTGACTTGGGAGTGGAAGCTGGGACCGACTGAGGAGTCGGGTCGCTGGAGGACAGTTGATGTTTTGGCGCCGAGCGGATCGGTTGTCGAAGAAGTGGGAGCTTAGACTGACTGCGGTCAGATCTTTTGTTGTGTTGTTCTCTCAGTTGTGAATGCAGGCCTAAAACCCAGTGGGGGTTGGATAGTTAATGGAGGCCTGAACCCAGAGAGGGTAATTATAGTGAGTGAAGGCCTGAACCCAAAGTGGGTTGGATAGCTAACGGAGACTAGACCCAGTGTGTGGGTTGTGATGTGTGAGGTCCAGCTGTGGATAGGATCTGGATTACCTGTCTTGGGGATTTGAGATTCAGCAGGCCGTGAGAAGACAGGGATATGTGCGTGTTAAATTGTGAGGAGGATATATATATTCTGTGGATTATATTGTTTTCTGGATATATAAATATGTTCCGTGGGTCTGTGTTATTTCTGTATTAAAGGATTATGTGCGCCAAAATCGATCTTGTTTACTGACTGATGGATGTGTACTGTGGGGGTGAGTTGCATTGTGAGACAGGTGACTTTACACTCCATAGTGACATACAAGGAACATCGAAAAAACCCTAGACAACGACCATATCACGCTCTTATCATCAAGAACTTCGTGATATGGATAATACAACTGCTTTGTAGACTTTCAGCTTTGTTTGCAGGCTTATTCCAGTTCTGTCCCATACATTCTTGTACAGTCTGCCAAAGGCCGCGCTGACCTTGGAGATTCTTGCATTCACTTCGTCATCAATTGTGGCAGCTTGTGACACAGTGCTGCCAAGATAGGTGAATTTGTCCACAACATTTAGTCTATGACCGCTCACATTGATATTCGGCACAGTGTTATTAATCCCTGGAGCTGGCTGGTATATAATTACAGTCTTCTCTAAGTTGATATTGAGCTCAAAGTTGGCACAGGCATGTGAGAAAGCTGAAACGTGTTGCATGTCTGCCTCTGAGTTGGCATATAGAGCGCAATCATCAGCAAACAGGAGCTCTCTGACGGTGTCGCTGTTAATTTTGGTTTTAGCTTTCAGCCTTCTGAGATTGAATAACTTTCCATCCATGCGGTAGTTGATGTCTATTCCAATGTCGTTGTTCTCGAAGGCATTCGTCAGCATAGCTGAAAACATGAGGCTGAACAGTGTTGGTGCCAGGACACATCCTTGCTTCACTCCATTGGTGACAGGAAAGGGCTCAGACAGTTCACCATTTTCCTGTACTCTTGCCTGCATGCCATCATGAAATAGCCGCACTATTTGGACAAACTTTTGTGGACAGCCATATTTTGCCATAATCTTCCGCAGTCCTTCTCTGCTGACTGTATCAAAAGCCTTGGTATGGTCAATGAAAGTGGAGAACATTTCACAGTTCTGTTTCTAACATTTCTCTTGCAGCTGCCTTGCAGCGAAAATCATGTCAACAGTTCTTTGTTCTTTTCTGAAGCCACATTGACTCTCAGGAAGAAGACCTTGATCGAGTTGGGCCATGAGGCGATTGAGAAGAATTCTGGCGAGTATATTCCCTGCAATTGAAAGCAAGGAGATGCCTCGGTGGTTGTCACAGGATTGGCGGTTTCCTTTACATTTGTAAAGGTGGACTATTGACGCATCCTTGAAATCTTGTGACATGGTCTCGTTCATCCATATGTTTCTAAAGACTTGGTGAAGCTACTCTGTTAGGACCAGCCCACCTGCCTTGTATATCTCTGCTGGGATGGAGTCAAGACCAGGTGCCTTGCCGTTGGAGAGTTGCTGGATGGCTTTGTTTACTTCCACTATGGTTGGCAGGTCATCAAGTATCATTATAGGGGGCCTTAGGGAAGGCAGTTGATGGTTTCATCATCGAAGAAGGAAGTTGCGTTTAAGATGTTGCTGAAATGCTCTGCCCAGCGTTGAAGGATTTCTTTCTTATCGGTGACCAATGTTCCCCCATCTGCACTGAGGAGGGGAACTATGCCTGGTGATGTAGGACCATAGACCGCTTTCAGTGAGTCGTAGAAGTTTTTCATATCATGTCTGTCAGCAAAGCCTTGAATTTCATCAGCTTTACTGCTCAGCCAGGAGTCCCGCGTGTGCCAAAGTTTCTGCTGCACTACTCTGAATGTTCTTGAAGGCATCATTTTTTTATGTTGACTTCGGGTCATTCAAATGAGCCTTAAGAAGATGTTTCTTGGCCAGCAATTGGTTGATGTCTTCGGAATTTTCATCAAACCAGTCTTTATGTTTTCGGGGGGTTGGACCCAGGATTTCCATAGCAGTGTTGTAAATTATGTCCTTTAGGGCTCTCCATTCTGTTTCTGTATCCTGTTTAGCTGCAGCATTGGGCTTGAGGCGGTCTTCCAGCATATTTTCTAATGACAGCTGCATTTTCTTGCTGTTTAGGCAGGTGACATTTAGTTATTTTTTACATTTTTACCGCTTGAGGACGCCGTAGTGGTTTGATGTGTATGTTTATTTTTGAGATAATGAGACGATGATCTGTCCAACATTCGGCACCATACATGGATTTTGTCACCCGAACGTCTTGTCTGTCACTCCTCCTGGCGATGACATAGTCAATGAGGTGCCAGTGTTTCGAGCGAGGGTGCATCCACGATGTCCTATTTCTCACGGGAAGATGGAAAATTGTGTTGGTAATCAGGAGATCGTGTTCGGCACATGTCTGAAGGAGGAGGAGGAGTCCATTGCTGTTACAATTTCCGACTCCGTGCTTTCCAATAATGCTACTCCAAGAGGTGGTGTCCGTGCCTACTCTGGCATTGAAATCCCCAAGGAGTATAAGTTTGTCTCCTTTGGGAACAGATGTTAATAGTTAAGACAGTTAAATACAGTTGTGTGTTGTATTTATTTTTTGTATTTAATTTGCTGTTTCCCCACATGGTGGACTAAACAAAAAGTACAGAATGAATTAAAAAATTAAAGTACAGGACGCTGTGTTGGGGCAAATGCAGAAATTCAAATATCTAGGCACATGGATCATATCAGATGAAAGGTAAAGGTGCATCACCGAGATAAAAGAGAAGCAAAAAGACTAGCAAAAACTGCATTCTATGAAATGAAGAACGTTTTGTGCAATAATCACTGTCCTTGAAAGTCAGAGAGTCCTTGCATGTTACATAAAAACCAATTTTAATATACGGCTGCAAATCCTGGACAGGCGAACATCACAGTGAACGGGGAGATAATAGAACAAGTAAAATGTTTCTTCTATCTTGGACATGTAATAACAGATGATGGCAGAAGTGAAATAGAAATCAGACAGAGAATAGGAATGGCTAAAAATGCTTTCAAAGTATGAAATCAGTATTAACATCTAAAGAGATTATCATTGGCACCTTGCCGTCTTGACAGACGATAGTTTGTGCTTTAAAAAGGCATAATAACTTTTACCTATGGCGGTAGCATATGTGACTGATAAGGCCAATTCGCGCTGTAAATGTTCGTTCACAGTGGGTGCTTGTGAACACATGGTCATTTCCATCATCATGCACCATCTTACGTCTTACACACTCGGTGTGTGACTTATCTGCAATAATTTTCTCATTAGCCTTTATTCCATTTCTGATCTTTGCCCTCCATGCAACACGTTCAGCTGCAACTTGCTTCCACTGTGCATTATCAATGCCTGTATCAATCATGTCCCGCTTACACACATCTTTGTATCGTAGTAGAGGCCGACCCTGAGATCTCTTACCCATCTGTAATTCACCAAAAAATGATTCTACCATCATCCATCCTCCTAAGATGTCCTATACATCTAAGTCTACGAAAACTGAGCATGGAATAAACTGTCACACAACCTGATCTTTCCAATACTTCAGTATTTGTGATTTTGTCTTGCCACTTAATACCAAGAATTCTTCGCAGACAACGCATATCAAAGCTGTTTAAACGTTTCTCTTGGTGTGAGTAAGTTGTCCAGGTTTCACTGCCATAAAGAAAAGTACTAAGGACACAGGCTTGATAGACAAGGACTTTTGTTTTGGCAGTAAGCTTCCTGTTCTCCCAGACTCTTTTTCTTAACCTGTTCATTGTTGTTGCTGCCTTACCAATCCGGATGTTGATTTCCTGATCTAGGGATAATTTGCTATTTACCACTGATCCTAGATATGTAAAATGGTCTACCATCTCTAGTTCGGCGTCGTCAATAAAGATTGATGGTACCCCATGTGCACCTTGTGACATAATCTGTCTTCTTTTTGCTAATTGTTAAACCAAATTCAGAACAAGCATTGGAGAATGCAGATAGTAAACATTGCAATTCTTCCTCAAATGAGAATTGCCAAATGCTACGTATATTCAACTCTACTGTATGGCGCGAAAGCCTGGATATTGAACAAGCAACTAAAAAGTCAAATAGAGGCCCTGGAGATGTGGAAATACAGAAGAATATGTCATGTATCATGGAAAGAAAAACAATCAAATACAGAGGTTCTAGAAAAACTGGGAATGAAAAGAGAGTTGATGAAAGAAATAAAAGAGGCGAGATAAATATTTCAGCCATGTTAAAAGACAACACTCGTATAAAAACCATATTGGAGGGCAAGCGAGCAAGAGGCAGACAACGAACAAGTTGGAAGATTAATGGACGAACAGCAACCTGACAGAATGTAGTTAGGGCAAAAGACAAACAACGTTGGAGATCCATTGCAGCCAACCTTCATTATGGAAAAGGCACATGATTAATTTGTCATCATGTTTATGTTGTTTGTCCATCAAGAATGGTGATGACGATTCATTTCAAACAGTGAAGTTGAAAGTATGGAGCCGTGAGTTCTAAGATGGTTGATAAGGCCTATTTTGGCTTGAAATGTTCTTTGACAATGTAGGCAAAGAATATTTGACATTCCAGGAGGGGGATCTCCTGCAGTGGTTTTTCTCTCTAGCCTTTTCTTCACAGCTCTTGCAGTCATGTTTGATTCACAAGTGACTGCACCCTTGCATAATGATGTACGCCACAAATTTTGATCTTTGGCACCGGTCTCCCAAATGTCATGATGAATTCCAAATGCTTTTAGTGAGACTTTCAGTGTCTTTAAAGCATTTACTCTGGCCGCCTTGGGGGCATTTACCACAACGCAGCTCACCGTAAAATATTTGTTTAGGGAGCCTGTGATCTGACATGCGAGTCCAGTGACCAGCCCAGCCAATCTGATACTTCATTAGTAGAGTGTGGATACTGCGCATGGATGCTCTTTCTAGCACTTCAGTGTCTAATTGATCATCATAGCCTGGATAGAATGGAGCGGCAGGGAGTGACTAGACGGTCTGGCCAACAATCAGTACTTCAGCAATCAAGCCTTCCATCACTGTTCTCACTAAACTATTGTGATGTTGACCTTTACCATTGGCACTTGCCGTCTTGACAGACAATAGTTTGTTACATTGTGCTTCAAACAGGCATAAATAACTACAACCCAAGGCAGTAGTGAATGTGACTGATTAGACCAATTCACTGGTAAATGTTCATAAGCAATGGATGCATGGGAACACATGGTCATTTTCACCATCATGCACTATCTTACATCTCTCGTGCTCAGTGTGTGACCTATCTGTAATCTTTTTCTCCTTTGTCTTTATTCTATTTTTGATATTTGCCCTCCATGCAACATGTTCGGCTGCAATTTACTCCCAATGTGCATTATCCATGCCAGTATCAATCATGTCCTGCTTACACACATCTTTGTATCGTAGTAGAGGCCGACCCTGAGATCTCTTACCCATCTGTAAAATCATCAAACAAGATGTCCTTTGGTATTCTACCCTCACCCATCCTCCTAACGAGTCCTATCCATCTAAGTCTACGAAGACTGAGCATGGAACAAACCGTCACACAACTTGATCTTTCCAATACTTCAGTATTTGATTTTGTCTTGCCACTTAATACCAAGTATTCTTCGCAGACGCCACATATGAAAGCTGTTTAAATGTTTCTCTTGGTGTTAAGTTTACCAGGCTTCACTACCATAAAAAAGAGTACTAAGGACACAGGCTTGATAGACCAGGACTTTTGTTTTGGCAGTAAGCTTTCTGTTCTTCCAGACTCTTTTGTTAACCTGTTCATTGTTGTTTCTGCCTTACCAATCCTGATGTTGATTTATACCTCTCCATAGCACAAAACCTGGGCTGAAATATAGAGACCATGTGTTTGCCATGCAGCATGATCCCTCTCTCGGCCTGTCTAGTTATTGTGATTGACTATGGCCAAAATATTTCAGTAATTAGAGTCATGATGCTTTTTATGCTCCATGTTTTCATCAATTTTCAGACTTTGTAGGATGTCCAAAAATTTTTCTGCTGGGTGCATATTCTAAGAGCTCTTCTGTAATATTTAAGTGTAGTGTTGGTTCTATTTAGTAATTGTGGAATGGTCCTGTCACAAATCTTCTAAAAAATGTTACTTCCAACGTTTACGTAGGGTCACGAGTCTTTCCTACCTCTGGATACTACTTGTCAGCGCCACACCAGGAAATTAAACCACTTCCACAGTCTGCCTTAGGAAGAAATTGAACATTAAATGGTAAGACAAGATCTCAGACATGGAAGTCCTTTAAAGAACGGCCATGCCCAGTATCCACACTCTACTAATGAAGAATCAGATTTGCTGGGCTGGTCACTTGAATTGCATGTCAGATCACAGGTTCCCTAAACAAATTTTTTATGGTGAGCTGTGCTGTGGTAAACGCTCCCAAGGCAGCCAGAGGAAATACTTTAAACTCTGAAGATCTGACTAGAAGCTGTTGGAATTCATCATGACACTTGGGAGACTGCTACCAAAAAACGAAAATTTATGCTGTACATCATTACGCAAGGGTGCAGTCACTTGTGAAGCAACCAGGGTTGTAAGAGCTGTGAAAATAAGGCTGGGCAGAAAAACCACTGCAGGAAATCCTCCTCCTGGAACGTCAAGCATTCTTTGACCACATTGTCAAAGAACATTTTGAGCCAAAACAGGCTTTACCAGCCATCGTAGACCTCACGGCTCTAAGCTGTCAACCCCACTGGATGAAATGAATGGTCATTATTTGTCTTGATGGAGAAATGCTCCCAGCAGGTAGTGGACTATACAGAGGTGAGATGCGATTGTGTTAAATGAGCAGCTGTTGCCCAGCCAATGTGGTGGTCATTTAGATGAAGCAAGATAGTTGGTTGGTGGCTATCACTGTCAAATAACAAAAATCAACTCAGTGACAAGGCCATCATAGGTGGATAAAAGGCTACGCATAACCTCACTTTCCTGCAGTTGGGGCTTCACCATTGTATTTATTATGTTTCTCTACAAATGGAAAGATGCTAAGGCACAAAGACAACTTACTTAGATACATATCCTTTACAAGATGTTGCAGTCAGTGTGGGCATTTTTGGGGCTGTTTGTGATTTTCTTACAACTATAAAAAGTGTGTTGAGGTGCTACATAGAGCCTGTGCATTTGTATGGATGTGAAGCATGGACAATGAGCAATCAAGCTGAAAAACATCGGATGACTGTGAGCATGTGGTTTCTGGGGAAAATGTAAAGAACATCATGGACAGACAGAAAAACCAATCAGCAAGTCCTACAAGAAATAAGTGAAAATTGTAAAATGATTAGAAAAATTAAACGCAGACAGTCACATATTTTTTGTTTTGGAATATCCCTTACAGGACATTGCAGTCAACATCAGCATTTTTCAGCTGTTGTTGATGTACTAGGCAAGATTACACTAAGTAGTTTTTCATTGCTTTCTTAGCGACTGGCTCACATACCCCATAGTTACCAACATGGCGAGAACCGCTACCGATTCTCATGCAGGTTACGTTACTCACGAGAATATACAGGATTACGGAGAAAGACCTTAACGCCTAGGCCAGGGAGACCGGCGGTCACGATATAAGAAGAAATAAATTGGAAAACTTGGTGACAGCTGGCAAGATCAAGGGAAAGGTAGAGAAGTAAATACCTGGATGGCTTGACCACATGGCATGTTCGAGACACGGAGCTGATCCATGACTCTGGTGATCGAGTGAGATGGTGAAACATGACTGCCCATGTGCTTATTGGCATGTCACATGATGATGTTAACGATTTTCTTGGCAAGTTTGCATTCAGTAGTTTGCCATTGCTTTCTGGATGACCAGCACTATCATACCATTGTATGAAAACTAGCGCAAAGCATGACATCTGCTTCCAAATCACCCGCAGCTGTGTTTCTGATGCGGTACACATTATTCTGAATTGCGTTCGTTATTCCTTCGCCACAGAGCCGACTAAAGACAACTTATATTACAAATATAAAAAAGGGGCAGTCTTCATATTTGATCACTTCATGGGGGGGGGGGGGGGGGGGGGGGGGGGGGGGGAAACGACGACAACACTGAAACATGTGACAAATGGAAAAAGAAGACGACAAGATTCTTGACAGCCTTGTCTCATGACACTGAAAATGTCAGCATGGGTTTATACGTGTTGGTTGCAAGTTGTGGGAAAGTATGATCACCCGTGCCAGTCAGCCAGGCACTTGATGATGATTAAATGCTTGCTAGTACTGTGCCATAGGTTCTAAGTACTGTTTAACCTGCGCTGCTTTACTTCTGCTTGTCCAGTCTCTGTTGAGTTGAGCTAAGAACTGACATCTTTGCACTCAGAACATTCCCATACATGCCCTGTCCTCTCGTTCAACAGCCAGCAAAAGTTACACTACTAATTGTTCCCACCACTATCTGATTAAGAGTTCTCCTGGTCTTTCCTCTCAGTTTTGAAATTCTTCCAGAACCCCTGCCGATCCCCACCAATCTCATTCTGTCTCAATCTATTTCCCCACCTTCTCCACCTGGCCCCACAGGTGCATGACCACCTCTCCCTTGTCCACAGGTAATCTACCACCAAGAGGTGCATTCCCTGCCAGCCGATCAGCCTGTTCATTCCCCCGCATGGCCAGGGTAAAAAACCCATACAATTCTCACAATGTGTGACCTCTGAAGCGAGATGAGCCATTCTACACGAAACATTCCTTTCTCCACCTTACTAAGCATACTCATTGAGTCCATAATGAATACAGTGTAGGTTGAAGTGGTCTTCACTAACCAACGGAATGCCGCTGTCACTGTTTCCACCTCCATTCTCATATGCCACTCTCCTTTTTTAAGAACCGTCCCTTAGCCAATGAAACTCCAAGCACTACGTCTGTATCTCAGCACTGACCCATTGCTATAGATACCAGTCTCTTTGTCTTCTGTTGAAGAGTCCCCATTGTTGTTCGTTATAGAGACAAGATATTCAAAGCTTGTGACATTTTTAATTTCTTCATTTCTGATATTTTTGGTTGACTAGTTTTGTCTGTGGACATTTTATTCTAATAACAGGAAAAGATTTTCACAGATGACTGTGTCATCTGCACATCTGTGTTGTGTAGATGGATTGTGGGAAAAGAAGACATGGAGCAAGAGGTAGACAATCATCATCATCAAGTGCCATGCCAGCTGGCATAGGCATTCATGACTCCACAGATCTTGGTCTTTGGTGTTCTGGATCAACTCTGCTAATACCCCTCCATGACACCATCTCAATCCATCCAGCATAATTTCTCTTGGTCTGTCTCTCGTCCCCTCAATCTTTCCAGTTGTTAAGATGTTCTCCAATGCCTCTCTTCTCATCACGTGACCAAAGAAAGCTGCCTGTCTCTTTCTTATTGTTGTATATAATGTTCTAGTTTTATTAGCCTGTTTCAGGCAATCATTGCAAGTTGCTTTGGCAGTCCAGGGAATTTGCAATATTCATCTCAGGAATCACATCTCTGTTGCTTCCAAGTTCTTCCTAAACGACAAACTTGAGAGAAAACATCAGTAGAGTTTGTTCAGAGTAGAAGAGAGTAGTAGAGTGCATGAATAAGTCTATCAGGGTGTACAAAGGCAGGAGACAATGTTTGATCACAGCCAGCCTTCAGTGTGGAGATGGCATTTGATTGATTGCTTGGCAACAGCAGTGCATCTTGACTGTATCACCATTGCTTTAAGCTCTCCCTGAATTGTTCATTCTTCTGTGGTACATACAATAAAAGTTGTGTTCATGCAAATTTCCCCTCCATTTTTTCATTTTAAAAATTTAGGTTTCTATTCCTTCAACAGTTATATTTGTACCTTTGAATTTGTCTTTTCTTGCACAGAAAACTGACCCAGAAGGCAAACCAACTGTGTCAGCACATCCTGCCAGATTTTCTCCTGAGGACAAGTATTCTCGACACAGAATCATCATCAAGAAACGATTTGGTCTTCTTCCTACGCAGCAGCCAAGAATAGTCATGTGACCATGGCTGGCGTGTATTGCAGTAACTGTTTGATGTTTTTATGTTTTGACCGGGCAGCTGCTGACTATCATCATGTGATGTTACAAAAACTGAGCATCTTTGTACTTGAGGTTCAAACAGTGCTTGTGTGACAGTCTTTTTCAGATTATGTGCTGTTTGACCTGGGTGCTGTCCATTGTTAGATATATCTGCCAGCCACCCATAGATATATATGTACATTTTCTATGGGTGTGTGTTAAACATTTGATCACCTGCTTTTATTTCTTCTGAATGAGTGAAATAAAGTTGCTGTTTGTTCCATTTTCTGGCTTGCATTGTTTTAAATGTTTGTACGTAGGTCAGCATGGCTGAATAGATAAGAACGTGTGTTCTTAATCATCAGGTGTGCTGATGCAGAGTAAGGGTTCAACCCCTACACTGGACAGTTGGACTAAAATGTTGACCTATCATCCTTGACTTGGGGACATAAATTACAAGTATCTGACGTCGGAGTAGGTATGCCTGATGGTGAGCACTGTTAATAGGGAAAGCTAATCTACACGTTCAGAAAGCAATGGCAAACTACTAAACATAAACTTGCCAAGATATCACCACAGCGAAATATGCTGGTATTGACTGCAACGTCCTGTAAAGAATATGCAACTTACTTAAATCCACACACAAAATTCAGTCCAGTACTACTAGAAGTAGTGAATGTGGACTCCACTTGAGCTCAAAGCGAGTGAGCACCCAAAAAAATACCTCTGAAGGTTAGAGTGGGTTCACCTGATGGCGAGGGACACTGTTATTAGGGAAAGCTAATCTACACACAAAATTCAGCCCATCACTGCCTAATGTAGTGTGTGTGTGTGTGGACTACGTGAGTTAAAAGCGAAAAAATAAAATATCTGTGTATTTTGTATTCCTCTTTGGTTTATTGTCCTGAGTTGCCTTTCTTCCGTCTGTCCATGACGACTTTTCAAAAGCTCTTGTTAGATACAAAATACACCACAAGGAGTGTACATGTCACCCATATCTCACACCTGGTTCAGTCTAGAGATGCATCTGTGAACCTGCAGGCATCTTCATTCAAACCATTCTCCGCCCAGTAGGTCACTGCATTTCTTAGGTGTACCATGTATACTTTTTCCATTCTCCATATCCACACATTTAGTGGTATACATACTAATTGCTTAGGATTGATTGATTGATTTAGGAATCGACATCACAGCATTCGGGGCATTCCCATAAGTGCTCCGTCCCCATCCTCAGTAGCCAGCGAAGAGTTCCAACACTAATAGTACCAGTAGCAATCTGATTACAAGTCCGTCTCGCCTTTCCTTTGAGCAGTCGGCCAGATCCCCTCGTCACTCCTCGCTGTCTCATTCTTGCCAGACCATGGTAATCCATTTGCTCCTCCGAGGTGTGCACGTGCTCCCACAAGGCCGCAACCACATCTGCCTTGTCATGTATCAATACTCCACCAAGTTTTGCAGAGCCAGCCAATCTGCCCGCCTGTTCATTTCCCAGCACACCGGCATGCCACGGAGAAAAGATTCAGGCGATGCTTGTCACCCGTGACCTCCGAAGCGAAGCAAGCCACTCTGCACGAAGCCTGCCCGTCCTCACCCTCGTCAGCATGCTTTCTGAGTCAGTTACAATCACGATGTGTGTATGTGTCGTATTCTCCATCCAGCGGAGAGCCGCAGTGACTGCCTCCACCTCCATTCTTAAGCTGGATGTTGTATCATATGCCAGGCTCTCCTGCCCCAAACATTGACCATTAGCTTTGGCTATGAACCCCCAGCCACTTCTCTCACCGAACCATCTGTGTAGATAATCACATCACCCGAGTGAGCATTGTCCTGAATTAGTTGCTGGATTTCCACTTCCGTGACCCCTGCTGGCCACTCCCTGCTTAATGTGATTATAACTCTGCACAAGTCTGACTGCTCCGCTGGCACCCTGACCCACTCCTCTCCACGCCTAATGTTCTCCAAGGGGCATACCTGTCTGATCGTATCCTCCACCTGAGCCATCCATGATTTCCCTCTTATCAGTCGCTGACCCTTAACTGCGTCCAGCGCCTCATGCAGTGGGTGGTCTGTGTCTGCAGCTACTCTGAGGTATGCCTTCGCCTGCATCACCTTGAGCCTACCAGCAACAGTCGGCAGACCAAGGATGTACCACATACACACTACTGGGGTGTCTCTAGTGCATCCCAGAATGACCCGCATAGCTTCGTTCTGTATGCGCTCTAACTTCACCAGCTGACTCTCTGAGACAGTGAGCAGATCTACAGTTACTAACAGCTGTTGGGGCAAACCAGAAAGAATTATATAATTGTTGGGATAAAAAAAATAGTGTCTTGGAATGTACAGATTTTTTAAAAAAGGGGGTGGGGGTGACTTTGAAGGTGAAAGTTGCAAATGCTTTGGAGATTGTCACAGTAACTTTGTAATTGCCTGGAAAAGGCTGATGAAAGTGGGACTTTATATACACCTTCTGGAAGGATAAACATTGTTACTGGAGGACATCATGATGACAGGCAAGATCAGTCATTAGAAGGGACAGCCCGAGAGAAATGTGCTTGATGGCATGGGGGACTGTCAGCGGTAGAATAGATCCAGCATACAGAAGACCAAGATTTGTGTAGGAAAATGAGTGCTTATGCTGTAGTGTGCAGTACAATAGGGTAGTCAGCACTATAGCTGAGCCTGTTGGAATACAGACAGATGTTTGTTAGTTATTACTTTTTGCGCTCGCTTTGAACTCAAGCGTAGTCCATACACACTACTTCCAGTACAAAATGGACTTCCAGTAGTGTGTATGGACTGAATTTTGCGTACAGATCAGCTTTCCCTATTAACAGTGTCTCTCGCCATCAGGCAAACCCACTCTGACTTCAGAGGTACTTGTAATTTATGTCCCCAAGTCAAGGATGATAGGTCAACATTTTAGTCCAACTGTCCAGTGTAGGGGTAGAACCCCTTACCTCGGCATCAGCACACCGAATGTTTCAGAACACGCAATCTTATCCATTCAACCATGCTGCCTTTCATTTGTTAGTTAGTTGCATATCCTTTACAGGATGTCGCAGTCAATACCAGCATTTTTAGCTGTTGTGATCTCTTGGCAAGTTTACACTCGTAGTTTGCCATTGCTTTCTGAACAACCAGCACTCATATCATTTCATAAAAAAAACCAATGTATGGCTGCCAAATCGCTCGCATCTGTTTCGAACGCAGGTATGGAGGATTACGAAATGCATCCCACAACCCTTTCACCACAGACAGATATAACCAGAAAATTACAGGAACTTATGAGTTTGGATAAGAATACAACTGTTGGGAGAGAAAATATTACAGTAACAGAGTTGTTGGGATAAAGCTAGAATTGCAGCATGTCCAGCTTTGAAATGCTGCCACTATTGGGCTATTGCTCCACCATCTTGTGCAGTACGAACACAGACGGTATATTACGCACCATCCTTCTGTTCTTGTGGCCGTAGACAGTAATAATGTATAAAACAAAATTCATTTTGTGACTAGACAATGCATACACATTTCGTGGAGGGATGAAACTTCACACACAAAGTCCCAGAGCTAACCAATCATCTGTTAGCAACAAAAAACCACACATTTGAGCATGGAGAGAGAGACTGCAAATACTTTTATTTTCAAAGGGTTCAGAAATGGGCTCGTAGACTTGCCTTATATTTTTCACAATCCATTTAGTAGTAAACAGTTGTATGTGCATTGAGCAATGAGTACAGATTACCCGTGAGAAGGTACATAATATGTGAAATATTATAGCTAAATATATACATGTAAACATATGTAACTTCACAGATACATACTTAACTAGCAAATGTGTGCACATATAAAGGAGGGAGACAGAATGATGCCTGTTAATGGATTGTTTTGGTAAATTTTAACTATCATCTGTAAAGACGGCAAGGTGCCAATGTAAATGTGATAATGCACAGTGGGAGCAAGTCGCAGCTGAACGTGTTGCATGGAGGACAAACATCAGAAATGGAATAAAGACAAAGGAGAAAATTATTTCAGATAAGTCACACACCGAGCGTGTGAGACGTAAGATAGTGCATGATGGTGGAAATGACCTACGTGTTCACATGCACCCACTGTGAACGAACATTTACAGCGCAAATTGGCCTTATCAGTCACATTCGTCACCGCCATAAGGTAAAAGTTATTATGCCTTTTTAAAGCACAAACTATCGTCTGTCAAGACGGCAAGGTGACAATGTGTGGTAAATTTTATTTAAAAGCAAAAGTGAGCTTTCTGTGGTACGATCGAACTGCAGCGGAAGTTTAATAGCACACAAACAGAAAAAACAACACACACAGTTAATATCTGCGACAAGCAAACACGACTTCTCAAACTCCCACTAATAAATAACATGGCAGAGAAATTCTCAATAGCAAGCATTCTTGACAGACATGAATGGCACCAGTGTTGAAGCTTCTGTCAAAACCACTTGGGGTGGGTCTCATTTTTAGGATGTGTGGTTGTAGTGTTGGGCCTGTCCCTGCTGGACTTGCATAAACTCTCAAAGATGCAGGCGCTGGTTAAATGTGTACCTCCACCTCTTTCATACATGTGACAGTTAGACGTGTACATTCATGTCTGGCGTGCATGTGGCTGTTAGACTTGTGTACCTTCATCTCTGTCGTACATGTGGCGGCTACACTTGTGTACCTTCATCTCTGGCGTACATGTGGCAGTTAGACTTGTGTACATGCATCTCCGTCGTACATGTGGCGTTTAGACTTGTGTACCTTCATCTCCGTCGTACATGTGGCGGTTAGACTTGTGTATATTGTCTGTCGTACATGTGGCGGTTAGACTTGTGTACCTTCATCTCTGTTGTACATGTGGTGGTTAGACTTGTGTACCTTCATGTCTGGCATACAGGAAGGATGTTTTCATTGGCTCTTTTCCTTCGACTTTTGTAAGACCTCATGTCTTCTGGGACCTGTGCAAGTAGACAAAGTTCAGTGTGTTATATACTGGCTGTTCGTGTCTTTCATATTCACACAGACTGCAAGTATTTCAAAGCCACACTCTCCTGGTATTTCCTACCCAACCCAGACTTCAATTGTGTCATAGTCATACAAACATATCACAGATCAGCTAATACACAAGTAACAGTGCCTCGTATTAATAGAGAGAATGTACTTTTGATTCCATGAGATTGCAAAACACGATTTTCTTAGCATCTGTACAGAAGGTAACTTGCTATTGCTTTCCTTCTTAGCAGTGACCATTCTAGTCCATAGATAGTCGCCCCCCCCCCCCCCCTCCCCCACCCCAAGAAAAAAAAAGAAGAAGAGATCCTCTGCCTACTGTCTTGAAGTAGGAGACCATAACCTACAACTATCTGTTGGCTTCAACTTCATCCACCACAAGTGAATCGGTACAATTATCTCGGAAGTCATAACATATCCTGGGAGATGCCTTGAAGAGATTAGAACAAGAATCGCTATGGCGAAGGTAGCTTTTTGCAAGATGGAAAACATACTGACCAATAAAAAGATGTCATTTGGAACGAGACAAAGAGTGCTGAGATGCTACACAGAACCTGTGCTTTTGTATAGATGTGAAGCGTGGGCAATGAGTAGACAGGCTGAAAATCATCTGATGGCTGTGGAAATGTGGTTTCTGAGGAGAATGCAAAGAATACCATGGACAGAAGAATCAATGACCAAGTCCTACAAAAAAACAAATAAAAATTGTACACTTTATAAGAGAAATTAGACACGGACAGTCAAAATTATTTGGACGTGTTTTGAGAAATAAATTGGAGAACTTAGTGACAACTAGCAAGATCGAGGGGAAGACAGAGAAGTAAATACCTGGATGGCCTGGCCACATGGCATGGATGAGAGAGGAACACTGAGTTGATCCACGACTCTGGTAATCAAGTGAAATGGCAAATCATGACCACCCACGCTTACCAGCTTGGCACATGATGGATGGATGGAAACTAATTAGAGAAATTAGATGCAGATAGTCATAATTTTGTTGGTCAAGTTATGAGAAGAAATAAAATTGGAGAACTTTATGACAACTGGCAAGAACAAGGGGAAGGCAAAGAAGTAAATACCTGGATGGCTTGGCCACGTGGCATGGTTGAGACAAAAACACTGAGCTGGTCCACAACTGGTGATTGAGTGAGATGGCGAAACATGACAGCCCACGCTTATCGGAATGGCACATGATGACTTTTTATTCTTGAATTAGTGGAGACATTTGAACACTTTAAACTCTGAGAAAAACAGAATACATCACCTTGTAAACAAATATAGAAATTATACCTCCTACTCTAGGGTAAGTAGAAAAAAAATACCACTCTAGGGTTGAGAAAATATACTTCAGCCGCAAGGAAAGAAAACGGGTGACACTTTCAGCATGAGGTATCATGTTCTTAATTTGCCCTTTATTCCCAAGGGATAAAGAGAAATGAATATGAAATGCCATCAACTCATGCCAGCTTTTGCTATCTCCTGCAGCAACCTGTGTCCTCCCCATATTATTCATCTCTGTCTTTAATTCTCTTCTACGTGTATCTTTAGGTCTCCCACTATTTTGTTCACAGAGTTGTCCAGGTACATAAATTGACTGACCGGCACCATGCCGTCTTGACAGATGATTGTAAAAATGGAGTTATACCTCTCCATAACACAAAGGCTGGGTTGAATTTAGATACCATGTGTTGCCCATGCAGCATGATCCATATCTCGGCCTACCTAGTTTACTCCAGAAGAAAGGTAACACAAATACGTCTGGAACAAAACACACTACAGAAGCTGCCGGATCACCAAAGCAACACTCTAAATGTCCACCTGACGGAGCTTCCATCCTAGACCAGTTACAGACCAAGGCTTAGGGCCTGGTCTGCTCTGCCACAACATTTAGTCTTTAGGTTGCATTTCCTCATACTAGTGTAAGGCTTGTACCCTCTCAATTGCACTCCTCTGCCCGAAGCCGTTGGCACAATGTGGGGTGTCGGGTTTGGTCAGCACCACAATCAACATTTGGCGCTAACAGAAAGCAGGTAGTACCTTCTACTGTCATATGGTAGCTCAGTCATATCTGACTAAGACCTGACACAATGCATATATTACAAGCCAATATAAAGTGACATGTTACAAAAGCTGTTTGCCACGTTGTCATCCAGAACATGAGCATTACTTACTTGTATTCTTCCTGGCAGACCAAAACTATCCATCTCGCTGGCCACACTGTGTCGCCCCAGATATCATACTGAGGCTTTCTTGCTGCGATGACAGGCCAACTATTGGGACATGGACACAGAGACATCAGTGATATCACAGATGCTGGACACAAACATCAAACTTGTCACAGATGCTGGACACAAACATCAATCTTGTCACAGATGCTGGACACACAAACATCAATCTTGTCGCACACACTGGACACACAAACATCAATCTTGGCAAACAAAACATCAGTCTTGTCACACACAAACATTACATTCTACCTTCAGTAAGAGACACTGAACTACAACATTACATTCTACCTTTTGTAGGGGGAGTTTCCGGTTTGGGCCAAGATGGCGGGACGTGTTTTCTTCTAGCTTGGCTTAAGACGGTTGATCGACGGCTTGACAATCCATCATCATAAAACTTCCCGTTGTTTCAGAATCATTTTTCTGGCTCTAAATGTTAGACACTTTGCTCGAACTTGTTAAATTCCAAGGATATTCTCTAATTGGTTATTGAAACATTAAAATCAGGTGTGTAGTGTGTGGTGCTATGAACGGATACAATCTGGATATTCTCGACGTGTTTTTCTTCTGACTTGGCTAAAAGCGGTCTGTCAAACCATTTGCCGCTGTTTTCAGAATCAATTTTTGGATTTAATGTTATGATGTATCGCTCAAACTTGCTAAATTCCAAGGATACTTTCAAGATTGGTTATTGGAATGTTAGAACTATGTACCAAACAGGGAAAACTACTCAGGTGTGTAGTGTTATGAATGAATACAACCTAGATGTTCTCGGGGTTAGCGAGTGCAGATGGACTGACTCAGGCAAAACGTTTCTTAACTACGAACAAAGACATAATATATTCAGGAAGAAATGACAACCATCATGTAAAAAAATGCAGAAAGATCACTAATCAGCTGGGAACCAGTAAACGATAGAATCATAACAGCGCGTTACCAAACAAAATATTTCAAGCTAACAATCATACAGTGCCATGCACCTACCAACGATGATACTGAAGTCAACAAAGATAATTTCTACAACCAACTAATTGGTACCATCAACTTATCACCGAAACACGACATTGTTGCTGTAATGGGTGATTTCAACGCCAAGATAGGGATCTGACAATACCGGTGTCGAGAAATATATGGGAATTCACGGTCTAGGGGACATGAACCAAAGCGGAGAGAGACTACTAGAATTCTGTGAAATAGCAAATCTGATAATAGCAAACTCTCTATTTCCGCATGAAGATATACATAAAATCACGTGGAATTCGCCTGATAGTATCACAAAAAATCAGATAGACCATTTTTGCATTAGTGCCAAATTCCGTTCATCAGTACAAGACGCCAGAGCTTACAGAGGAGCAGATGTTGGCAGCGATCATAATCTCTGCATAGCCAAGCTAAAACTAAAGCTTAAGACTATACAAAACACCAAGAATCAAGAAAATAAACTCACAGTCCCTACTGATTAAAGAACACCAACTCGCATTCAACTCAGAGGTACAAAACATCTACGCTAACAAAGAAAGTATAACAAGCAATGCAAATAGTGAAAATAACATTGAAGAAAATTGGAATTTCCTGAAAGAGACCTTGCTAAATGCGGCAACAAACACAGTCGGCTATGTACAAAGACAGAAGAAGAAGTGGCTAAGCGTTAACACCTGGACGAAGATTCAAGAAAGAAAGCAAGGTAAAAGATAAAACTACTATGGAGAAAGAAATATACATTAATGGGGGAAAATTGGAGGTGGTGTAAAATTTTGAATATCTTGGGTCATTGATTACCAACAACGGTGATACAATGAAAGAAATTAAACGGCGACTATCCATTGCTCTTCAAAGACTAATACAGCTGAATAAATTATGGAGCGGGACAGACAGAACTACAAAAATTAGATTTTTAAGAGCATGCATCTTTCCCATTGCAACATACGCCTGTGAGACATGGACACTTACTAAACAAGCTGAACAGTGCATAAACGCCTTTGAATATAAATGTTATAGACGAGTTCTAAGAATATCTTGGGTAAAGAAAAGAACAAATGCATCCATACTTCAAGAGTTGAGTATTGAGGAGGGTTGGCTATTAAAGACGATAAAACAAAGAAAACTGAAGTATTTTGGTCACTTGAAACGTCACGAAAGTTTGGAGCAGAACAATAATGGAAGGGTATATGCCTGGGAAGAGAGGAAGAGGAAGGCCAAAGAGAAGATGGGTGCAGGATGTGGCGGATGATCTCCAGATGGGTGTATCAGACGCGGGACATCTTGCTTATGATCGAGAGGTTTTCCGGAAGGTTGTTATGGGAGCGAGGTTCTGCAATGGACATGCTACTGAATGAATGAATGAATGCAGCCTGAGTGTTCCCAACCTGGATGGATAAATCACCATGCCACCACTAGATGCCTCCTGTGAGTCATTCACCATGGCAGAGATTAAAGCAGCCATCAAAAAATTGAAGAACAAAGCTGTTGGTGAAGACGGCATCACAGGTGAAATGCTCAAAGCAGCAGATGAGAATACCTTATAACGTTTGTTACAGCTGATCAATGAAATCTGGCAAAACTAATCCCCACCACAACAGTGGAAGGATGGTGTAATTTTTAAACTGCCAAAAAAAAGGTGATATGTCTGTAATAACTGGCGTGGTATCACCCTACTGTCAGTACCAGGAAAACTTTTTTGTAGCATGTTACTTGAGAGATTGAAAAAGTCTATAGACGAAAGGCTCAGAGAAGAACAAGCTGGCTTCAGACCAAAACGGTCATGTATAGACCACATTTTCACTCTTAGAATAATCATTGAAGACTGTAGAATTCCAGTAGAAATTAATCACCAACTTTGTCGACTTTCAAAAAGCCTTTGACAGTATCCACCAGTCCTTCACTTTGGAATCTACTTAACATCTATTGTTTTCCTACCAAATATACCAACATCATAAAATCTTTCTATAAGGAGACATGTTGCTGCGTGAGAACAGAATCAGGCAACTCTGACTGGTTCTCAGTGGAAACGGGAGTGAAACAGGGTTTGTCTTGTCACCGATGCTCTTTGGAATAGCTATTGATTGGGTCATGCGCAAATGCACAAACAACACAAATAGGGGTATTCATTGTGTTGACAAAATTCTAGAAGACCTGGCTTTGCTGACGACATAGTGCTTTTGAGTTCAACACACCCAGATAACCAAGAGAAAATAAACCATCTCCAAAATGTTTCAGGACAAATTGGTCTCCAAATTAACACCACAAAAACAAAAACTATTGATCTTACCAACAGTTCAGACGACACCAAATTAAGCAACCATGTTCTTGAAAAAGTCAACAGCTTCACATACCTAGGAAGCAAAATGACATCTACAGTGGACTCATCACCAGAAATATTATCTAGAATCTCACTGGCATCTGGTGCCTTCAATAAACTGTTAAACATCTGGAAGTCAAAGTCACTCAGCCAACATACGAAACTTAAAATCTTCAATTCTTGTGTGATTCCAGTGCTAACGTATGGATGTGAGAGTTGGAAATAAACGGTAGCTTTAGATAAAAAATTAGACAATTTTGAGAACAAATGTCTTAGAAGAATTCTAAACATCCAGTGGACAGATTTCAAAACCAATGCGCAAATAAGACAAGAGACTAAGCAAGATATTGTATCCAATTTTATAAGAAAACGCCGTTGGAACGAAATCGGCCATGTACTCAGAATGGACAAGTCAAGACTCCCCTACCAAGCCCACATATGGTCCCCAGTAAGGAAAAGAAAACGGGGAAGACCAAGAGAGACCCTGCGTAGAACTATCATCAGAGAAGGCTCATTCAACGGCCAAGTGAACATCCAAGATCTACAACAGGTAGCAGCGAACTGCCAGACACGGAGAGCCATGACTTCTGCCCTATGCGCCGACTTAGGCTGAAGAGGAAAGACTAACATTTTGTAGGAGACACTGAACTACATTACATTCTACCTTCAGTAGGAGACACTGAACTACAACATTATATTCTACCTTCAGTAAGAAACACTAAACTACAACATTAAATTCTACCTTCAGTAGGAGACACTGAACTACAGCATTACATTCTACCTTCAGTAAGAGACACTGAACTACAACATTACATTCTACCTTCAGTAGCAGACACTGAACAACATTACATTCTACCTTCAATAAGAGACACTGGACTACATTTCATTATACCTTCAGTATGAAACATTGAATAATAATTAAATTCTGCCTTCAGTAGGAGACACTGAACTACATTACATTATACCTTCAGTAGAAGACACTGAACAGGACATTACATTATACCTACAGTAGGAGTCACTGAACTACATTACATTATACCTACAGTAGGAGACACTGAACTACATTACATTATACCTTCAGTAGGAGACACTGAACAGAACATTACATTATACCTACAGCAGGAGACACTGAACTACATTACATTATACCTTCAGTAGGAGACACTGAACTACATTACATTATACCTTCAGTAGGAGACACTGAACTACATTACATTATACCTTCAGTAGGAGACACTGAACTACATTACATTATACCTTCAGTATGAGACACTGAACAGAACATTACATTATACCTACAGCAGGAGACACTGAACTACATTACATTATACCTTCAGTAGGAGACACTGAACAGAACATTACACCTTCAGTAGGAGACACTGAACTACATTACATTATACCTTCAGTAGGAGACACTGAACTACATTACATTATATCTTCAGTAGGAGACACTGAACTACATTACATCTGTCTCTTATACACATCTTGTGTTCAGTGGCATTAAGGTGAGTGGCCGTACAATATAAACAGTTCAAGAGGTGAAAGGGCATTCACCGGAAAGAGAATATAAGGAGATAAACGGTAAGGGAGAGGGGCTGCAAGAAGGGGCAGACAGTTGGAGCAGTGAGGTTGTGTGTTGTGTGTGAGGCATTGTGGGGGATGGAATTGTTGAGAAGAGAGGGACAAAGACTGACGGGGGACAGTTGAGTCTAGACCGGACCAGGAGAAGGTCGTGGTCTGAGAAGTGAAGAATTGTGACGGAGTTCTGAAGATAACTCCGCACTGTGGGTTCCAGGGATAGTGAGTGGAATTCGAGACCCATAGTGGGTTACTTTGAGTCGGGCCTAGAGAGAGGCTAGTATACCTGTCGTGTGGAACGATATTTTAGTAGCCTTGAGAGGCAGTGCTATTCGACGTGTTCCATTGGGATGGAGATATATTCTTAGAGAATTCTGTTCCTGGATTTATATGTTACATGTGTCTGTGTTAATTCATCATTAAAGGAATATTATGTGCGCAAATTAACGCTTGTTCACTGACTGGTGTTTGGGTGTGATGCATCTTGGTTAATCTGTTGTTCAACCTCATATTGTTACAAGGACATACCCTAGACACAACCATAGCCACTCTATCTGTCACTTAGTCAACATTCACTTTGTGACAGAGAAGATTGTTGAGGGCTGTCCGATCTTGGACTTCGGTATTTTACATCAGTACGAATCAGTTCATTAAGCGCAACAACATGGTTTTCCAAGTTCAATCCAGTAATGGCCAGTAGGCGAAGACAGGATTACAAACCACAGCTGCATTCGGTCAAGGAAACACCGTGCAATATTGAGATATCTGTGGGCTCTTCGCTGAAAGAGAGGAGTTATTATCTGTGACTTAGTTCCATCATTTAGACAGTACTGCGTCAAGAAATTAACAGCAACTCTTTGGTGTGTATAAAACGCCACATCCAAGAAAAACTGTCAGCGCGCGGGAAAAATGCGCGGCGGAGGTCACAGGCGAGCAGTCAGTTCACGTCAAGTCCACTACAGGTAAATTAACGGCGGTCAGCATGCATAAACAGACGAGGCGGGGACGCCAAGAATTAACGCAGGACAAATCGACCGGGAGAGTCGATTGGGAGTAGCAGGGGTGTTTGGTCAAGGACAGCACAGGTAAATTCGAGTGGACAAAAACAGTGTTTGTAACAAGTGCGGTCAGTCCTAAAGTGTGTGTGTTTGACAGGATTGAACCAAGGATTGAAGAAAATCAAAGATATTGACAGGTGTGTGTGTGTGCTGGAGGCAATCGCACTGTGTTGTTGCAAGTTGACTGGTCAAGATTATTCGACGCAGTAAATAGGACGGGTGTGTACACCAGCGTCCAGGTTCTGGGGAAGTACATGTTTGGAAAACAGAGAAAAATTGGCAGTCGCTGATTTGACGGACAGTTGACTGAAGGGGATAGTAACCGTACCCCTACCGCAGCCGGGTGGGGCTGTCAAGTGTTTGTGTGAAAACTGTGTTTTACGGAGGAATTTTTCACTGAGAGTGATAAAGAGAAATTAGGTTGACCTTGGACGGCAAGGCTGTTTGACAGTGGAAAGTTACTGGGAATTTCCACAGGAGATCGGGATAAACATGGTTGTTTTGAAAGAAAGCCAGACTTGATGTTTCGTCTTTGTTCAAGCCTTTGTCATCATTATTCTGTTATGAGCAAACAGTTTTAACTTATCGTCATCGCAACCATGGTTGTACTTCTTTGCCGATAAGGATTTATATACCCAAATTTAAAGCGCTGAACATTGCCTGCCATTCTCCTTTTCTTTTTGGTGAATCTTGTCGGGTAACGAAAATCCATAACATTAATGATACAGCGAAGCGCCATCTCCGCAACGAAAGTAACAACATATCGAGAGAACACTTTGGATTATTACAGTGGTACCACCACGTACAGAGAAAGTACAATAACGTTACAGACTGTGTCGAGACAGAACAGTTTGGATATCACTATCATCGTCAACTTTTCTCGACAGTTGGAACTGGTGATCACCACGTGAATTCACGAACCACTCTACAAAACAACAAGTCGCTTTGAAATCTAGCGTCGTAAACATTTCGGAGAATTTAATACAGACATTTCCAGCATATTGAAAAAAAACTATTAACAGCAAAATAAGAACTGTTGGCGACGGATTAATAGGCCCATATTTGTCGGCCAACCAGCTACACATTATTATTTTTTATTGTTTTGCTCCCATCGTCATATTTATTGTTGTCGGGTGTCACGCAATTATTTGTATGTGGTCCAGTGTTTGTCAAGAGTAGGGAATTGTTGAGGTGTTTCTTGAGAGTCGGGATACAGCACAATAATTTATTTGTCTTTCTGGTGCTTACGATATTTTTGTAAGAAAAACGTTAATGAGTTGACGTATCGTGCAGGGGCATTGAAATAGTCTTAACCAATATCTAGAGCCGAGTTGTCTGACGTCAGATCTGTGTATATTTTCAGTATATATTCTTTTTCTTTCTCTCTTTCTTTTCGTTATATTTACATATAATATTTGTTGTGTTCGGATATATGTTTTTATTGTGATCTTTCGTCATTTCTGCTGTCTAGTGGTCTTGGTCAATTTATATTTTTATTTTACGCGCACTGTGGATGTCTCTACACAAGCTTGTGGTTGTTACTGTGGTTTATTTCTGTGTCATCATCGTCTCCGTGTACTCAGCTTGTGAAGTCTAGCGTTGGATAGTCATCACTTAGTATTATCATCCATTTGTTTGTATATGTATTGATATGTATGTTTAACAATATTTCCAGGGACTTTATGAACTTTTGGTCATAGATATATGGATATAAGGGAGTATAGGTGATACTTTCCCCCTCACTACCTAGTACTTATAGAGTGACTGGGTGAGTACAGAGTGATATTGTAGCACTACGGATTTACGTACACAGGGAGTGTGGGTGTACTTAGGTAAGTGACACAAAGACTAACAGCAGAATCGTCACATTTATAGTTGGCTGATTCACAGCAACGTGTCCACAAGTACAAGATGCCTACTTTAATGGATTATATTGAAGCAGGTGAAAGAATAGGCCTGAAGGGTAAAGAGTTACAGGAGTATGCCGAAGCAAAAGAAAACAAAAGAGGAAAAAGGGAGAGGCATAAAAGGGGGGTTTAAAAAAAAAACCCAATAAACTGCTAAATGGAAAAAAGCGTCTACAGGAAGAAAGGACAAGTAAAACTAGTGAAATGGAAAACAAACGTTACAGGGGGAAAAAACACAGAAAGACGAAAAAAAAAAAGCGTTAAAGGAGAAAAAGGGGTTGGAAAGAGAAATTAAATAAACTGAATTTTTAAAAAAACTGAACTTCTTCAAAGGGAAAGGGGAAATAAAAATCGAGGTAAAAATTAAAACGCCAATTTTTTGGACCGAAAACCAATTATTTGGAAGACAAGAAGGGAAAGGGGCATCCCAAACCATAGCTATTAGAGGGAGTTTTAGGGGGCCTGAAATGAATTTCCTAGAAAAAGAAAAATCCTTCAGTCAACGTTTGTGAAAAGTTCCAACTACCTGAACCATGGGATAGAAGCAATAGTTTAGGACAGTTTAGGGCCAGACTGGACAAAAAAAATCACGATTTCACAGATTTTGTTTAAACACAGTAAAAGGTACATTTACTAAGTGGATTTGGAGCTGGCACAGAGGAGGAAAGAGAAAAAAATATAAAAAGATTTTTAAATAAATTAGTGGAATTTTCTTTACGCGGAGAGACAATTGCGGTTCGTATTCGTGCAATAACTACCTTTAGTTGGCTTTTTTGCCTCGAGGAAGCGGAAGCCAAGGGACCTTAGACCAATACAATTTTCTTGTCTCAGTTAGGGCCCAAAAGCTAGTATGACTGCACATTCTACCAGTTCAAGAAATGGGTTCCCCCCACACTCCTGACGTGAGGAAATTAGTTCCTGGCAGCGTTGTTACACTAAACCAGGAGCCAGAATCCAGTCATCGACCAGAGGTGCGGAAAACCCCTGTGGGACTCAGCACAGCAGAAGAGGTGTGCAACTAAGACTTAAGATTTTATGGTTCCGATGGAAACAAATTTTTGGTAGGAGAGTTTGGAACGTACCCATATAGACGAGGGGTGACCAGGGGTGTTGTGCACCTTTCCAGGAGACGTCCAACTTAGCCGGATGTTGGAGAAAATTGTGGTGAGCTTTTTTGGGCAAAGACAGGGGTAGGCCAGAGTAGACTCCTAGTTCAGCGTGTGATGCACAACCCGCAGATGGATCATCGAACAACACTAAAAGGTGAGATCAACTTTGTTTCAAATGTCTGGAAGAAAAAGGAAACGGCATGTCCGTCATTTTTCAATGTAGGATGAGAGAAACAGAGCACTCAAATGCAGCACAAGTAATTGAGACGCTGAACAATGAAGATGGTAGTGGGTGCAAACCTCTTTTGAAAAAGACAGTCAGCCAGTCTTAATATGTGGTCACACAGTTAAAGCAGGATCAGCAGTGCATGAAGGAGGAAGTCTGAAGATGCATCATGGGTTTGTTAATGATAGGCCAGCGTTAACAATTAGGGATTCCGGATGTACGTCCATCGGGGTGAGAAAGAGTTTAGTGCAAACCCTCGGATTATACAGGAGAAAAGATTAGATCCATAACATTTAATGGACAGTAGAATTCTACCCAATAGCCGTGATAACAGTAAAAACACCATACATAACAGGAAGAGTGACAGCATGTGTTTTAGACTCACCAGTGGCAGATCTCATCATAGGAAATGTTATAGGAGTTAAAGAGTGTACAGAAGAGGAAGTAGTTTATTGGGACCAAAAATATAGTGTAAGCATAATGAGGTAGTTACCACAAGAGAACCTAAATTAGAGAGTATAGCTGAGGTAGAAGGAGGCACTTGAAGTAGACACAGGAACTCAGGACAAGGATAGTACAGCTGAGCAGATGAGAATGGATCCCAAATATAGTGCTAGTGGCTCCCAGAGACAAGATACTACTCTGAACAAATGTTCACAAGGGTGTAGGAGAGTAGAACATAGGCAGTCAAAGAAAGGGTAGATGGTGCTTCGAGAGGAAGAACAATGTTCTTACTCACCGCTTTCAGATAGTGGAACTGCACGTGGGCAAGTAGCAGTACCTTTAGCACACAGACACCGATATACTAGAACAGCTCAGGATGGTACATGTGCAGGGCACATAGGCATAAGGCGTATGCAGCAGAAAGAAAGGTGCCAGATATATGGGCCAAGATTGAATACAGAGTTCAGAC
Source organism: Cepaea nemoralis (assembly GCA_014155875.1). Classification (NCBI taxonomy): domain Eukaryota; kingdom Metazoa; phylum Mollusca; class Gastropoda; order Stylommatophora; family Helicidae; genus Cepaea; species Cepaea nemoralis. The sequence continues at coordinate 23,666 of JACEFZ010006019.1, read as the reverse complement.
TAAACAGAGACGCAAGTGTAACAGTGCAATATGCAGATAGGAAACTTGAGTCAGGTCAAAAGAGTGTCGCGACATTACTGACCTAGGGCTAGGGATAGCAAACAGATGTTGTAATTGTAGAGGTACGGTACCATGAGTCATGGGTACATGAAGGTAGACACAGCATCGACAGGAATCAGAGGTGGGTTGATGCAAGAAAAAGAACCACCTGATATATGGTCGGTACACAAATAGCTTGTGTCTTCTTAAAGATATTAATAGACCTGTGGGTACATAAGTATAATGCTTTTCTATGATGTATTATTATTATGTGATGTATTAGTTCATGCATTGGTATACAAGATAGAAAGATGGTTGTATTTATGTGTGGGGAATATGGGAGTTGACTATGAGTATTTGATGTATTATGTAATGTGGTAGCTAGAGTAAGTTGGATTTATACTTACGACTACCCAGGCAATGTGTCTGGGTCACATATTTGATAAGTATTAGTCGCCCAACATTTGAAAACAATGTTTTCTTTGAGGGTGGGGTAGTGTCACATGCTGTGTTCAGTGGCATTAAGGTGAGTGGCCGTACAATATAAACAGTTCAAGAGGTGAAAGGGCATTCACCGGAAAGAGAATATAAGGAGATATAAACGGTAAGGGAGAGGGGCTGCAAGAAGGGGCAGACAGTTGGAGCAGTGAGGTTGTGTGTTGTGTGTGAGGCATTGTGGGGGATGGAATTGTTGAGAGAGAGGGCCCACCCCAGCCAGTCCTCGTCCCCTCACCGTCCCATCCACCTCACGTTAGTTTTGAGAGTTGACACCGTGTCAGTCTCACGTTTCCATCCGTTGACCCCCTCCCCACCCCCCCTCCCCCAGTTGACCAGCCCCTCCCCACAGTCCGGTACCCAGTCCCATACACCCTCCCCAGTCCAGCAGTCCCGTCCAGTCTCCCACACCCCCCCGTTCCCCCAGCCACTAGCCCACCCCCCCCCCCTCCCCCAGTTGTCCCCAGCCCACTACCTTCCCCCCACCCCGTCCCCACCCCCCCCACAGTTGACCCCCGGTTTCGCCACCCCCCCCCTCCAGTGACAGTCCCCCCAGTTCAGACCGTCCCCCAGTTCCAGTTCAGTCAGTCCAGTGCACACCTCCCCAGTTGATTCCCCCATGGAGTCTAGGACCGGACCCCCTATGCGAGAATGGTCGTGGTCTGGTTGGGAGGAAGATTTGAGTAAGGGCGAACTGCAGCGAATGAGGAGTCTAGACCGGACCAGGAGAAGGTCGTGGGTCTGAGAAAGTGAAGAATTGTGACGGAGTTCTGAAGATACTCCGCACTGTGGGTTCCAGGGATAGTGAGTGGAAATTCGAGACCCATAGTGGGTTACTTTGAGTCGGGCCTAGAGAGAGGCTAGTATACCTGTCGTGTGGAACGATATATTTTAGTTAGCCTTGAGAGGCAGTGCTATTCGACGTGTTTCCATTGGGATGGAGATATATTCTTAGAGAATTCTGTTCCTGGATTATATGTTACATGTGTCTGTGTTAATTCATCATTAAAAGGAATATTATGTGCGCAAATTAACGCTTGTTCACTGACTGGTGTTTGGGTGTGATGCATCTTGGTTAATCTGTTGTTCAACCTCATATTGTTACAAGGACATACCCTAGACACAACCATAGCCACTCTATCTGTCACTTAGTCAACATTCACTTTGTGACAATTACATTATACCTTCAGTAGAAGACACTGAACAGAACATTACATTATACCTACAGTAGGAGACACTGAACTACATTACATTATACCTTCAGTAGGAGACACTGAACTACATTATGTTATACCTTCAGTAGGAGACACTGAACAGGACATTACATTATACCTACAGTAGGAGACACTGAACTACATTACGTTATACCTTCAGTAGGAGACACTGAACTACATTACATTATACCTTCAGTAGGAGACACTGAACAGGACATTACACCTTCAGTAGGAGACACTGAACTACATTACATTATACCTTCAGTAGGAGACACTGAACTACATTACATTATACCTACAGTAGGAGACACTGAACTACATTACATTATACCTTCAGTAGGAGACACTGAACTACATTACATTATACCTTCAGTATGAGACACTGAACAGAACATTACATTATACCCACAGCAGCAGACACTGAACTACATTACATTATACCTTCAGTAGGAGACACTGAACTACATTACATTATACCTTCAGTAGGAGACACTGAACAGAACATTACATTATACCTACAGTAGAAGACACTGAACTACATTACATTATACCTTCAGTAGGAGACACAACTACATTACGTTATACCTTCAGTAGGAGACACTGAACAGAACATTACATTATACCTACAGTAGGAGACTGAACTACATTACATTATACCTTCAGTAGGAGACACTGAACTACATTACATTATACCTTCAGTAGGAGACACTGAACTACATTACATTATACCTTCAGTAGGAGACACTGAACTACATTACATTATACCTTCAGTAGGAGACACTGAACTACAACATTATATTCTACCTTCAGTAGGAGACACTGAACTACAGCATTAAATTCTACCTTCAGTAGGAGACACTGAACTACAGCATTACATTCTACCTTCAGTAAGAAACACTGAACTACAACATTACATTCTACCTTCAGTAAGATACACTGAACTACAGCATTACATTCTACCTTCAGTAAGAGACACTGAACTACAACATTACATTCTACCTTCAGTAGCAGACACTGAACAACATTACATTCTACCTTCAATAAGAGACACTGGACTACATTTCATTATACCTTCAGTATGAAACATTGAATAATAATTAGATTCTGCCTTCAGTAGGAGACACTGAACTACATTACATTATACCTTCAGTAGAATCCACTGAACAGGACATTACATTATACCTACAGTAGGAGACACTGAACTACATTACATTATACCTACAGTAGGAGACACTGAACTACATTACATTATACCTTCAGTAGGAGACACTGAACAGAACATTACATTATACCTACAGCAGGAGACACTGAACTACATTATGTTATACCTTCAGTAGGAGACACTGAACTACATTACATTATACCTTCAGTAGGAGACACTGAACTACATTACATTATACCTTCAGTATGAGACACTGAACAGAACATTACATTATACCTACAGCAGGAAACACTGAACTACATTACATTATACCTTCAGTAGGAGACACTGAACAGAACATTACACCTTCAGTAGGAGACACTGAACTACATTACATTATACCTACAGTAGGAGACACTGAACTACATTACATTATACCTTCAATAGGAGACACTGAACTACATTATGTTATACCTTCAGTAGGAGACACCGAACTACATTACATTATACCTTCAGTAGGAGACACTGAACAGGACATTACACCTTCAGTAGGAGACACTGAACTACATTACATTATATCTTCAGTAGGAGACACTGAACTACATTACATTATACCTACAGTAGGAGACACTGAACTACATTACATTATACCTTCAGTAGGAGACACTGAACTACATTACATTATACCTTCAGTATGAGACACTGAACAGAACATTACAATATACCCACAGCAGCAGACACTGAACTACATTACATTATACCTTCAGTAGGAGACACTGAACTACATTACATTATACCTTCAGTAGGAGACACTGAACTACATTACATTATACCTTCAGTATGAGACACTGAACAGAACATTACATTATACCTACAGCAGGAGACACTGAACTACATTACATTATACCTTCAGTAGGAGACACTGAACAGAACATTACACCTTCAGTAGGAGACACTGAACTACATTACATTATACCTTCAGTAGGAGACACTGAACAGGACATTACATTATACCTTCAGTAGGAGACACTGAACTACATTACATTATACCTACAGTAGGAGACACTGAACTACATTACATTATACCTTCAGTAGGAGACACTGAACAGAACATTACATTATACCTACAGCAGGAGACACTGAACTACATTACATTATACCTTCAGTAGGAGACACTGAACTACATTACATTATACCTTCAGTAGGAGACACTGAACTACATTACATTATACCTTCAGTATGAGACACTGAACAGAACATTACATTATACCTACAGCAGGAGACACTGAACTACATTACATTATACCTTCAGTAGGAGACACTGAACAGAACATTACACCTTCAGTAGGAGACACTGAACAGAACATTACACCTTCAGTAGGAGACACTGAACTACATTACATTATACCTTCAGTAGGAGACACTGAACTACATTACATTATACCTTCAGTAGGAGACACTGAACTACATTACATTATACCTTCAGTAGGAGACACTGAACTACATTACATTATACCTTCAGTAGGAGACACTGAACAGAACATTACATTATACCTTCAGTAGGAGACACTGAACTACATTACATTATACCTTCAGTAGGAGACACTGGACAATTGCTTCCACAACTACATTACATTCTAGACTGCAATGAGAAAAACTTGGTGAATGCTTCAAGAAACAAACACAACGAACCTACTGGCCCTTGCGTCGACCTGTGTACAACCCAGCGGCAGCCATGTCTATGCTGCCGATAGTTTTGATTTTCTCCACTTCGTTACTGACCGTGATCAGGAGCTGGTGAGAACAGAAACATGTGAATTCCTGACAAAGGTACAACAATCTGTCTATGAATGTAACTAACTTACTTGTTATAACTGACTATCTCTTATAGGCAGTGACTGTTTGGGTAGGTGTTGAAAGTGTAAACCCTGTAAATGGGAGGGGGGGGGGGGGGGAGGGGGTTGTGTATTTCTCACACTGGCATTGGGTGGGGGAATGGATACCCATGTAGGAAGAAAATGGCAGGTCAGAATACCTGAATTAAGTCTGAGTGCTCCAGGAATTTTGGATTGAAGAGTGGCAGCAGAATACATGACTAGGTTGTGATTGACTGATTTCTGAATGCAAGAAGTGTGTGTGGAAGTCTAAACGACCCCAGGAGAGCTGTAAGCCAATGGTAGCGACCCATTTACAAGTCTTAATGGGCATTTGGTGCTAGCCCCATATTTATACTGACAATCAGCACTCGCTGGGTGATGGGGTCAGTGACACGCTGGCTGCCATTGGTTGCCCAGACATTTCCCAGTTCCCATTTTAGACTGGGTCAACTTGGAGACCCAGGTCCATTTTAAAAAGTCACCCTCATGCAAAGCCGGCTCCCTGGTCGAAGGGTTAGCAGCTTTCTCCGTTAACCCCGAATACTCTCATGGTTGACGTGAGCGCACGAGAATTAGAAGTGGTTCGAGTCGCGCCAGTGACTTATGAGAGTATGAGGCCGGTCGCTCAGAAAGTCGTGGCGTGCTGATGAGCGTAATCTAGCCTAGGAATCAACATACAGCTGAAAGATGCTGGTGTTGACCGCAATATCCTGAAACAGGATGGAAACCCTCATGCAAAGCAAAAGCTGCATTTCAGAAAATGAAGAGTATCCTATGCAATAAGTCACTATCAATAAATGTTAAGAAAGAGAGTGCTGAAATGCTATGTAGTACCTGCGTTGCTGTATGGCTGTGAATCTTGGAATGTAATAAACAAATTAGGAATAACTTGGAAGCAACAGAGGTGTGGTTCCTGAGAAGAATGTTGCGAATTCCTTGGACTGCCAAAGTAACTAACAACGAATGTCTGAAAGAGGTTAATGAAACTAGAACATTATATACAAGAATAAGAAAGACACCAATAGCTTTCGTTGGTCATGTGATGAGAACAGAGGCATTGGAGAGCATCGTGACGACTGGAAAGATCAAGGGAGAAGAGAGACAGAGGCCGACCAAGAGAAATGATGCTGGATGGATTGAGATGGTGGCATTGGATGATTGAGATGGTGGCATGGAGGAATATCATCAGCAGAGTTGATCCAGAAAACCAAGGCCCGTGATCTGTGGATATTCATGAACTGCCTACACCAGCAGGCATGGCACTTAATGATGATGATGACCCATATGCTGATTGGAACCCATTACTATTGGGTTGGTAGATGAGCACCTAGTCACTACACTACCGTGGCTCCTTCAGGAGAGATAAGCACCTAGTTGCTACACTACTGTCGCTCCTTCAGGAGAGAAGAGCACCTAGCTGCTACACTACTGTGGCTCCTTCATGAGAGATGAGCACCTAGTTGCTACACTACCGTGGCTCCTTCAGGAGAGATGAGCACCTAGTTGCTACACTAATGTGGCTCCTTCAGGAGAGATAAGCACCTAGTTGCTACACTATCATGGCTCCTTCAGGAGAGATGAACACCTAGTTGCTACACTATCATGGCTCCTTCAGGAGAGATGAGCACCTAGTTGCTACTACTATCATGGCTCCTTCAGGAGAGATGAGCACCTAGTTGCTACACTACCGTGGCTCCTTCAGGAGAGATGAGCACCTAGTCACTACTGTGGCTCCTTCAGGAGAGATAAGCACCTAGTTGCTACACTACTGTGGCTCCTTCAGGAGAGATGAGCACCTAGTTGCTACACTATCATGGCTCCTTCAGGAGAGATGAACACCTAGTTGCTACACTATCATGGCTCCTTCAGGAGAGATGAGCACCTAGTTGCTACACTACCGTGGCTCCTTCAGGAGAGATGAGCACCTAGTTGCTACACTACCGTGGCTCCTTCAGGAGAGATGAGCACCTAGTTGCTACACTATCATGGCTCCTTCAGGAGAGATGAGCACCTAGTTGCTACACTATCATGGCTCCTTCAGGAGAGATGAGCACCTAGTTGCTACACTATCATGGCTCCTTCAGGAGAGATGAGCACCTAGTCACTACTCTACCATGGCTCCTTCAGGAGAGATGAGCACCTAGTCACTACTGTGGCTCCTTCAGGACAGATGAGCACCTAGTCTACACTACTGTGCTCCTTCAGGAGAGAGACAAGCGTCTAGCCACTATATACCGTGGCTCCTGCAAGAGAGAGCGGAACACTAATAAAACTCCATTCATTTCATTCACTCACTCATTCATTAAGTAGATGTCCTTTGCAGAACTTCGCTCCATAACTTCCGGAAAACTTCTGTCATAAGCCAGATGTCCCACATCCGATACAACCCATCTGGAGATCATCTACCACATCCTGTACCTATGTTCTCTTTGCCTTCCTCTTCCTCTCTTTCCAGGCATATACCCCTCCATGGGTTGTTCTCTCCAAACTTTCAAGGCGTTTTAAAGTGAAAAAATATTTCAATTTTCTTGTGTTTGTCGTCTTTAGTAGCCAACCTTCTTCAATATTCAGATCTTGTCTTATGGATGCATTTATTCTTTTATTTATCCAAGATATTCTTATAACATTTATATTCAAAGGTGTTCAGTTGTTTAGTAAGTGTCCAGGTCTCACGGGGCGTATGTTGCAAAGGGAAAGATGCATGCTCTTAAAAATCTAATGTTTGTAGGTCTATCTGTCCCATGCCAATATTTATTCAGTTGTTTTAGTTTTTGAAAAGCAACAGCTATTTGTCTTTTAATTTCTTTAAATAAAACAGGAGTTAAATGGCTAACAAGACTTTTTAATACAGCATGGGAAGAAGAAAAGTCCCAGATGACTGGCAACAGGCAATAATAGTACCAATATGGAAAAAGAAAGGCAATATGAGAGAGTGCGAAACATACAGTGGTATATCACTCCTGAGCCAAATAGGGAAAATGTATGCAAAACTTTTGGAACAAAGAGCTAGACCAATAGTTGAACAACAGTTAAGCAAAGCACAATTCGTTTTCGGAAAGGTAAAAGTTGCACTGATGCATTATTTACACATAGACAAATTGTGAAAAAACTATCGAATATAGTGACCAGCAGAATATTGTGTTTGTAGATCAGGAAAAGGCTTTCGATAGAGTAGACAGATACATATTATGGACCATCCTTGAAGACTATGGGATAGAAGGGCAAACTGCTAGAAAACATCATAGCCATGTACCACTCGAGCCAAAGTGCAGTAAGAACACAAGAAGGTATATCAGATATGTTCACAGTCAATACAGGAGTGAGGCAGGGATGTGTGCTCTATCCCCAGCTATCAATCATTACATGGACAGAATTCCAAAGAAGCAAGTCGACAGAACAGATTCAGAAATTTTAGAACTTTACTCCAGATGAAACAACCTGACCCACAGAGAATAAATGGAACTTCTATTGTGGCAGACGATCAGGATGCCTGTTTTACGAGCGATGAAGGGCAGACTACAAATCGTATTACTAAATCTGAGTTCAAACCTGCAATGGCCAAGATACAATATGAAGTATGAAACACGAGCCGATAAGCCTGAAGTAATAGCAAGTTAGGCAGATATCGCCAGGCCCACTAAGTATCAGATAAATAACACAACTCTGAAACAAGTTAAGAATTCAAATACCTTGGAAGTATGATCACAGAAGAGGCAGATTGGACAGAGAAATTCGAAATCAGATGTCAAAAAAGCTAGTGCACCTTACATATCAACTATCACCCTTACTGAAACATCCAACATAACCATGTCCGCCAAAAAGACAGATAATAAACAGCATATTCACACCAACCTATGCTACAATCTCAAAACTGGACTTTATCCAAATTACACCTTCGCAAAATCAACACCTGCGAAAGAGATGCATGAAGAGAGCTTCCAACTTAACAATCCGAGACCGAGTAAGGAAATGGCAGCAGAATACATGACTAGGTTGTGATTGACTGATTTCTGAATGCAAGAAGTGTGTGTGGAAGTCTAAACGACCCCAGGAGAGCTGTAAGCCAATGGTAGCGACCCATTTACAAGTCTTAATGGGCATTTGGTGCTAGCCCCATATTTATACTGACCAATCAGCACTCGCTGGGTGATGGGGTCAGTGACACGCTGGCTGCCATTGGTTGCCCAGACATTTCCCAGTTCCCATTTTAGACTGGGTCAACTTGGAGACCCAGGTCCATTTTAAAAAGTCACCCTCATGCAAAGCCGGCTCCCTGGTCGAAGGGTTAGCAGCTTTCTCCGTTAACCCCGAATACTCTCATGGTTGACGTGAGCGCACGAGAATTAGAAGTGGTTCGAGTCGCGCCAGTGACTTATGAGAGTATGAGGCCGGTCGCTCAGAAAGTCGTGGCGTGCTGATGAGCGTAATCTAGCCTAGGAATCAACATACAGCTGAAAGATGCTGGTGTTGACCGCAATATCCTGAAACAGGATGGAAACCCTCATGCAAAGCAAAAGCTGCATTTCAGAAAATGAAGAGTATCCTATGCAATAAGTCACTATCAATAAATGTTAAGAAAGAGAGTGCTGAAATGCTATGTAGTACCTGCGTTGCTGTATGGCTGTGAATCTTGGAATGTAAATAAACAAATTAGGAATAACTTGGAAGCAACAGAGGTGTGATTCCTGAGAAGAATGTTGCGAATTCCTTGGACTGCCAAAGTAACTAACAACGAATGTCTGAAAGAGGTTAATGAAACTAGAACATTATATACAAGAATAAGAAAGACACCAATAGCTTTCGTTGGTCATGTGATGAGAACAGAGGCATTGGAGAGCATCGTGACGACTGGAAAGATCAAGGGGAAGAGAGACAGAGGCCGACCAAGAGAAATGATGCTGGATGGATTGAGATGGTGGCATGGATGAATTGAGATGGTGGCATGGAGGAATATCATCAGCAGAGTTGATCCAGAAAACCAAGGCCCGTGATCTGTGGATATTCATGAACGCCTACACCAGCAGGCATGGCACTTAATGATGATGATGACCCATATGCTGATTGGAACCCATTACTATTGGGTTGGTAGATGAGCACCTAGTCACTACACTACCGTGGCTCCTTCAGGAGAGATAAGCACCTAGTTGCTACACTACTGTCGCTCCTTCAGGAGAGAAGAGCACCTAGCTGCTACACTACTGTGGCTCCTTCATGAGAGATGAGCACCTAGTTGCTACACTACCGTGGCTCCTTCAGGAGAGATGAGCACCTAGTTGCTACACTAATGTGGCTCCTTCAGGAGAGATAAGCACCTAGTTGCTACACTATCATGGCTCCTTCAGGAGAGATGAACACCTAGTTGCTACACTATCATGGCTCCTTCAGGAGAGATGAGCACCTAGTTGCTACACTATCATGGCTCCTTCAGGAGAGATGAGCACCTAGTTGCTACACTACCGTGGCTCCTTCAGGAGAGATGAGCTCCTTCAGGAGAGATGAGCACCTAGTCACTACTGTGGCTCCTTCAGGAGAGATAAGCACCTAGTTGCTACACTACTGTCGCTCCTTAAGGAGAGATGAGCACCTAGTTGCTACACTACCGTGGCTCCTTCAGGAGAGATGAGCACCTAGTTGCTACACTACCGTGGCTCCTTCAGGAGAGATGAGCACCTAGTTGCTACACTACCGTGGCTCCTTCAGGAGAGATGAGCACCTAGTTGCTACACTATCATGGCTCCTTCAGGAGAGATGAGCACCTAGTTGCTACACTATCATGGCTCCTTCAGGAGAGATGAGCACCTAGTTGCTACACTATCATGGCTCCTTCAGGAGAGATGAGCACCTAGTTGCTACACTATCATGGCTCCTTCAGGAGAGATGAGCACCTAGTTGCTACAATACTGTGGCTCCTTCAGGAGAGATGAGCACCTAGTTGCTACTGTGGCTCCTTCAGGAGAGATGAGCACCTAGTCACTACTCTACCATGGCTCCTTCAGGAGAGATGAGCACCTAGTCACTACTGTGGCTCCTTCAGGAGAGATGAGCACCTAGTCACTACTCTACCATGGCTCCTTCAGGAGAGATGAGCACCTAGTCACTAGTCACTACTGTGGCTCCTTCAGGAGAGATGAGCACCTAGTCACTACTCTACCATGGCTCCTTCAGGAGAGATGAGCACCTAGTCACTACTGTGGCTCCTTCAGGACAGATGAGCACCTAGTCTTTACACTACTGTGGCTCCTTCAGGAGAGACAAGCGTCTAGCCACTATACAACCGTGGCTCCTGCAAGAGAGATGCGGAACACTAAATAAAACTCCATTCATTCATTCACTCACTCATTCATTAAGTAGCATGTCCTTTGCAGAACTTCGCTCCCATAACCTTCCGGAAAACTTCTGTCATAAGCAAGATGTCCCACATCCGATACAACCATCTGGAGATCATCTACCACATCCTGTACCTATCTTCTCTTTGGCCTTCCTCTTCCTCTCTTTCCAGGCATATACCCCTCCATGGTTGTTCTCTCCAAACTTTCAAGGCGTTTTAAGTGAAAAAATATTTCAATTTTCTTTGTTTTGTCGTCTTTAGTAGCCAACCTTCTTCAATATTCAGATCTTGTCTTATGGATGCATTTATTCTTTTATTTATCCAAGATATTCTTATAACATTTATATTCAAAGGTGTTCAGTTTGTTTAGTAAGTGTCCAGGTCTCACGGGGCGTATGTTGCAAAGGGAAAGATGCATGCTCTTAAAAATCTAATGTTTGTAGGTCTATCTGTCCCATGCCAATATTTATTCAGTTGTTTTAGTTTTTGAAAAGCAACAGCTATTTGTCTTTTAATTTCTTTAAATAAAACAGGAGTTAAATGGCTAACAAGACTTTTTAATACAGCATGGGAAGAAAGAAAAGTCCCAGATGACTGGCAACAGGCAATAATAGTACCAATATGGAAAAAGAAAGGCAATATGAGAGAGTGCGAAACATACAGTGGTATATCACTCCTGAGCCAAATAGGGAAAATGTATGCAAAACTTTTGGAACAAAGAGCTAGACCAATAGTTGAACAACAGTTAAGCAAAGCACAATTCGGTTTTCGGAAAGGTAAAAGTTGCACTGATGCATTATTTACACATAGACAAATTTGTGAAAAAACTATCGAATATAGTGACCAGCAGAATATTGTGTTTGTAGATCAGGAAAAGGCTTTCGATAGAGTAGACAGATACATATTATGGACCATCCTTGAAGACTATGGGATAGAAGGGCAACTGCTAGAAAACATCATAGCCATGTACCACTCGAGCCAAAGTGCAGTAAGAACACAAGAAGGTATATCAGATATGTTCACAGTCAATACAGGAGTGAGGCAGGGATGTGTGCTCTCTCCCCAGCTATTCAATATCTACATGGACAGAATTTCCAAAGAAGCAAGTCTCGACAGAACAGATTCAGAAATTTTAGAACTCTTTACTCCAGATGAAACAACTGACCCACAGAGAATAAATGAACTTCTATTTGCAGACGATCAGTGCCTGTTTTACAGCGATGAGGGCAGACTACAAAATCGTATTACTAATCTGAGTTCAACCTGCAGCAGATACAATATGAGTATAAACACAGCCAAAACCTAAGTAATGCAAGTTAGCAGATCGCCAGGCCCACTAAGTATACAGATAAATAACACACCTCTGAAACAAGTTAAAGAATTCAAATACCTTGGAAGTATGATCACAGAAGAAGGCAGATTGGACAGAGAAATTGAAATCAGATGTCAAAAAACTAGTGCACTTACATATCAACTATCACCCTTACTGAAACATCCAAACATACCCATGTCCGCAAAACGACAGATAATAAACAGCATATTCACACCAACCCTATGCTACCAATCTCAAACCTGGACTTTATCCAAATTACACCTTCGCAAAATCAACACCTGCGAAATGAGATGCATGAAGAGAGCTTCCAACTTAACAATCCGAGACCGAGTAAGAAATGTAACTATCAGACAGACTATGGGATCAACACCTTGTGCCACATTTATTGAAAAACAGAAGATCAAGTGGTTTGGTCATGTCGTTAGAATGCATCATCAGCAACTACCATCACTGGCCTTACATCAAAGATCATCTGTGACGAGACCACGAGGATGTCCAAGAAGAAAATGGATTGACGACATCAGAGACATTGTACAACCACACGGAATGACACTATCCAGTGCCGTCCACCGGGCACTGGAACGCAAATTATTCCACCCCACGACGCTTGACGGCAGAAGTGGAAGATGATGATGATGATGATGAAATAAAACTCCAAGGAACACTAGATAAGCCCCTAGGGAAGATGGGGAGGACTAAACATGACCCCAAGGAAGATAGAAAGGTCTAATGAGGCCTGAAGGAAGACAGACAAGAGTAAATAAGACCTCAAGGAAGACAAGACACCAAGGAATGTAGACAAGACTAAGGTATAAAATATAACGGAGCAACTGTTGAAGCTGGATGTGTCCAATGACTGACGACGTTGAAGTCTGAGATGATCTCGTTGAGCACCCAGATACACTCCATGCCTTGCCCGCTAGCTTTCGTTTGTTGGTAGAAGTCCTTGAAGTTGAAGATGGGGAAAAACTAATTTGGATCAATTCGGCTCTCACTTTGACTGGGACACAAAGGAAACCTGCCCGGTGAGCGGAATCCTGAGTATTTCTTTGTTTAAGATCAGGAAACCCAAATATGCATATTTTCGCTAGGAATTGACATACAGAAATCATTGAAGTACTGTTGGATATGGTTTTTCAAGGCCAATCTATTTGTGGTGTAAATAAGACCTCAAGGAAGTGTCCCAGTCAAAGTGAGAGCCGAAATTATCCAAATTAGTTTTCCTCCATCCTCATTTGTAAATACTCAATTTGAAAAACATTATCAAATTACCTATACTACCACTAGCAATGTCAGTTGTCTCCCTCTTTGAATGGGAGGGGGGTGGGAATGGTATTATTTGTTTTTGCGGAAAATTTCTGGCGACTTCCGGTAACCATGATGTACATACCCGTGCTTGCTTCTGATTTAATGTATTCGAAAACCACTCATCACGGATCGGGGGGAAACAACTCTAATAAATGCTACTGTGGTCCGTCTGCAAGGCTGCAAGCGACTGTCGCTTAGAACTTTCTTCTCTTGAAGTTATTAATTTTTTATGATTTTCGGTAAACTAATTTTGTTTCTAACTCATGTTTCTTTTTGTCTCTTGTTACTGTTTACTGCATTTTTGAATTCTACGTTCAATTTTACATATACTTGAAGAGTTTCAACATTAATCTCCTTTAATTGTGTTCGGGAGAAAATATTCAGCGCAGCCATAAAAAAGAGATCGCACAATCATAACTGAAAATTCAAAATGGCGGCGCCCTGACTATACTAATTACTATAATGTATTTATTTATAATTAGAACTGGCAATTTAACTACTAAAATTAAACAGAATACAAGTTTAATTTGTAGCAGTAATTTATCTGTGTACTTGTATAATTTTTCAGCATTTGACATGACTGAAAATAATTTTGAAAGCCAGTTTTCAGACCCGTCTGTAAACCTGTAAGTAGTGTACTGTAAGGAGTACCTTTTTTCTTAGCAGCACAGCAGTACTTAATTATTTAAATTTAAATAAAATCGAAGTGTCTATTCGCAACCAAGTTGTAAATAAACGAAGTCTCTATTCGCAACCAAAGGCTAGTCATGTGATATACGTGACGTCATCGGAACATGTGTTGACTATATTAGACATTTGTGATACACTTTCATCGTGGTCCCAGTAGCAAAGCGGTAAGCATCTCTGCTTGTAACCGTTGTTACCCTGGTTCAATTCCCCACCGGCGAATGTTTTATTTATTTTTTTTTTTCATTTTTCAGAAATTAATTAAGTGAATACAACAAGATAACTATGTACAAAGGCAATTATTCTGCATTTTGACAAAATTAGCTAACTTACTGGTAACTGATAGTAATTATTTATCCGGTAAACCGGTAGAAACGAGGAAAGGTGCTTCAATTAACCTTCTCCACAACGCCTAACGGCCTATGTGGAAAGCAACAACACCAACTTCTGGAATAAATTCCGTGGTTGATTGTGATGTCCTGTAAAAGACATTCAACTAACTGTACCTTCTGAAACAAACATGAATAGTCACCGGGTCTGTAGTGAAGTGGTTATGAATGCATTTTGTAATCCTGCACACCGCGTTCGAAACCTAGCTGCGGCGATTTGGAAGCAGACCGCCTTGCGTTGATTTTCATACAGAGGTATGAGTACCGGTAGTTCAGAAAGAAATGGCAAATTACTGAACATAAACATGCCCGGAAATTTAAAAAAAAAAAAACACACACACACACATTCTGCTGATTTACCAAACCAAGCCATACATCACAGTGTCAGAATTAATTCATTGAAACATATTGATCGACATGGAGATATCAAATATATCATGAGAGGTTTATTGGATATCTGAATTTGTTGTTTGTTCGTTCGCTTTGAACGCAAGCGTAGCCAATATACGTGCTACTACTAATAGCTGCCACTTCTGGACAGTGCACTGGACTGATATTTGCATGTGGATTATATTTTATAATATAAATTTATATTTATACAAATATTAATTGTATAAGCTTCTACATTGGTTTGTTAGTTGTGTACTCACTCCATATTGTTTATGGATTTCCCACAGCTTGTTTGTATCTACTCTTGGTTGCGAATAGAGACTTCGTTTATTCGCAACTTGGTTGCAAATAGAGACTTCATTTATTTGCAACTTGGTTGCAAATAGAGACTTCATTTATTTGCAACTTGGTTGCGAATAGAGACTTCGTTTATTCGCAACTTGGTTGCGAATAAACTCTCCCAAATAAAATACTGTGAAATAAGTTGTGGTTTTGTAAAACGTTAGTATTTAATTATTAATTGCTCACTTTTAGATACAGAACAGTGTAATTATAGAGCAGAAGTTTAAATAAATTATTAGCGAAAGTGACTACTTAATTTATGCAGCAGTTACAAACCTATTTACATAAATGAATGCATGATATTTAATCAACAAAAGAAAGCTGTCGCAATGCAGTGGGCACATTAAGACAATGTGAGTACACTTTCATGAATTGTTCTTTCACTAACGACGAACATTTCACATGACATTTAATATTTCATTAATATAAATGGGCAGCTATTTTTAACTGTTAATTAGGTCACAGCACATCCTATCGAAAATTCTTAAAAGTCGAGTGTATTTGTCTCGGAGACTCTGAGACTCTCGTGCTTTGTATGATGCTTTCAACAAGTGATTAAAAACTCTCCCATTTCCTCAGATCCCTTAACACTTCCTGGTTGTAGATCACGACACAAAAATATTCATAACTTCGCTTAGAATTAACGTACACTTAGTTGAGATACTGTTGAATTTATCTTGTCAAGTTGTATCCAACTGTGATGATTTTATAAGTAGACACCCCATTTAAAATTATTCTCTATGTATGCTACTACTACTACTAACTAACTACCAGCACTAGCCCTACATCAAAGAAGATCTGATACTGATACATCATACTAATACTAATTACTAGAACAAGAGGACGCCCGAGAAGAAAATCATGAAAATGGATTGACATCAAAGACATTGTACAATCACATAGAATGACACTCAATGCCACCCATCGGGTGCTGGAACGTCAACTAATTCCTCCCTAAGACCCTTATCTTGCTTTCCCTGTGTGTGTAAAAGCGAGTTCCATCGTGCCGCGACCGGAAATGAAAACAGAAATCATATACGGAATCATAACGCCATGACTCACCGGGTCTCCCAGTTCGGCTAGTTCAGACCATGCATTCTTTCGACGTCATTCATTCATTAAAATCTCACGTGACAAGAACACACGTCATCCGGGGTTTTCCAGGAAAGGTATGCCTAATATTCCGTGCACAGCGATTGGTTGAAATCATCATGACCTTTTATATAAATAAGAATATATTTCATACTTACCGTAATTAATTATTTTTTGGCACTTAAATTAGAATTTCCTCAATTATATATGCATTTTTGAATTCTACATAATATTTTAAATATACCTGGAAAGTTTCATCGCTGTAATCGCTGAGCATGTGTATGAAAACAACATTTTCTGCGAAGATGTGTTTTTATATTGATCGGATGGGCATGTGCACTTTGTAACACTATTCTGGCGCTTAAATTAGAACTTCCTCAATTATATATGTAGTTTTGAATTCTGCATACAATTTTAGATTTTTCTGGAAAGTTTCATCGCTGTAATCGCTGATCATGTGTATGAAAACAACAGTTTCGGCGAAGCGTGTCTTTGTGAATGGAGAAGCGCGTGGCTTGCGCTATGGCGACTGCGCATGCGCGAATCGATCGAAGTGGCATGTAACGCTTTCACTTGTCAACACACAAAACGTGCGATTTGACCTACTAAAGTTAAAGAGAACACAAGTTTAAAGATCATTAATAATTTATTTGTATACTTGTACTATCTTTTAATCATTTAACATGACGGAACATATTTTTTAAGTCAGTTTTCAAAATCCGTCTATGACCCGTGTTGGTTGAGACCAACCTAGCGCGCGGAGAAAAATGAAAACGGCAAGCTGAACCGTAAATAATGTTTTTCTGGCGCTTTCAATAGAAAACCATCAATTGTAGATGGATCTTCGAATTCTGCATCAGATTTTTCAGACATTTGGAAAGTTTCATCGCTAACTTGCTTTAATTGTGGGTAAAAAAACAGGCGAAAATGTTACGATCAGCAAACCCAAAACGGCGTCTTTACTATATAAATATCTTTGCAGAACAAGCATTGTGTGCTCGTTAGCGTAAGTCGTAAGCAGCCCGCCTGTCACGCGGGAGGTCGGGGTTCTGTTCCCGGACTGGTCATGTATTTTTTTTTTTTTAATTTTTCACAAAATTATTAGGTGATATAATAGAAACTTTTAAACATTACGAAGTAAAATATTATACAGAACTAAGAAACTGGAAGTTTGTGAATAAAGTGTGCTCTATGGATCTGTGCAAGCTACCGACTGCCGGGGAGCAAGCAGCGGAATTATCGGAATCGATGAATCCAATAGATGTCTTTGTTTAATGTGAATTTTAATTGCCATATAAAATGTCGCCCCGGAATCAGCAAAGTTTCATCGCTAAACTTGCTCGAATTGTGGTTGAAAAACAGATTTTCTGCGAAGGTGTGACTTTGTGAATTGGAAACCCACGGGTCATGACGGCCACCGCATATGATATCGATTGTGATTGCGCTAGACTTTTCAACACATAAAACGTGTGATTTGACCTACAAAAGTTAAATAGAACACAAGTTTAAAGATTATTAATAATTAATTTGTATACTTGTACTATTTTGTAATCATTTAACATGACGGAACATATTTTTGAAGTCAGTTTTCATATGACAGTTTGAGACAATCTCGCACGCATAGACGCGCAGACACTAGCGGGTGTCGCTGGTTGGAGGAAAGGGACACACTAGAGAGTTCTCTTTACGGATGAATAGGATGAAAAATCGCAACTCGTCTCACCTTCACAAAGATGTGAATATCTTCACTTAGAAGTGACATACAGGCATCATTGAGGTACCATTAGATTTTGAATTTCAAGGCCTATCTACTGTGGCAGTCTCATTTGTAAATACTCAAAATTAAATTGATGATGAGACTGTGACGGCAAAAGTCGGAAAGCGAGATTGTTGAGTTACACAATGAAAATAATAAAATACTAATAATATCGCACTAGCAAGAATTGAAAACTATCTGAAATAACCTTCACTTGGAATTAAATCCGCATCTGAATACCAGAATAAACCCACTTATTAAAACGATGTATGATGCCACGCGTATATATAATGAATATATACCATGTCCATCTCTGACTTCTTCCCTGCAGGCAGACATGTTTGTTGCTTATATAAAAAGTTGGAACTTACAAACGGAGAGAACAAATGACCAATTCCTGCTTCTACAAGTCTTAAAAGTCGAGAGGATCGATTTCGTTGCACCGGGTTTTATCCCATATGGCCCGGTTTCATTTCGCAGGGCTGTCTGCCGAAAGCGTCGCACAAGGCACGAACTCTGTAGCTCCAGCGACAACCCCCAGGTGTCTCCGAGAAAAATGCAATCACAATCTTTGGAGAACTTAGTGACAACTGGCAGGATCGAGGGGAAGAGAACAAGGGAAAGGCAGAGAAGTAAATGTCTAGATGGCTTGGCCACGTGACATGGTCGAGACAAGAACACAGTCACAGAGCTGATCCACAACTCTGGTGATCGAGTGTGATGGCGAAACGAGCCCGCTCACGCTTATGTTATGGGCATGGCACGTGGTGAAATGACTCTTTGGGCGGTGGGCAGAATGGCTGGGTAAGCACCTCTTCCTGAGTTATTGGTGCATGAGCAGGCTGGTGTGATGGGGTCAATTTGCCATCGTGTGTGTAGTACAGAAGAATGGGTAGATCGTGGCTGGGAAAGAATGATGCTGCAGGGAGTATCTAGGAGTGACCAGATAATCTGGCCGGCACTCGGGACTTCTAGGAATGGCCAGACGGACACATAGACTGCAACAGGTTCCATTAGTATGGGACTCTTCGCAGGCTGTTGCAGATGAGGACGGAGCACGCATTGGAAACAAGTTCCGTGATGTCGGTTCTTGACTCAACACTTTGGGCATATCGTCACAACGGGTAGGTCGGAAAAAAGAGGGTTGGGGGGGGGGGGGGGGGGGGAGAGAGAGAGATCAGCGGAAGATCAAGAGAGAAGATGCTGGAAAGTTTGACAACATGGCATGGAGGAATGTCAGTATCAGAAATAGCTGGAAGCGCGAGAGACACAGAGAGGGTTGTCGAAAGACATAGTCAGCGGCGCCACACGGCATGGATTATATTAGAAGAAGCATAAATCAAGAATATCAACAATTTATCCGCGTTCGTATAATAAAAATTCAGCCGTGGAGCAAGCACGACATGATGCTTCCGATCAAACTAAGGGTTCCCCCTTCGTCGAATGTTTTGACCCATTATCTTCTTGATCCTCTCTTAATAACACCCATAAGTTTCAGGACTCCTGGCGTCTTTCTCCTGCTGTCAATTCACATCAGTTTCAAGACATTCGAATAGTTGTGCACTTTTCCCACACTTCGCTTTTCTGCGACAGTTAACTTTATTGAGTAAAGGTTTCAGGATTTTAAATGAGAAGTATTTCGCTTCTATGTCTGTTAGAGCCATGTTAGATGTCTGTTAGAGCCATGTTAGACTTTGCCTTGTGCAGGCAGGGACGCGGACTATCTTACCACTTCGATTTGTTCTCTCCATCGTTCTGATTGTTCCAAAGCCAGCACGAGGCTTTATCTGTAGCCTCGCCAAGTTGTTTTAATACTCAGTTCGATTCTACCATTACCCCTACCCCTTTCAACCCCAAATAGAAGTTATATTACGGTCCATCACCGGCTCAGATTGATAGTCCTGTGACTGAGTCAGCCGCAATAGCAGCTGCCCGCGGTTTTAGCCCCACAAGCTTATTAATTTGAAGGCAATTGTTGTCCATAGGGGGTAATGCTCGAGTTCTCGCTTACCCTATCATGCCTAGATGATTGAGCACAGAGTTGGAGACAAGACATCTTGCGCTTACCTCTTCGATGAAAAGCCTAACAGTATACATGTCCACCACTTTTCATTCTATTTCTTCTGCTTGCTGTATCCTACTGCATTTGCCGTGAAGCGCCGCAGAGAGGCGCTAGATGTAATTTTCTGTGTTCCGCTTATCTTATTGCTTGAACTAACGCCATATCCGATTTCTTCAGTATCTCATTTATTCCATCTAACCAACCCTATCTGGGTCGTCCTTCCTCCTTGCATCCCGATGTTCTCATGTAGAACGCTTTATCCGCTGGTTGATCTTGTTCCATTGTAACTAAATGTCCGAACCATTTAAGTCTTTGGAGTTCTTTAAAGTCAGTAATAGGTGTTCTGCGTACACTTGCTCTTAGGTTGTTATTAGTATCTCTTCTTGTTTTTCCAGCCGCGTTTCTTATGCATATCATTTCGCATGCTGTGATTCTATGCCTGTGAGATCCAAGGACAATCCATGGCTGGCATTGACAAGACAGATGTAGGACTTATACGCTGCAGGGAGTGACCAGAGGATCTAGCCGACACTCTGAAACCCCAGGAAAGACCTGACGGACACACAATCAGCCTGCCGACTCTATGGCCAAGAGGTTACGGACGCAATTCATAATCTCTCATACCGCGTTCGAAACACAACTGCGAGTGATTTGACAGCAGACCGCTTTGCGTTGATTTGCATACTACGATATGATTTGCAGGTCGTTCAGACAGTAAAGGCAAAATACTGAACGTAAACTTGCCAAGAAATCACAAACATCCCCCCCCCCCCCAAAAAAAAACAAACTAAATAAAAATATTGCGTTGACTGCGACGTCCTGTAATGGATTATGCAACTAACTAACCATTAGCATTGGAACTCATCGCTGGCTGTAGCAGGTGAGATTGACACACGTGCAGGAATGCTACAAGTACAAGTGCTGCGATGTCGGTTTTTGGCTAATCTAAGCTAGGACTGTCCATGTCTGGCATTGATAACACGGCACTGGGTGTAATAAACAATCTGTCGGCTTCTTTGTATCATTCATCATCATCCAGTGCTTTGCCGGCTGGCGTGGGCGATCGTGCCTTTCCATAAATTGCGATCTCTGACGTCATGGATCAGTTCGTGTGTTGACTCCCTTCTGTGCCATGACACAAGACTGTCAAGAAACTTCTCAAGCTGTCTTCCTCTATCTCTCTTTCCGCAAATCTTTCAGGTTGTCACAACATGTTCCAGTTTTTGTCTTCTCATAACGTGGCCAAAAAACGATGACTGCTTCTTTCTAATGTTTGTTATAAGTTGTCTTTGCGACTCAGCTTCCCTTAAAACTTCCTGATCGCTCATTTTGTCTGTCCAATTAATTTTCAGCATTCTTCTATAAAACTACATCTCCAAGGCTTTCATTGATTTTTTTTTCTCGACAGTTTGCTAATTTTTAGCGTCGTGAGTGGTTGCACACACGCCTGACATGCCAGTGATTCGGAGTTCGATCCCCGGTCCAGTCAAGGACATGCACTACTGACAACCTCAAACGAGAGCCGAGAGCGATACTCGAGTCTACTGCTGCCAGTCTGACGTTGACAAGGCTCAAGGTTCGTACTGGAATACGATAAGCATTGCCAGTAGTGGGTTGTGCTCAATCTTCAAATCCCGAAACAACCAAATAAATCAAGTGTACTAATTGTCCAGGATTGTCAGCCGCATGTTAAAATTAGTTCTACGTATTGACAGATGCAAAATCCGTAATAGAGGCGCTCCTGTCTGGGAAATTGCCAGTTCTGAGGACACTACTTTCTGAACTTAGCAGTCAGCGTAAGATCACCATACAGTGGATACCATCCCACTGTGGAGTCCCCGGAAACGACAGAGCTGATCGATTGGCTAAGGAAGGAGCAAAAGAAGAACAACCTGATGTGCCTATTAGGCCTACATACCACCAAAAGAAAAGAATGATCAAATCAGTCAGAAAGCCTCCAAACCTTACTCAAGACGACTACCACGTTATGGACAGATCAGAACAGGTCATTCTTCTGCGCCTCAGAACAGGACACAATAGATTACGCAACCACTTGTATACAAAATTCAAGATTGGTGACTCAGCCATGTGCACATGTGGTTTGGCGTCGCAGACAGCAGAGCACATACTCCAGGATTGCCCAAACTACAACATATCCAGGCGAACCTTCTGGCCTAGTGAGACAACAGTGGAAGATAAACTCTATGGACCGCTGAATGAACTAAAAAAGACTGTTAGATTCATACAAGAGACGACATTGCAGTTGTAGACATGTTTCAAGCGAACGAAAGAAGAAGAAGAAGAAGAAGTTCTACGTAACATGCAAGAATCCTTTTTGTAACTTTCAAAGGTAATGACTGAATGGAGTAAATGTTCTTCTTTCGCATCATTTTTTTTCCCGCATATCCTTTACAGGACATCGCTGTCAACATCAGCATCATTCAGCTGACTATTGATTTCTTGGCAAGATTACGCTCAGTAGTTTGCCATTGCTTTCTGAGCGACGGCTCACATATCTCGTAAGTTACTGACGCGCAGAGAGCCACTACCAATTCTCGCGCACGTCACGTTACTTACGAGAGTATACAGGATTACGGAGAAAGTCGTGTGACTTCTAAACCAGGGAGCCCGGCTTCGCATCATTAAGATCCCTAATTATGCAGGGGAAAGCGCGAACGCAGTCCCCCACACGAAAAAATTGCACACTCGACTCACCCACTTTTGGGGTGATCGCAGGGGTCAACCGTAGTCTCGCCCTGGGAGCACCGCCTTGTTGATCACAGTAGCTCCCGTGCCAAGTAAGTATGCCTCTAGAACTCCCCCATGTCCATGTCACTTGCACAACTTCGTCATATCTTTATGGTATTTTACTCACAGTTCTTTAATAAAAATAAATATAATTTTAAATAGTTCTTAGTATTAATATTATTATCTAAAGTAGATTTATAGTCCGAAGTAAAAAGTTTATCGAATCTTATGGATATCTAAATTTATAGAAAAATATAACATTTAAACTTGCATAAAATTAGTTTTGAAGTTATCTACCTTATTTCAACATATTTAGATTCTTTCCCCTTACAAGTATTGCCACGTCTACGGGAAGTGTTGCTCCAAGAATTTCAAGATATGTTAATGTAAATAGACGTCACCAGATCATTACATATTTAGGGTTTGATTGCTATTTATAGGACGGGAAAGCTTTTTTACATGGGG
>JACEFZ010006018.1:0-104632 GCA_014155875.1 Cepaea nemoralis | reverse complement strand
CAGAATACTAAATGGGATTAAAGTAGTGACAAGGACAAGAGCATTTAGAGTTTCAATTAGGATAGTATTTTAGGACTGACAGTTTAGTGGTTTGAGGTGGAAGATGTATCACAGAAGTTAACTACCAAAGCATTTCACAAGATGAAGAATATTTTATGTAAAGTATTTGTGCCAAGTGACATGACAAAATGGGTTCTTAAGAGCTGTCTTGAATCAATCCTGATGTATGAAAGGAATCATTGAGAATCAGCAGATTAGTGAGAAGTTATATGGAAGTTTCAGATTTGTGTTTTATTGAAAAAATAATAAAAACTTAACGGACAGATAAAAGTATAGTGAAGATATCATGAAAAGAGTTAACTCTCAAAGAAAAGTAGCTAGTCACATCAGAAGAAGACAATCCCCATTCTTTGGATACATCATGAGAATGGGAAAACTGGAGTATGTTGTGACAACAAGAAAGTTGAAGAGGAGGAGGGGCAGGGGAGACCAATAGAGAAGATGCTAGACAATTTGGTATCATGACATGGAGAAATATTTGTATCTGAAATCATTAGTAATTCACAAGACAGATAGATGGTTTTTGGACAGACATGATGACCAAATGCACACCATAAGATGAAGATATTGTTAATTTCTGCTTTTTGGTGTCATGTGTATATCTATGTAAACTCACTGTGGTCATGTATGTAATTACATACAACCGGATCCAATTATGTATGAGGATATGTGTATATGTTAGTGTGTGTATATACATATATATCAATGTGAAACTTGATGCATAGCTAGTCTACTTTAGTCAGCAAGAAATGTTTCATATTGTCAGTATGTAGTGCTCTTTTACATATATATAGTGCTGGCATCTTGCTGTCTTGACAGACGGTTGTTTGTTTAATATTGTGCTTCAAAAAAAGGCATAATAACTACAACCATGGCAGTAATGACTGTGAATGATCAGACCAGTTTGCACAGTAAATGTTTGTCCACAATGGATGCATGTGAATACATGGTCATTTCTACCATCACACACCATCTAACATCTCACACGCTGAGCATGTGACCTATCTGCAATATATTTTTCCTTTGTCTTTGTTCTACTTCTGATCTTTATCCTCCATGCAACACGATCAGTGATGATTTGCTCCCAAGGGGCACTATCAATGCTTGTATCAATCATGTCTCACTTACACACATCTTTGTAGAAGCTGCCCCACAAATCTTTTACCATTCACCCAAAAAGATCTCCTTTGATATTCTAACATTGTCCATCCTCCTAATGTGTCCTATCCATTTAAGTCTATGAGGACTGAGCATGGAACAAACCGTCACACAACCTGACCTTTTCAATACTTCAGTATTTGTGATTTTTTCTTGCCACTCGATACCAAGTATTCTTCATAGACACCGCATATGAAAGCTGTTTAAACATTTCTCTTGATGTGACTAAGTTGACCATGCTTCACTGTTATAAAGTTGAAGAGTACTAAGGACACAGGCTTGATAGACAAGGACTTTTGTTTAGGCAGTAAGCTTCCTGTTCTCTCAAAGTCTTTTTGTTAACCTGTTCATTGTTGTTGCTGCCTTACAAATCCTGATGTTGATTTCCTGATCTATATATATATATATATATATATATATATATAACTCTTTCTGTCCCAGGCTGTTGCTCTATTAGCTCCCCATATACAAGTTTTGAACTGAACTCTTAGTGTCCCAGGGGAAGGGAGGCCTTTATGGAGAAGCGATAAAGCCTTCGGTCTCACACTCTGTAAGTTGTGAGATCATTCTTGGACTGCGTCATTCAAACCACAGACTCCGGGCCCCTGGGGGTCATTGCTGAGGCTACGGAGTGCTTTCGGCCGGCTGCTTACTCATCATTGTTTGAGTTGAGAAATAAAATAGCATTGTGAGATGTTAAATTATTGACACTACATACGTAAAGTGTCTACATTTACAAAGTACTCATTTTTGTGCAAGAAATGTTCTAACCAGATAATTAAGCCGTGTCATTTTATGCAATCTGAATGCTAGCATGAAGTCTGTGAACATATCACTTGGCCATTACAGATTTGTGACATGCCAGAAAGCTAATCCTAGGAAAGATAATGTGGTAGGTTCCCCTTGCTTGCTGGCTCTGTGGCGAAGGAGTTACAGATGCAATTTATAATCCCGCATACCACGTTCGAAACATAGCTGTGGGCTGATTTGGAAGCAGATTGCTTATGTTGGTTTACATATAATGGTATGAGTGCTAGTCTTTCAGAAAGCAATTGCAAACTACTGAACATAAACTTGCCAAGGAATCACAAACAGCCAAAAAATGTTGGGGTTGACTGCAACATCCTGTAAAGGGTATGCAACTAACTCCCTTTGCTTAATATTGTGTTTAATCATCGATTTTACTCTTTTAAGTTCTTGAACATTCTCAACTACTTGGAGGAAAAGCATCAGCTGGATGTGATTGCAGAGCTGGCAAGGAAAGGTCTTCAGCAAGAAACTGGGGATAGCAGTGATATATCCACAGACACAGAATCCAGGTAAGCTATTTATTGTAGTATTTATATTTTCAAATGTCTTTTGGTGCAGAAGATTTTGCAGCAGGCACCCACGGTGATCAACAGCCACAATGACAAATGTATAAGTGCATTACTTTCGAACAGGAAACATATACATCTTTTATAAAATATATACTGTTAGTTAGTCCTTCCTCTTGAGCCTAAGGCGGCGCATAGGGCAGAAGTCATGGCTCTCCATGTCTGGTGGTTCACTACTACCTGTTGTAGATCCTGGATGTTCACTTGGCCGTTGAATGAGCCTTCTCTGATGATGGTTCTACAGACCAAATGTCAAAGACGTAATACAACAACATGTATTTCCTTGGTACACACAAATGACTTATCACTTATGGTGTGTTTCTTGAGAGTTAAAGAGTTAACATTGGAAGGCAGCTTAGAATTTCAATGGATTACATATACTTTGAGGTTAAAATATATATAGTTGAGCAATTAATCTTACATTTTAACTCTATTTAAGATCATGAAAAAAACATTAAATCTGTATCACTGTATGAAATTTGGAGATTGACTAATCAATTAATAATAACTTACAAACATTCATTAAGATACCCTGCACAGAATAACAGGACTAAAATGGTATGATACGATCACTAAAAGAACTAGACAAACCTAGATGTGGAGACAAGGCTGTTGACCTCTGTGAATAGAACACATTTTGAGAGAATGTAATATTAGTATAACTAGACAGCCTTTCTCTGGAACCCACGGGGTAAATGTAATAGAGGGAGACCTAAAACATACGGAGAAAGGAACTGGAGGCAAAGATATGAATAATATGGTGAGGACATGGAGAGAGCTGCAGGAGATAGCAATGGATAAGATATCATCATGGCATGAGTTGGTTCAGAGCTTAAGCTCCATTTGGGCAGCAGCAAAAGAAGATCCTGGGGTAGTGGATCAGATGTCTAGACATGGACAAGGGTAAAAAAAACAAGGACCCATATGCATGCTGTACATGCTCAAAGGACCCTCATCATCCTTTGCAGAATGTCACTATCATCACAGCCTGCTAGGCAAACCTTCTGGCCTAGAGAAACAACAGTGGAAGATAAACTCTATGGACAACTGAATGAACTAAAAAAGACAGTTAAATTAACACCAGAGACAACATTGCAGTTATAGACACATTTTAAGCGAATGAAAGAAGAAGAAGAAGATCACAGCTTGCTGAAAAGTTTCTAGATGCCTTGCCATTTCTCATCCCTCATGCACCCTCATGCCCAAGGTGTCTGCAATGTCCTGTGTCCATCTTTTTGCTGGTTGACCTCTGCCTCTTCTTCCTGTTTCCATGCCATCCATTACAGTACTCTCCAAACCACTGTGACATTTACCACGGCCAAAGTATTTTAGTTTCCCAGACATGATACTGTTTATGAGCCAGCGTTCTTCAATGTTCAGATTTTATAGAATGTCAGATTTTGTTCTTCTTTTTGACTTATAATTTCTAAGAAATTTTCCGTAACATCTAAGCTCAAAAGCCCAAAATTTCTTCTTTAATGCTTGCAAAATGGTCCATGGCTCACATTCCTGTTATAACAAAATTGATACATTTTCTAAAAAATTTACTTAACTAAAAAATTCCTAACATTTGGAAATAAAAACATTCAGGCCATATAGTCAATAACCCCAGCTAAATTTCAAAATTCAAAAACCTATTTTGTTGATTAGTTATAATTGCGGCCCTTATGGTGTTTTCCTTTCTGCTTTGGGAAATAGAGAAATAGTTTTACTTTCTGAGTTTTAGGCATCTCTGGTTTGGTGTCGATTCAATCTTTGTTGCTGTATTCATGTCTGGTCAGGTTCATGCATTTGTAGGGCCTGGTGTTGTAGGGCTTCCCCTTCTCATCATGTTCTTTTTTTTCTAGTAGTGGTTCATCAGTAGTTGAGCTATTGGTGACTCCATCTATCTCTCCTGTGGCTTGCTCTGTTTTTGATTCTTCATGGTCTATCGCTTTTTTCAAATATTGTGTCTTGGACTCTCAATCTTGGTGGAGTGTAGTTTCTTCTCCTGGTCACTGTGCGTTCTTGATTGCTTTCGTTTTCATTTTCTGTTTCTTTTTCCTTTTCTGTTACTTCCTCTTCTGAAGAGTCTTGCTGTTGGTGTCATTTGTTTGGACTGTTTAATTCTTGGTCTTTTTTGTGAGTTTTCCATCTGTGTTCTTTCTTCCTTAACTTGTTTCAGTGTCTACACTGTCTCCGCTGTGATTGCAGCCATTTGAGCCACGTCCCACTAACTAAAATCTATGGGAGGAGACTGGAGTACTTATAGAAGTATCTGTGTGCACAGAAAGTGATCTGTTAGAGACCTAACCAAGCCAAACTTCTTAACCCTTTGAAAATACAGTTTTCGTGATGATTCATTCAGACTCTTAAGTTGATACCAAGAATGTCTCAGGGAAAGGATAGATCAGTGGTTCTCAACCTTTTTTGGCCCATGCCCCCCTTTCACCATATTTTCAGAACGTCATTTCCCCCCCCCCCCCCCTTTTTCGTATTTCCTACCTAAAAATTTGGCTCATGCCCCCCATTACCATATTTTCAGAACATCATTCCCCCCTTTCATATTTCCTACCTAAAAATCTTTCCCCCGCCCCTAAACAGTATACGTAATAATGGAAGCTAAATTTAATAACACATACTAAAACAAGTCTAGACATCCACATAAAACATGATTTGTGGGTCTACATACTTTATAAATTGAATTTTAGAAGGGTGAGACGTACAGAACCATACAGTATGAAGGAAAAAACAATATCAAGTAATCGGTTCTTGTATTAACGTGATCTTGAAATAATCTTAATTTCTCTTCCCCCCCCCCCCCCCCCCCCCCCCCCCCCTTGGAAACCCTAAAATTCCCCCCTGGGGGGAATTCCCCACTGGTTGAGAGGCACTGGGATAGATAAACTACATGAGACTGACTATATCATCCCTTATGTCCCATTCAGTCAGAGCAAATAAAGGCCTAATATATCCCCAAATTGCTTTGTTGGCACATAAGTAAAGTAAAGGACCCCTTTTCACACTATATGGTGTATTGAGTATGTGGTGCTAGCCCTATATTTTAGACCAATCGCCTTTACTTGCCAGGAAATTCCTGGGGTTGAGTTCATCTGGGAGTACAGGTCGGCAAAGAAAAATGTGCACCCCCAAGGGATTTTAAACACATGACCAGTAAGCAAGTGAGTTAGCCACTTCGCTACTAAGGATTTCCTGTTGGTATGTAAATGATATTTACTTGTTTACCTTAGAGACCTGGATTTCTTCTTCTTCTTAATCTTCTGCATTCTTCCGGAGAGTTTTTTCGGACGTGATTGCATTATGCCTGTTTACAGCAGAGCTGCGTTCTTGTGCTGTTAGACCGACACATCCGAATTCTGGGGGCATTTGTTGATGGGTTAACCTTTCCGGGGAGACCTGGATTTGAATCCTCGATAAGGTAATGGATTTTTTGTTCTGTCTGGGGTAAAAATAAAACCCTAAACTATACAGTTCTCAGCATCTGCAAAAGACAGGTGGCCTTAATTCCTCAGGCCAAGACCCCCCTGTCCAACAACAAGGCACTATTGGCAGTAATGACAGTGTATTTTAGTTACCTTGTACAGCATCATGTCTCTGAAACTTAAATACTTGGCCATATTAAACATCACAGAAAAAATAATCCTGTTTTTACGAAAGATTTTAATCCAGACCACTCTTTTGGCATGCAAGCATACTAACCATTATGCTTCTACAGCTCTAGTAATGCAGTAGTGTTATGTAGAAACCATAGACAAACCACTACACTACTGCAGCTCTAGTAATGCAGTAGTGTTATATAGAAACCTTATACTACTTCGATAGAATGATGTTCTAGTTCATGGAAATTTGTGAATATTACAGTGATGGTGGATCTGACAGTTCAGCTTCAAATGGACCTCCCGTACATTTACAGTTTCCTACAGCAAGGGTACATTACTATATATATTTCTTATTTTGCTTAATTAGCCAGTTGTTACATTACTAAGTGTCTTATTTCTTACATTACTAATTATGTCTTATTTCATACATTACAATATCTTATTTCTTTCATTACTAACTCTGTCATATTTCTGACCAAAATTCATGTATATTAGACATTTGTTTTTAACACATTTACTGAAGGCTCTGTGGCTGTGTTATAGGTATTTTAACTTACTTTGGTCTTCAGTGATGTGTGCAGGTTTAAATTCCTTGCACTCCAGATCAAGGTGAGAAAACTTGAGCTTCTGGGTCAGCCAGGCCAAAAATTGGTATCTGGAAATATCCTGTGAAGTAAAGGTGGACTGCAGAATATTTATCAGAATCAATTGTCGATTGGTCTTTAAAAATCTGGGTCCAGCACTGTATGCCCAAAACACCTTCAGGTGTATAAAAGGGTCCTTTACATTTAAAAAAAAGATAATTGGATATTTATGTATACAAATACATGGGACTGGCCATGTGTTTTTATCTAGACTATCAAGCAGTGACAGGACAAAGTTTAAACTAGGCACATTCAAAGCTCCTCATATTTGTACTGGACGTGGATAAGGTATGCATTTGTTTCTTCAGTGGGTTCTCCGGTATGGTGCAGGGTGCAACAGATGCCATTACCAACTGCTGCTGCTGCAATAATTTGTCAGAGGCCAGGGCTGTGATAAAATTCCTGACGCTGCAGGGAAAAATACCTACAAAAATACATACGGAGATGGAACCAGTGTTTTGTAACTCCTGCCTTTCATGTGCTTCAATTAAAAAAATATGCAGACAGTGTAAATGAGGCCACTCAAATGTTGCTGATCTGCTAAAATCTGGAGACCATCCTCAGAATGCAATGGTGGAAATGCAATAAGAGGGAAGAAAATCATTGATCTGGATTTTAAAAATAATGACAAATGCACTTGTTGACATGTGAACAGCTGCAAGCGAGAGTAAATTGCTGCTGACAGTTGCTAAAAAAAGTGCCAGTCAGGAAACATGTTGATTACCTGATTACAGCAGATGAGACTTTGGTTCACCATTATAAACTTAAATCCAATATTTCCAGCATGCGATGAAAAACCCTGGGTTCCTCACCACCAATTGAGTTGCAAATACAGCAATCTGCACGAAAAGTGATGCTTAGTGTTTTTTTGCTGTTTTTTATGTCAATATGTCTTATTGATTATCTGCCTCATGGTAATAAAGAAAATGAACAGTACTATACACATCTCCTTACCTAGCTAATACATGACTGTCAACAGCACGACACACTCAAAACCTGCCTGTGCTTTAAGACAGTGTTCTAAATTTGGCTCCATCAGACATTTTTCTTTGTCCAAATCTGGCAAAAACAGCTCAAATGAAATTATTTTAACAGTGAAGAAGAAGTCACACTGGCTTGTGATAATTAGTTTAGTTTGAAAAATAGGGTATTCTATTCCAAGGTTTATTTCTTTCAAGGTCAAGCAGAGTTGCCATAAGTATGTCAATTTGAATAGTGACTTAACAAAATGTCACTTCTCTATAGTGACATTTCCTTCATGGCCAGGGTAAAGACCTTATGGCCAGCCACTTGTATGTCTCTCTCTCTCTCTCTCTCTCATTTTCTTTCCTTGTCCCCCTCCCCCTCTCTCTCTGTCTGTCTGTCTGTCTGTCTGTCTGTCTGTCTCTCTGTCACACATGCACGCGCGCACACACACACACACACACACAGACAGAAAGAGAGAGAGAGTATTCTGATGCATTTGTTTTGCTTATGGAAATTCGTCTGTGTTCTTCCTCTCTCCTTGTTTTATTCTCTCCCAAATGCCTTGTATATGCTCAACTATGGTTGTACTTACTCAGTGATTTATTTTCTATCCTATGTGATATCAGTCTATTTAATTTGGCTGTTTATTTTGGGAAGTTGCTTAATTTATATACTGTGGATTTCTGAAATGCCACCATTACTGACGGTTAATTATTTGCAAGACTTTGTTTGTGTCATTGCTATATTATCATACATGGAAAATTATTTGAGTAAATCAAGTCCTAGGATTCAATTTTATTGATCTGCCTACAAATCAGACTCCAGAATCTCAGTTAAGTGAATTTTTAGTATTTTTTTAATGTAGCTATTTAAGTGTCTAGTTTGGTTTGTGTGTACAGACAAATGCTTTCTAGCCACAATGTATATTATGTCACTTGTTGATGAATTTCACCTTCATTTTTTGTTGATTTTCTAATTATATTTTTACAGCATTACTGCATATCAAAGCTGGCTGCGTGGCGAAAGGGTTATGGACATACTTTGTGATCCCGCATACCCACTTTCAAAACACAGCTGCGGGCGACTTGGCAGCAGATCATCTTACATTGGTTATTTACGAAATGGTATGGGTGCCAGTCATTCAGAAAGCAATGGTAAACTACTGAACGTAAACTTGCCAAGAGATCACAACAGCAAAAAATGCTGGTGTTGACAACAATGTCCTGTAAAGGATATGCAACTAACTTAAATAACTGCATATCAACCCGTTTCAGTTCTCTTCAGCATTTGTTTAAATGTCTGTGACATAAATAAATGAATGTCTGCGGGAAGCTACTTTGTTGATTTCCAAGCACATCAGTATTCTTTACTTGCAATGTCACATTTATATAACATGAATCAACAATCGATACAACTCGGGAGTCTCTGTGGCGAAGTGGTCAAGTCTTCTGCATCACGCACAGAAGGTTGTGGGTTCTTCTTCTTCTTCTTCGTTCATCCGGATTTTTTTTTCCGGATGTGACTGCGTTGTGCCTGTTTACAGCAGAGCTGCGTTCTTGCGCCGTTAGGCCGACACATCCGACTTCTGCGGGCATTTGTTGACCGGGTTAACCTTCCCGGCGGTTGTGGGTTCGATTCCGGGCTATGTTTTTTGGTTCACGAGTGCATTTTTTTCGGAGACTCCTGGGGGTCATCGCTAGAGCTATGGTGGTCATGCTTTGTGCAATGCTTTTGGCAGGCTGCCCTGCAGAGATGTGTGATAAAACCCGGGGCAATGAAGTTGATCCTCTTGACTTTTAAGAATTTTTTTATCTATAGATATTTAGAGTAATAAAAAGAATATTGTCTCTTAATTCCACAGCCAAAGAGAAGAAAGCTGAAAACTAAGAAAGACAGAAACAAAGTGCTGAAAGAGAAAGATGAGCAGAAGAAGGAACTATCTGAACAGGTAACAAACTCTTGTAAAATCCAAAATCATATTTAAAACATGCACCATTTTTCACAGTAGTGAAACGTGAAAATATTTGCACAGAATACATTATCTACTTCAAGGTTTTGGAAAATGTTTAGTTTGCCATTGCTTTCTGAACGACCGGCTCCCATACCAACACATTAAAATCAGCGCAATACGGTCTGCTGCCAAATCGGCCACCGCTGTGCTTCGATCGCGGGTAAACGGCATTACGAATTGCGTCCGCAATGCCATCGCCACGTAGACTGGCTATTTACCTTTAGAATTCTCTAGTTTGCATTGTTCATTAATTAATTTCTTGTTGATGCATATAATCTTTGTTATTGTTAGTGTAATCTAATAAAAAAAAATTATACTTGTGATTAAAATATTCTAGCTTTTATGATGATTACTGAATGTACACTGCCAACACGCAATTGAATCATTTTAAGTTGGACAGATTAGAAACTGAAATCAAAGTTAGGAAATCTTTGGAGACCAGACCTCCAAATTTAAAATTATGACAAAGATAGTTATCAATTTAAATATAAGTTGCTGTTGTACAAGAACAGTGTTTCCTCCAAAATTAATAGCATTCACCTAATTATGTTGACTTTCTTAAATTAATGCTTTGATGTGAAAGCAAGTTTTGTTTTTGTATTTCTGTTTTATTGAAAATTTATCATTGTTATAAAGTGTCGAAACATTGAGCAAATTTGATTTTGGGTCAACTTTGTCTACTAATTTAATGTTAAGTGTGGAAAATTAATTTTGTTTTCGATGCAATCTGCAAGCTATGATTCAACAGATGTATTGTTTCATCTCCTTCACTGCAGACTGACCTAGTTTGAAAATATTGAGCCATTTTGAATATTTCTTAGCAGTTTTGAGTGTAATATAACTATGTGAAATCCTCATGCATTTTACCATCAACATGATCACACAGTTTCATTAAAGTTTTTAGTAATTTTTGTAGTTTGAATTACGTAAAGACAAGCAATAAATTTGCATGATTTATTACCTGGCATATTTCATTGCATCTCATCAGGTATATGTTCTGGGCAATAAATCATGCAATCTATTGCTTGTGTCTTTGTTATTCAAATTCACTATGGGAAAACATTGTTTTAAACTTCTGTAGTTATTTCAAATAAATGATCTAATGTAACATCAACAGCTGTAGCATAAATTTGTCTCTCGAGTTCTTAGATAGCTTAATCCCCTCTGCTGTGTGTCCACCGTGACGAGGTAGAGGGACTTGTGCATCCCAATGACCCCAAGAGCTATGCCGACGGTAGCACAGCTACTAGTAGGGCCACCCATGTCGGACAGGTCAAGGGAGAGGGACCAGACGAAGAGACACACAAACCTGCTGCCTTGTAGGTAGACTGGGGACAGTCAAAGGCTAGGGAAAGCACAACGAATACATGCTTGTCGAAATCGGATGTACTGAGCCACAGGCTTGACAAAGCAGTGCAACGTAAAACCTGCTGCCTTGTAGGTAGACTGGGGACAGTCAAAGGCTAGGGAAAGCATCCCGAATAAATGCTTGTCGAAATCGGATGTACTGAGCCACAGGCTTGACAAAGCAGTGCAACGTAACTTAATTCATGATGTCACAAATCAAAATTAATTGTTATGGTGCTAATCCCGTGAAGTCCCATCAGGCGGCGATAGTGCCGGGCCCCCTGCCTCGAGGGGGTCCACCCATGACTACTGGTGGTCACCTTCCCCTGTGCTGTGGAGTCAAGGCACAGAGGAGTAGGTTAAGAGCTATTGACCAAATACCCCGGACACTCAACATACTACAGTGGAATGCCGAAGGAGTTTACAAGAAGAAAGACTCCCTAACACAGCGTCTTCATAAAGATAGAATAGATGTGGCATGCATTCAAGAGACACACCTCAACGCCAATCATAAATTCTCAGTCAGAGGATATCAGGCCACACGTTTCGACCGCGAAGGACACAAAGGAGGAGTTCTAATACTTACACGAAATACAATACCTTGCAGCGAAGTATCTGTGATCTCTGACAACCAAACGGAAATTATAGGTGTTGATATAATGATAAAGGACGTGAAAATAAGAATCTACAATCTGTATAGCCCAGCAGATAAGGACCTTACACTCTCAAACATGAAAATAACTGACACAAACTGCATTATTGTCGGAGACTTTAATAGCCGTTCAGAAAGATGGGGATACCCAGATACTGACAAAAGAGGAGATGAATTGGAGGACTGGGAAATAGACTCAAATCTCCATCTACTCAACAAAGCGGATGACACACCGAGCTTCTACTCCAGAAGATGGCTTACCACTTCTACTCCAGACTTAGCTTTCTGCACAGGAGACATCCTCCACAAAATCGATCGCCATGTGCTGGACCAATTAGCAGGTAGTGACCACAGACCAATCAAGCTTGTAATGAATATGGAGTATGTTCCACAGGAGCAAAAGCCCTTGCCCCGCTGGAATTACAAACGAGCAGATTGGGACAGATTTGCCATACTAACAGACAAATATTGTGAAAACATAAATACACGATATGGCAACATAAAGCAAATGGTGGAAAGTCTAAACAGAGCAATAATACAGGCAGCCACTGAGTCCATTCCAAGAGGAGCGAGGAAAAATTACAAACCATGAAGAACTACAAAGTTTGGAGGACAAAGTTGAAGATGCCAGGAAGACAGCAGAGAGAGAACAAACAATTGAAGCGAACATCTCTCTCAAAGCCATCTCAGCAAAATATAAAAGAACAGTAAATCAAACAACAAGAGATTGTTGGAGGGAAAAAACAGAAAACCTGAATTTTGACAGGGATGGAAACAAACTATGGAAACTAGTGAAAGCCATGAACAATGAAGGACCTAGAAACAAACAAATAACAATTAAACAAGGAAATGCCTTGCTTACAGGAAAAAAGGCTGCAAATGCACTAATGGAACACTATGCAAATGCAAACCACATTGATATTACAACCGAACAGAAGAAAGCAATCAAAGACAAACAGATACATCATAGAAATACAGAGACAGCAGCAGAATATATGATGGCAAATCTAACAATGGAAGAAATGGAACAGGCAATGAATACCCTAAAAAAGAAGAAATCACCAGGAAAGGATGG
The DNA here is from genome assembly GCA_014155875.1 of Cepaea nemoralis. Classification (NCBI taxonomy): domain Eukaryota; kingdom Metazoa; phylum Mollusca; class Gastropoda; order Stylommatophora; family Helicidae; genus Cepaea; species Cepaea nemoralis. The sequence continues at coordinate 91,744 of JACEFZ010006018.1, read as the reverse complement.
AATCACAAATGAAATGCTAATAGGACTAGGCACCAAGGCAAAGAAGAAACTACTAGCAGTCCTAAATAACAGCTGGAAGAGAGGAATAGTCCCACAGGCATGGAAGGAAGCTATACTAATACCAGTCCCAAAGAAAGGAAAAGACCTGGAAGAACCAAATGGCTATCGACCTATCAGTCTACTTAGCTGTGTAGGAAAATTAATGGAACGCATTATCAATGACAGGCTAACATGGCATCTGGAAGAAAACAAACTCTTAACACCACACCAAGCAGGATTCAGAAAGTACAGATCCACTGAAGATCAAATAACCTATATAGCTCAGGAAATAGAGGATGCCTTCCAAGAGAAAAAGCACACACTAGCAGTCTGGATAGATTTAGAAAAAGCATTTGATAAAGTATGGAAGGAAGGACTGAAAGTAAAACTGCAAAAAATGCATGTTTGTGGAAAAATGTATAAATGGATCAGCCACTACCTTGAGAACAGAACTGCCAGGACAAAAGTACAAGGACAAACAAGCAAAATGATGCTGTTGGAGCAAGGTGTCCCCCAAGGAGGAGTTCTTTCACCAACATTATTCCTAGCATATATAAATGACATCACAGAAAATTTTCCAGCCAGAGTACACACATCCTCCTTTGCAGATGACCTAGCCATATGGACATCTGAAGAATATATTAGTACAGCTAACAGCAGAATACAGCAAGCCTTATTAGCGCTAGAGGACTGGTCAAAATCATGGCTAGTGAAGATAAGTGAGGAGAAAACAACATGCACAGTGTTCTCCCTCTCAAATAAAACTCAGCAACCTAAGCTGGTATTGAATGGAAAAATATTGCGCCATGAAGAAAATCCAAACTATCTAGGAGTCACCTTTGATCGTCGCCTGACATGGAAGACACAGGTTGAGAAAAATCGAACAAGAGCAAGGCAGAGAATGGCAATCATGAAAAAGCTTGCTGGTACAACGTGGGGAGCAGATGAGAAAGTTCTCAAGAAGTTATATACTGGACGGGTGAGGCCAGTACTGGAATATGGCATTGCAGCTTGGGCAACAGCAGCTAAGTCAAACTTTAACAAAATAAGTAGAGTCCAAAACCAAGGAATGCGAATCATAACTGGAAGCCTGAAGACAACGCCTATTAATGAACTAGAAAAGATCATTTGTTTACAACCAATGCAGGACAGAAGAGATAGCAGAGCCCAGCAACAAGCAGAAAAATTTAGAAGATTGACAGACCACCCTATGTATAACAGGTTTAATGGTTTTGGAAAAGGAAGACTGAAGCGTAGCAACTTTGTAGAAACTGCAAAACGAAAGATTAGGGCAGATCCCATACTTAACATATCAACAGTCAAGCCCATTTACAATGCACACAACTTCCCAGCTTGGAGACAGCAGCAACTGCCTGAGATGATAGAAAACATTCCTGGTATTGAGAAAAAGAACACTCAGAATGAAACCGAAAGAAGAAAAGTAACCCTCAACTACATAAAAGAACATTACCCAAGCAGCAATTGGACCCATGCATATACAGATGGATCAGCCAAAGATTCAATTAAAAATGGAGGAGAAGGAATTCTCCTTAATTTAAAAAATGGAGTGATAAAAACACAGTCAGTGGCAACTGGAAAATTTTCAAGTAACTTCAAAGCGGAGGTAGAGGCTTTGAAAACTGCAGCAGAAATGCTCTTGATGGAGGAAAATAAAGAGAAGCAAATAGCTATCTTCACAGATGCAAAGTCAGCTGTCTCAATACTGAAGAGCAAAAACAGCACAGAACTAGCTGACCTAAGAGCAGCACTCCATGGTCTATGCCAGAAATCCAAAAAAGTTGTAATACAGTGGATCCCATCACATTGCAGTATACCTGGAAATGAAGAGGCTGACAGACTAGCAAAAGAGGGTGGACGATTACCACAGCCTGACATAGACATAACCTATAATGAGGCAAAAAGGTTTATAAAAAGCACTTATAGAACCAAATGGGAATCAGAGCATCCAGGCCACCAGAAGGATGATGCATATTACAAACTCTACCGAAGAGAACAAGTAGCAATCTTCAGACTCCGCACAGGACATAACAGGCTGAAACACCACTTGTTCAATAAACTAAAGATAGGAGATACCGATGAATGTAATTGTGGAACTGGTAAAATGACAGCTAAACATTTGCTGCAGGAGTGCCCAATATATGCAGAACAGAGAAAGATATTTTGGCCCACGCCTGCTTCATTTGAGGACAAGCTCTATGGAGATATCAACAAGCTCAAGTTGACTACAGCTTACTTTAACTACATTCAGGTTGACATCTAAAGGTGCATGAAGATGTATTTAGACTGCCACACTTCATACCACAGGTATGTCGGTTACAAAAGCGTCCCAGAGGCATGAAATGGAATATTGCTTGGATAGCACATCCATTACGTGGAAAGTCTGAATCAAAAGCTCACTGTGTGGGCTTCGTAAATGGTGGAAAAAGTGTCCTAGTGACACGAAATGGAATATTGCTTCGATAGCAAATCCATTATGTGAAAAGTCTGAATCGAAAGCTCACTGTGTGGGCTTCATAAAAGGTGGAAAAAGTGTCCTAGTGGCACGAAATGGAATATTGCTTGGATAGCAAATCCATTATGTGGAAAGTCTTAATCGAAAGCTCACTGTGTGGATGTCATCTGCAGACTGCATTCTTCTGGTTTCCGGAGGAACAGCCTATGGTGAACGGAAGGCCCAATATACGGAAGTAAGGCTAAGCAGCCATGTGCAGGATGTGACGATTCCTTGGGTGAGCCCAGTACCAGAGCGCTGTGTGATGGCTCTGCAAGTATGGAAGCCTTCTTGGATGGCGGGGAATGCCCATGGTCTGCCCCTGCCTTCCCTTGAGGGTTGACCAGGATGTCTTTGGCTGTTCTATATGGGCCAGCTAGGATGGGGGATAACACCACAACAGTGAGATTAAAATGTCCTAAGAAACCCCCGGGAAGGTTAACCCGGTCAACAAATGCCTGCAGAAGTCGGATGTGTCGGCCTAACGGCGCAAGAACGCAGCTCTGCTGTAAACAGGCACAATGCAGTCACATCCGGAAATTAAATCCGGATGAACGCAGAAGAAGAAGAAGAAGATAGCTTAATGATATAACACAAAATGGCCTGTGAACCATTTCCATTTATGAAATGTCAGTAAAGTTATTTACCCCGAAGTTCATAATCTTAGTTCTGCTATTCAAGAGCTCAGTATGTTAAGATAAAATGAAGATCCAGACAAATCAATTATAATAAACATATAGAGGTAATAGCATGACCATTATGTTAAACAAATAGGCACAAAGGACTGATAGTGAACTCATTTAGTCCTCATAAGGACTTGTATTGTCCTCACAAGAACTGGTGTTGAACTTTACTTACTTTACTAATCATAACTTTATAATTCAGAGGTTACAATTAAAATGTCCTTGTATTTCTGTAGCAAGATGATAAAAAGGGAAGAAATAATCAGGTCAAACAAGGGAAGCAGGATGTCTGCAAGGTAATAAAATATTTCTTTTCTGTGCCATAAAATATAATAATTATTCCTTTAAATTTATGCATGTAAAAAGCAAATAGCCTCCTGGATAAGAGAACCATTTTCACAGTGACTACCATGCTTGCCTGTCATTCCTGAGGTATTTGTTCTAATCCCCATCGAGGCAAGGATTTTTTGAGTGACATGACTTCCAGGTTGACCCAGCCTTAAATGGTTGCCAGGAAATGTCCTGGTCAGTATAGGTGGCAGCGTGATATTGACCACATGACCCATCGAGAGGTAATTGGTCTATAAAAATGTGGGGTGGGCACTTTATGCCCAATACGCTGTGTGGTATGGAAATGGGTTAATTACTTTACTTCTTTATTAAGGTATAAATTATGAAGGCTCGCTTATGTTATGGATGTGATGTGTAGATGCAGTGACATGGTGTTCTGATGTAGTGATATGGTGTACAGATGTAGTGGCGTGGTGTGTAGATGTAGTGTATAGATGTAGTGATGTGGTGTGTAGATGTAGTGTATAGATGTAGTGATGGGGTGTATAGATGTAGCAACATGGTGTATAGGTGTATTGATGTGGTTTATAGATGTAGTGATGTGGTGTACAGATTTAGTCACGTGATGTATAGATGTTGTGATGTGGTGTAGTGTCCACCTCCAAGCTGAAGAGTTCCAAATACTTTTCACTTCTGGATTATGTTTTAAGAAAATTAACTTTGATCACTGGGTATTGATTCAGATGCCTAGATGTCTCACACAAGGGTGATCAAATAAGAGCTGCCACATGCATATTTAAAGTCTCTCAGCAGTTGGAAATTTAAAAGAACAGGTCAACACTGGACACAGCTATCGCAAAAAGAGAAAGTCTAACAGAATATTAATAGTAATTGTGATTCTGGTATTAATGGATTGGGTTGCTTGATGAGGCCTTTGATGTGCTTCTTTCTTCTAATTCTTCCTCTTCCTGTTCTTTATCATCCTCTTCTTTTGCTGCAGATGCTGCTGCTTTTTCTCCTCCTAGAAAGGTGCTAATGCCTGGAAGATGGTAACTATTAGAGAGGTGTACCAGGGAGGGGAGAAACAGAAGACCACAACGAAGCTGGATTAAAGAAGTGATAGATAATTTACACGTGCCATCATCAGAGGCAGGGCATTTTACTTACAGTAAAGAGATATTTCGAAAGACTTATGTCTGTACAGGACAAGCTACTATAGATGCTGATTATTTTTTGTTTTAATTTCAGCTCCAAAAACAGCCAATAAAATATACATCTAATACACCTAAACGTCCAAGGTCACTGGGTGACAGATCAAATTCTGGAATCCCTGTTTTTGTTCAGGAGCGATATGAGCAGAAACAACAGAGAAAAGTATGTGCTTTGTTTACTTTCTAAAGTTAAATTTATGCTTCATGTTCGCTATTGTTGCTATTTTCAAACTCTGTTGACAAGAGTTGTTCTCCCTTGTTTGACTTGAAGAATGCCTTATGTGATGAGTTGGTTTCATTACAGTCATCCTGAACATAATCATGAGATTTCTAAGCAGTAAGTGCAAGAGTTCAACGGAGAGCTCATAGAAAGATCTAAACAAATTCCTGTGAATAAAGAGACAAGATGAAGATGCTGGCATGGAATAGGACACACATTGAGAAAATCTGAGGATAGTATAATTAAACACTCCCTTATCTGGAACTCACAAGGTGAACAAAATACAGAGAGACCTAAAAACACAATGAGAACAGAATTAAAGACAGATGAACAGTATGGGGAGGACATGGAGGGAGCTGCAAGGGTTGGCAAAAATAGGAAAGCTCCCAATGGGAGATACAGGGCAACAGAAGGAGAGGAGTGCAAGATTTCAAACTCTGTGGCAAATGGATTAAGGATGCAGTTCATAATCCTGCATACCCGCGTTCGAAACACAGCAGTGTTGGTTTTTTATGAAATGGTATGGGTGCCGGTCGTTCAGAAAGCAATGACAAACTACTTAACATAAACTTGTCCAGAAATCACGAACAGCCAAAACATGTTTGGGTTGACTGCTACGTCCTGTAAAGGATATGCAACAACTTTTGTTAGTTCCATAGCAGATACACCATTGGGGTGTGGTTGTGAGACCTCCTCATATTCTAGACTATGACACATGAAGTGAAGTGGCCAGTTTCCGTCTTTATAGCGTTTCCTTCCCAGACAATTCCCAGGATGGTTCTGAAAACTGGTACCCATTTGTATGAGGCTGGATCAATCCCAGAGCTGTACTGTTTGGAAAATATAATCCTATCTCTGCTGGGGATTAAAGTCATACCATTGTTTTTACAGGCAAGCAAATGGGAAATTGTTGGCACTCTCACACAATTTCATAGCTTGTTGTAATTCTCTTACAATCTCATAGCTTGTTGTCATTCTCTTACAAACTCATAGCTTGTTGTCATTCTCGTACAATGTCCTATCTTGTCATTCTCTTCAATCTGATAACTTTTTGTCATTCTCCTACATTCGTATAGCTTATTGTAATTCTATTACAATCTCATAGCTTGTTATCATTCTCCTACAATCTTATACCTTGTTTTCATTCTCCTACAATCTTATAGCTTGTTGTCATTCAACTACAATCGCATAGTTTGTTATCATTCTCTTACAATCTCACAGCTTGTTATCATTCTCCTACAATCCTGCAGCTTGCAATATTTGAGTCCTCAACAGGCTTCCTCACAGCAGAGACCCAGGCAGGTACTCCCTTCATTCAGCAAACTCGTGTTTACCCAGAATCCCTTGCAAAGAGTATTTTGTAAGGCTTCTGTCCTGGGAAAATTTTAGGGAAGTAAACATACCCATGGGAAGATACTGCCAGTGATCTTGGATGAAATCTGTCTTTAGGAAGTAAATGTACATAAGTGCATACCAAAGTCAGACACTGACTTTTGAGGTGCATAACTAGGTCTGGTGCACTCCCCTCAAAAAAGGAATAAAGAAGAAGAAGAATGACACTGTAAGGACCCTTCCCCAGTACCCACTCCTCCTGATGATTACATTTATTATTATTTAAATAATATTTGACAGTGTTTCAAAAAGTCGTTTTGTATATATATATTATTTTACCTCGGAAGTCGGAGTGGGTTCGCCTGATGGCGAGGGACGCTTAATAGGGCAAACTAATCCACACACAAAGTTCAGTCCGTCACTACTATAAATAGGGTGTATGGACTACGCTTTAGTTCAAAGCGAGCGAGCGAGTGCAAAAAAAAAAAGTATTATTTTGTAAATAATATGAACAATTTGATTAAGTATTGTGGCAGTTTTTCTAAACAGTTGTGTCTCTGGAACACTTAAATTCTTCAAAGATATTCATTGATCTCATCAACATTTTCTGATGGCTTGTCCCATGCAAAACGTTCCCTTATACAGTATTCTATCTCTCAAAAGAAATTGTACGAACCTTCTATTTTTGTGGAAGTATTGAACACAAATAATAACACATTTAATTTCCCTCATACAGAATTCTATCTCTGAAAAGAAATTGTACGAGTCATATATTTTTGTGGAAGTATTGAACATGAATAATAACACATTTCATTTTCCACATACCAGAACTACCTGGAAGCTCTCACTGCGGCCTACGTGAGCAACAACATTCCCTTTGTTATAGACCCAGGTAAAATTGTCTTTGTAACAATTTTACATTCATGTAATATTTCACAGTAATCACTTATAATGTTGGCTCTTTCTGTCCCAATCAACGCATCATGTGTGATCAGTTATTGTTTGTGTGTATCAAGCAACACATGGTTTGTTGTTATATCTTTTAAATTTGGCCTGAGCATATTAAAGAAATCTGGCTAGATATTTTAGCAGGCTGAACATTATATGTTGGGTCTTTGAAAGTACTACACTCGTGCCTTTTTCAATGTGACTATGATCCCTTGAGCTTCTCCTGTGAAATTTTATGGAACTGAAAGAGTTAAATATTTATTTCTGAGAACTGTATCTTTTTTAAAAATCTTTTACGATAAATCATTATTAGCATTTTCTTCATCATCCAGTTACATTTTCAAGCTATTGAAGATTTGTATTGTGTTTATATATTTAAAAGACACTTTTATTGAATGTTAGAAAGCGAGTGCTTTCTGACATCTATTCTAGGCTGGGGTGACCTGGAAACTCAGATCAATTAAACAATTGCACCTGGATCATCATCAAGTGTCCTACCAGCTGGAGTAGGCGTTCATGGCTTACCACAGATCTTGATCCCTGATGTACTGGATCAACTCTGCTGATGACATTCCTCCATGCCACCGTCTCAATCCATCCAGCACCATCTCTCCCAGTCTGCCTCTGCCTCTCCTCCCCCAATCTCTCCAGCTGCCATGATTTTCTCCAATGCCCCTCCCCCCCGCCTTTCACCACATGACCAAAGAAAGCTGTCTGTCTCTTTCCCACTGTTGCATATAATGTTCTGGTTTCATTAGCCTCCCTCAGGCAGTCATTGCCAGTTACTCTGGCAGTCCATGGAATTCGCAACACTCGTCTCAGGAACCACATCTCTGTTGACTCCAAGCTCTTCCTAATTTGTTCATCCACATTCCAAGACTCGCTGCCACACAGAAAAACCGGTTCTATAAAGCATTCTCTTTCCCACAACCAGTGACAGTGACTTATTGCACAAGACACTCTTCATCTTCTGAAATGTGGCCCTTGCCTGCCCCATTATGCTCTTAATCTCCATTGTGCCACACGGCGTGGACTATAAAAAGAATTTCCGATGCTACAAATGCCCCTAGGTACCTAAATCTATCCACTTGGTTAAGAACTTTCCCCTCCACCTCCATTTCACACCTTGGTGTCACCATTTTCTTTGACACCACCATTGCCACCATTCTCTTGACACTCAAGAATTCTTTCTTTCTCCGCACACCCTGCCACCACCTGGATGGAGAATCGAAAACATGACCACCAGATGGGCAAGCTTGCTTTAAGATGGGTATCAGAAAATTTTCTGGGAAGTAAATGTGGTCACATCACCCATTGATGCTAATCGGTCTCATAAATATTCCCAATAAGTTTACACATTTTGATACTTCTTATTCTTCTGCGTTCATCCGGGTTTGTTTTTTGGATGTGATTGCGTTCTGCCTGTTTAAAGCAGAGCTGCATTCTTGCGCCTTATGGCTGAAATATCCGACTTCTGCGGGTGTTTGTTGACCGGGTTAGCCTTCCCAGGTACACATTTTATACGAAGAAATCATGTTTCAGTAATTTTAGTATTTATGCATATCTTATTTTGTGCTTTTTTTTTTTTTTTAATCTTCTTATAGTCCATGCGGGGGCATTGATTATTATGTCTGTCCAAGGTCTTCTGTCTCATAAACTGCCTTTCATTTCTAATACCAATCTTACTCCTTGACATGGTGCCAAACTGTCTAGCATCTTCTCTCTCTGTCTCCCCTGCCTCTCCTCCCCTCCAACTTTCTTGTTGTCAAGATGTACTCCAGCTTTCCCCTCTTCCTGTTTTTGTGACGTGCCCAAAGAATGTGGATTGTTTTTTTCTTTCCATGTGAGTATCCAGTTATGGGTTCATTTCTTGTAAGTTATCTTCATTTCACTTGTTATCCATCTATGGTATTTCATAATTCTCCTTTAAAACCTTAGCTCTGCATCTTCGACATAATTCTTCACTTGTATGCTAATTGTTCATGATTTTGTTACATACATCAGGACTTAAGTACTCTCCTTTGCTCACCTTGATTGCATATATACAAGTTTATTAAACAAATAGAACATCTTATACCTAATGTGGAGTGGTAACCAGTACAGATGATATGTTTTTATGTACTGAGGTTTCATGCTTCTAAAATAATATATTTTCTAATTTTTATAGCATTTGTTAGACTGGACCGGGTTTACCCCAGAGGTATTCAATTCTGTGTTTTGACGAAGTAGTCAAATGTATAGTAATTGCTTTATTAACTGTTTTAAAAATATTTCTCACTTTATCATCCTTCACTATTTCAGTTTGAAAACCTTTTTATTACAAATCAAGGGCTATATATTTCAGTACTTATTCTTATGTTTAAACGTATATGTATACTTATTGTATATGTATATTTTCCCTTGTAGTAAAAGTAGGTAAAGTAAAGATCTCTTTACTATGCTTTGAAGCATATTGGGTATATGATTCTAGCTTTTCTGTATGCATATATTTATACATAGCATGTGGAATTCATTCCCTCGTATGTCTCTCCATGCAGAAACCACACTTAAATCTTATCTCAAGGCATCCTTAAATTTATTCTGTCATCTATTGTTATGTCTTCAACTAGCATTAGTTCATAGATAATCTTCAAAATACTTCCCTTGAACTTCATGAGAGTTTCAACTACTAGTCTTTATTTTTTTTTTGGTTCACTTGCTTTGGACTCAAGCATAGTCCAGATATGTGCTACTGCTTCGAGTGCACTAGACTGATTTTTGCATGTGGATTAGGTTTCCCTATTACCAGTATCCCTCCCAAACAGGCAAAACCACTCAGACTTCAGAGGTACTTGTACTTTACATATGCAAGTCAAACACGAGAAGTCAACATTTTAGTCCAAATTATCTTTTAGGGATTTAACCTGCTACCTTGGCATCAGCATACTGGATGTTTAAGAACAGCTCTCTTATCTATTCAGCCATGCTGACCTCCTACTAATCTCTTGAAACCAACAGATCTACTGGTTTGTTGCATCTCATTCCAGCATGAACCACATAATAACTCCCTATAAGTCCTTGAAAGAGAGAAGTGTCTGTGTTTGATACCACTCATGCCACACCTGTCTGTTGAGTTTTATGCTACATGGACAGAATTAGATACTGTGATTGCTGTGGTAATTCAAGTACCCACTGGCCACCTCAAAGTTGCAGTGATTGCTGCCACCGGCATCTTCATACTTGATATTGTGAATATAACAGATACACCATCATTGCCTAGAGAGAATGGTGCGGCAAGGAGTGACCAGAGGATCAGGCCAACACTCTGTGCTCCAAGGAAAGGCCAGATTGGCACACAATTTGAATGCAACTGGTACCAGTAGTATTGGGACACTTCGCTGGATGTTGAAGATGGGGAAAAGTGTGTAAGGGAATGCCCTGAGAGCTGCGATGTTGATTCTTGACTTGACTCGACTTGGTGTTGTGGACTTATAGGCTACATTCTTACATGACATATTGTTTACATGACTGATATTTTTAAAAAAATTAAAAAAATTACAGTCCTTTTCATAATTAAAAATTCTGATTTGAGTTTCATTAAATAATTGTAAGAAACAGGTGAATATATATTCAAAAATGTTTACCATGTAATCTGCATCTACTCCAGGTTAGATGATAGATTTATGTATTTATGTTAATTGTACCTAACCTTATTAATAGACACAATTGCATATGTCTAACAGTTTTTTTTTGAAAAGTGTACAATACTGCTTTTAATTTTTTTTAAATTCTGATTTGAGTTTGATTACATAATTGCCAGTAACACATTCTGGCTCTAACATGCAGCTGAGAATTTTCTGATAGAAACTACTTTTACTGTAAGCTTTATACTGTTTATGTGAAATTTACAGAAATTCTATGTAACATTTCTATTTGACAATATGGATCCTTCATTCCATGTCAGCAATAAGTGTTCAGCTTTCATATGCATATAAGAGAATATAGGCCACTGGAGATGTGTATACTTTGTTGTTGCAGATAAACTGTTTCTAGTCTGAATAATCATCAGTGCATTGCTTTTAAGAAGCTATAGAAAGTCCCATAGCAGATATTGCCATTGAGGTGTGAAGTGTTAGGCCTTCACATATTCTAGGCTATGACACATGAGATGGGGTGATCAGTTCCATTCTGTATCACTTATCCTTCCAGACAATTCACAGAAAATTCTAAAAATTATCATTTCCATTTTTATGAAACTATTTATTACTGCCACGTTTCCTAAGTATTATAAAAATCACAACATAAAGTATCTATATTATTTCAGTCACTTTTAATACACCTACATTAATTCTCTGCTTCTTACTTTACTTTTATGAATCAATTATAGTATAGTTAGCATTTATTAACGTATTTTTATTTCCTTCATATTAACTTGTTTTGGTGTATTTCTCAAACTATGAATAGTATTTTTAGCTAGATAGTTTTACTCATTATTTGCCTGAAGTATATTCTAGCTCTGATTCTTGTATTTCTTTACATGTAGCTATTTTATTTTTACCCATCTACTTTTGCCAGTTTTATAATGTCACATTTGAAATTGCATGTGAATATTCCAGGACTATTATAGCAGTGCTACATTTTATAATTTTCAACATGTCGGCTACATAGTTACATCTGACAGAAAATGTTAACCTCAAATTTTTTTTAAAAAGAATCACACTATTCAAAAATTCCTGTAAAGGAATTAGCAATGTCATGAAAATCATAAATATAATAAATACATAAATCTGCATACTGGGAATTTGTGGATAGATGTGAATTCTTGACAATGGGTAATGAAATGGTGAAGAAACTGGAGACAGTGGAGATGTGGTCATTAAAAAGAATGTTGTGAATACTGTGGACAGAGATGAAAACAAATGCTGTGGCACTGATATCCGATTGTGGTATAAGATCAGTCATCTAAACCTTAAGAAAAAAAACAAAACAACAGAAATGCTAGAATAGAGAAATTGGCCTTTTGTGAGAAAATGCTAGGCTAGGGAGTCAGATTCAGACAGAAAGTTGTGTGTAGAAAGCTTAAACTGCTAGGCAACAAATAATATACACAACAGCAACGTCACACAAATATAAGATGGTAAAGAGGTTTAGAAAGGCATGATTGCTGATGTCTGTTCCAAACCTGATACCTGAGGATAATCATTTTATTCATAATTCTATTTGTAGTTTATAATGAAGGCACAATAAATGTCTTTATTGTTTGAAAGAAAGTAATGCAGCTTTATAGAACACATTTATGGAAAACATAGTTTCTGGATATTATGTTTTCCTTAATTGTTTTCTGTAAAGCTGTATTACTTTGTGTTATTTTATATTGTTTACATTTCCACAGCTTTACCACAGTTCTACTAATTTTATTCATACTTTTGTGAAAAGGTACTGTAGTTAATTTTTACATTGCAGGTAGACATGTGATTATGTTCACAATTTTAGTACTTGTACTAGCTAACTGCAGTAGCATTGTGGTTAGCTCACTTAATTACCAAGGCAGTGGTCGGGGTTGAATTCCCATCACTGCTCTAGGATTAACCCATACTCATAAAACTGTCAGAATTGTCTGGGAAATGGCCAAGAAGGAAGGGTGGCAGAGAAGTGAATTGGTCACCCGCACTTTTCATGTCCAGCCTTGAACATGTTAATGCCTAACACGTCACTCACCTTCTGACCTAGTGTTCATGTTTTGGAATCTCCTTGAGATGGGGATTGGTTAGAAATTGACCCATTTCTAAACTGAGTGCCAGGAAATGTCCTGGCTAGTGAAGCCAGCTGGCATGATATTGACCCATCACCCCTCTAGTGATTTTTTTTGGTGCTCACTCACTTTGAACTCAAGTGTGGTCCATACACACTACTTCTAGTAGTGCTGGACTGAATTTTGCGTGTGGATTAGCTTTCCCTATTAACAGTGTCCCTCACCATCAGGTGAACCCACTCTGTCTTCAGAGGTACTTGTAATTTACCCCCCAAGTCAAGGACGATATATCAATATTTTAGTCCAACTGTCCGGTGTAGGGGTTCAACCCCTTACCTCGGCATCAACACACCGGATGTTTAAGAACACATGTTCTTATCCATTCAGCCATGCTGACCTATCCTCAAGTTCTGATTGGTTTATACAAATATAGGGCTAGCACCATATACCACCTCTCCTCAAGGCTTGGAAAGGCCTCTTCATTTCTTTACTAACACTTCACACCTGACCAGCAGTATCCTCCACAGAATTACTTTCTGTTGTTTTACTTGCTGATTATATTTCAAAAGACCGAGATCTGTGGAGATACATGAATGCCTATGCCAGGGCAGGGCTCATGATGTTGATTATATTTGTTTATTTACTTCAATGTTTGCCTTGTGATTTTTTAATGTAATTTATATATACATTGTTATAAAGTGTAGATTAAACAGTCAAGTATCTTATATATTATTTAAACATTTGGTTAGGCCAGAAAGACGGAGGTGCTGTCCCCATACCCAAACAGTCACAGAAAACCCTGGCTTTGGCCACAGCAGACTTCTGGTCACCGGCTGTCATGACTTTTGTGTCACAAAAAGGTGACATAGATTTTATAAGTAGATTGTAGAAATCAGCAGTTTTGTTTGCCTCCAACTATTTAGAGTTCAGTGATTTTTGTGGTAATTTATAACATACATATGTGACAAGTCATATTATGAACATGATAGAAAGAAATTTATTAACAAATAAATTGTATCTATAAGATACATTTTTTTCTTTATTACATATGAATGCTTTTAACAGTAAGCTTTTTAAAGATTTCTTATTTTTGTAATACTGTCGTTATAAGCTCCAATAAACATTCCCACCTATCACTGAAATATGAAGTCGTCTAAACTCTTTGTATAATGCAAGCCAATTAAGTAACAGACATATTTACTAACAAAATGCAAGCAATCAATTCAGATGGCTCTTTAGAATACTCAGTATTGTATGTTTATTAATGAAATAGATGTAGCATTTACATACATTTAGGTATCATCATCATCATCATCATGTTTCATGCCAGTTATAGCGGGCAGTCATGTTTTATCCTCTTACATTATCATCAGTCTTGGATCAGGTCTATGTTCTTTTCTTGATTATGCCCTGCCTTCCTCTAGCTCTTTTCCCAAAGAGTTTTCTGGTTGTCACTAAGTTTTCTGGTTGTCACCAAGTTTTCTAGTTTATTTCTACTCAGTGCCCAATAAAACCCATGGAAAGATTAAAGCAGTTGGACAACAAATAATATTAAACAAGTAAATAAAGCAGCCTTGGACATGCCTTAAGATGCATAAATAGTCATTTAAGCAACACCAATTTCATCACGATATCAGATGATAGAAATGAGTGGAGAGTCATTAACACGATTGTCTGCTTCAAACCAGGCACCGGAAGAAAAAGACAAACAGGAACATTTTATATGGAACAGAACAACAGCTGATGGATGACTGCATGTATCACTACATGGAATTGAACCAAAAGGCAGAAGTCCAACCGCCACTGGATCTATCACAACATTTTCCTCTACATTTAGGAAAGATAAAAAAGAAGAGCAGTGTTTTTGTGTGTGTGTGTGCGCGCTCGCTCGCTTTTGACTTCAAGCATAGCCCATACACACTATTTACAGTAGTGATGGACTGAATTTTGTGTGTGGATTAGCTTTCCCTATTAGCAGTGTCCCTAGCCATCAGGTGAGCCCACTCAGGCCTCAGAGGTACTTGTAATTTATGTCCCCAAGTCAAGGACAACAGGTCAACATTCTAGTCCAGCTGTCCGGTGTAGGGGTTGAACCACTAACCTTGGCATCAGCACAGCGAATGTTTAAAAACACGCGTGCTTACCCATTCAGCCATGCGGACCTGCGAGAGCAGTTATGATACAACACTAGTCTCACATCAGGAGACCTAAGCTGTAATCCTGAGAAAGGCAAATGTTTTTGATCTGTTGGAGATGTTTATTTGCTGGTAAAAGAATATCTTCATTACACTTGGATTCCTCCATAAATAACCTAGTTTCCTCTCACAGATCAGACCTGGAGAGTCTCACCACAGTGCATAAGTAAAAGTAGTAAACCAAATGTGTCTTTTACATATTTTGAGGTAATTTGGGTGTATGGTGCCAGCCTCATATTTTTATTGAGCAACTAGCTGACCCGGCCCGGCTTCGCCCAGGCCCTGGCGGGGATCTATCTATCTATCTATCTATCTATCTATCTATCTATCTATCTATCTATCTATCTATCTATCTATCTATCTATCTATCTATCTATCTGTGTGTGGATGCGTGCGAGATGTATGGGTGTATGGGGAGATGTGTTTGTGGGTGGGGATGTGTGTTTGTCTAGGTGGTTGTGGGTGAGTGGGTGGAGGAGGATATGTTGGTGGATGATTGATGGTGGGTTATGGGATGGGTGGGGGTATATGTGTGGGTGGGGAGATGTGGGTGTGGGGATATGTGGTGGGTGGGAGATGTGTGCAGGTGGGGGTAGTTGTGGGTTTGGGGATGTGTGTGTGGGTGAGGGAGGTGTATGGGTGTGGGATGTTTGGGTGGATGGGTGGGGAGTGTGTGTGGGTGAGAGATGTGTGGGTGAATGTGTGTGGGGGATGTGTGTGGGTTGGGGAGGGGTGCGTGATGGGTGTGGGTGATGGATTTGGAGATGTGTGTGTGGGTGGGGGATATGTCTGGCTGGGTGGGGGTGTGTGTGGCTGGATGGAGGAAGTATGTGTGGGTAGTGAGGGTGATTGTAGTTGGGGGATGTGTGGATAGATGTGTGTGTGGGATGTGTCTTTGGGATGTGTGTGGGTGTGGTGTTGTGTGGGAGGGGAGCTGGGTGTGGATAAATGATGTTTGTTTGGGTGGGTGAAGGTGTGGTTGGGTTTGCGGGTGGGTGAAGGATGTGTGTGAGGGTGGGGGATGTGTGCTTAGATGGGTGGTTGGGATGTGTGAGTGTGGGTGGGTAGATAGGAGATGTATGTGTTGATGAGTGGGTAAGGGATGTGTGGGTGTTAGTGGTTGAGGGATAAGTACGTGTGTCTAGGGATGTGTGAGGGGATGAATGTATGGGTTGGGGATGTGTGTGTGGGTTGTGTGTGCGTGGATGGGAGGTGTGTGTTTGTGAATGGGGAATGTGTTGGTGGGTGGGGATGTGTGTGAGGGATGTTTGTATGGGTGGGGAGATTGTGCGTGGGTGGGGATGTGTGTGTATATGGGTAGGGGTGTGTGGTTAAGGGATGTGTGGCTGGGGGAATGGGTGGATGGAGGATGTGTGGTTGGGTAGAGGATGTGTGGGTGGGTGATTGTATATGAGTAAGGGTGTGTGGTTAAGGGATGTTTGGTTGGGGGATGGGTGGATAGAGGATGTGTGGGTGGGTAGAGGATATGTGGGTGGGTGAGTGTGTGCAGGTTAGGAGATGGTGGGGGATGTTTGTAGGTGTGGGCTCGGGATCTGTGAGTGGGCTGGGGGAGATGGGAGATTATGTGGGTGAGTGCGGAATTTGTGTGTGGGTAGGTGCGGAATATGTGAGTTGACGGGGAGATGTGTGTGTGGCTGAGGAATGTGTGTTTGGCTGGGTGGTTGGAGGTGTGTGGGTGGAGGAGGATATTGGGTGAGTGATTGTTGGTGGGAAATGGGACGGGTAGAGGATATGTGAGTGGGTGGGGAGATGTGTGTAGGTGGGGGATGTGTGGGTTATTGAATGTATGTGTGCTTGGGGTGTGGGTGGATGGGATGTGTGGTGGGTTAGAGGTGTGTGTGGGTGGGGAGATGTGTAGGTGTAGGGATGTGGTGGATGGGTGGGGGAATGTATTGTATGTGTGTGTGGTTGGGTTGGGGAGTTGGAGTGAATGGGGGATGTGTGGGTGGGTGGTGGATGTGTCTCATAACATAGTAATATGCATTGTTTATGTTTACAAAATTCATGTGACAATGTTTTTTTCCTATGCACTGTTGATGAAAGAAAGATGAGTGATTGGAAGGGCCGAATGTAAGACGGGCCTGCGGGCCCAATTTGTTACCCTTTGAAAATAAAGTCTGTTCGTTCATTCATTCTATCTATCTATCTATCTATCTATCTATCTATCTATCTATCTATCTATCTATCTATCTATCTATCTATCTATCTATCTAACTATCTATCTACCTATCTATCTATCTATCTATCTATCTATCTATCTATCTATCTTTTTGTCTGTCTGTCTGTCTGCTTGTCTGTCTGTCTGTCTGTCTGACCCGGCCCGGCTTCGCCCAGCTCCTGGTGGGGAGCATCTCATTTAATTCATATAAGTAGTCATATAAGCTCCCGTTCCTGACTGTCTGTCTGTCTGTCTGTCTGACTGACTGACTGACTGACTGACTGACCTATCTATCTATCTATCTATCTATCTATCTATCTATCTATCCATCCATCTATCTATCTATCTATCTATCTATCTATCTATCTATCTATTTATCTATCTGTGTCTGTCTGTTTGTCTCTCTGTCTGTTTGTCTGTCTGTCTGTCTCAGCACACATGCCTGTGCTTGTGAGCACACATACACATGCATGCATACATGCACATGCATTTAGTAATTTAATTATTGTAATCTTGCTTTCATTAATTTGAATTCTAATAAAGTAATTACAATAATTCCACGTCATTTACCATAGTTACTGTTGCAGCAGGTCTCCCTGGTGAAAGTGTTAATGACTTTCTCTGTAATCCCATATATCCTCTTGAGGAGCACAGCTGCATGAGATTCGGTGATCGCGTCGCGTTCGTTACTTATGGGGTATGTGAGCCAGTCGCTCAGAAAGCAATGGCAGGCTACTGAGCATAATCTTGCCAAGAACATCAACAACAGCTGAACAATGCTGGTGTTGACTGCAACATCCTATAACAGATATTCAGCTTAAAAAATTAACTGTTGCACTGTTTAAAATGTGTTTAGATACATCCATTTTCCAGTGTTGTTTAGTTTTAGTTTCACTTGATCAAAAAGTAAGTATTTTCAAACTCAGAAAGCACAGACGCAAGGCAGTACCAGTCTGTTCTCAATGACATTGACCTTGGAGAACTGACCCCACAATGGCTGCATGAGGCAGCAGGCAGGATTTATAGCACATCTCATGTTCAGAGAGGTAGTCAGTGTGTCACCAAAAGTGTGCATAACCTACCCAGCTTTGTTGTTTGGCAACCAGCTTGAGAATGATTTGAATAAACTTTTTGAGCTGTTTCTATCTCTGGCAATAGGAGTTTTAAAATAATAATATTCAGCTTCAGAAGGGGTTAAGATGAAAGTGATAAAACTATCTGGAATTGAAATCGTTAAAGTTAAAACTATGAAAGAAATTAAAGAAATGACGAGAACATGTGTAACTGTAGCAACTCTCTAGAACAGTGGATTTTTTTTGGGGCCTTTTTTGAACTTGTCAATAAGTAAAGTAAAAAGTAAAGGATCCTTTTCCTTGAGGCATATTGAGTATATGGTGCTAGCAACATAAGTACAGACAAATCTGCCACCTTTGCTTACCTGGACATTTCCCGGTACCCATTTTATGCTGGGTCAACCTGGGAACTATTTTTCTTAAATTTACTCTGATGGGATTTTAACACATGACCAATAAGCTAATTTAGTGGCACCTTTCCGTCTTGACAGACGATAGTTTGGTACATTGTGCTTTAAAAAGGCTTAATAACTACGATCCATGGCGGTGGCGAGTGTGGCTGGTAAGGCCAATTCTTGCTGCAAATGTTTGCCCACAGTAGGTGCATGTGAAAACATGGTCATTTCCACCATTTTGCACCATCTTACGTCTCTCACGCTCTGTGTGTGCTTTATCTGCAATCATTTTCTCCTTTGTCTTTATTCCATTTCTGATAGTTGCCCTCCATGCAACACGTTCAGCGGCGACGTGCTCCCAATGTGCATTATCAATGCCTGTATCAATCATGTCCCGCTTACACACATCTTTGTATCGTAGTAGAGGCCGACCCTGAGATCTCCTACCCGTCTGTAATTCACCAAAAAAGATATCCTTTGGTATTCTACCATCATCCATCCTCCTAACGTGTCCTATCCATCTAAGTCTACGAAGACTGAGCATGGAATACACCGTCACACAACCTGATCTTTCCAATACTTCAGTATTTGTGATTTTGTCTTGCCACTTAATACCAAGTATTCTTCGCAGACACCGCATATGAAAGCTGTTTAAACGTTTCTCTTGGCGTGAGTAAGTTGTCCAGGTTTCACTGCCATAAAGAAGAGTACTAAGGACACAGGCTTGGTAGACGAGGACTTTTGTTTTGGCAGTAAGCTTCCTGTTCTCCCAGACTCTTTTTGCTAACATGTTCATTGTTGTTGCTGCCTTGCCAATCCTGATGTTGATTTCCTGATCGAGGGATAATTTGCTATTTACCTCTGATCCTAATTATGTAAAATGGTCTACTATCTCCAGTTCGGCGTCGTCAATAAAGATTGATGGTACACCATGTGCACTTGTGACATAATCTGTGTCTTCTTTTTGTTAATTGTTAAACCAAATTCAGAACAAGCATTGGAGAATGCAGATAGTAGATGTTGTAATTCTTCCTCAGAGTGGGTCGTAATCGCAGCATCATCCGCAAAAAGCAACTCTCTGATTAGTACCCTGCTAATTTTGGTCTTGGCCTTCAATCTCTGAGCATTATAGAGGCCACCATCTGAGCGTGAGTGAATGTATATACCATCATCCTGATCACGAAAGGCATATTTCAGTAGAAGTGAAAAGTATATCCCAAAGAGGGTGGGGGCTAGCACACAGCCTTGCTTAACTCCACTCTTGATTTCAAACTCTTCTGAAGTTGAGCCATCAAACTTGATTATACCCTTCATGCCTGTGTGGAACGATTCCACAATGGACAGAAGAGTTGGTGGGCAGCCAATCTTCTTTAGTGCTTTGAACAGACCCTCACGACTGACCAAATCGAATGCCTTTGTGAGGTCGATGAAGGCAATAAACAGTGGCTGATTTTGTTCCCGGCATTTTTCTTGCATCTGTCGCAATGAGAATATCATATCAATGGTAGACCGGTTCTGACGGAATCCACACTGTGATTCGGGGTAGACTTGATCACCCAGGACTTGAAGTCTGTGCAGGACAATTCTGGCAAATACTTTCCCAACAATACACAGAAGTGAGATACCCCTATAGTTGTTACAGTCGCTCCGATCTCCCTTGTTCTTGTACAGCGTTATGATGTTTGAATCTTTGAAATCCTGTGGGACTTGTCCTTCTCGCCAGCATAGCTCTATTAGCTGGTGGATCTGTAGAGCGAGTGTGTCTTGCCCACTCCTGATCACCTCTATTGGAATCCCATCCTTACCTGGAGCCTTGCCAGATGCAAGCTCATTTATAGCACACTTAACTTCTGTTATAGTGGGAAGTGTGTCCAGGTGGTCAAGAGTTGGCAGGGCCTCTATGGCGTTGAGGGCATCATCCGCTAGCTTGGTCTCACTTGAGTAAAGCTCTAAATAGTGCTCGACCCATCTATCCATCTGCTGTTTCTTATCAGTGATGATTTCTCCAGTCAAGGTTTTCAGCGGTGCACTTCTTTTGATCATTGGACCACAGGCTTTCTTTATCCCTTCATACATGCTTCTGATGTTTCCCTTATCACTTGCGATTTGAATGGACTCACATAACTTGATCCAATAGTCATTCGCACACTGCCTGGCAGCCTTTTGTACATCCTTCCTTGCTTGCTTCAGCTCACTCAGAGTGTTACGCGTTGGTCTTTCCTTGTTTCTTAAGAGAGCTATCTTCTTTTTATCAATCAAGGGCTGCAGTATCTGGCTGTTTGCCGCAAACCAGTCCTGCCTCTTATGATCCACAGTGCCGTAAACCCCTACCGCTGTTTTATAAATAGTTTCCTTAAGTTTACTCCATTTATCATTTACTATACAATTTTCTGATGTATCATTGAAAGCGTCTTCAAGTTGCTGTTGAAATTCAAAGCACTTTCCAGGATCGTGAGTGTTAGTAATATTAATCCTGGGGCTAGACTTGTGTTTAGCTGTGTAGATTCTCTTTGGTCTCAGTCTAACCCTTGCAACAACCAAAGAATGATCTGTATCACAGTCAGCACTGTGGTAACTTCGAGTTAATGATGTATGGTTCAGATGTTGTCTCCGTGTGATAATGAAGTCCAGCTGATGCCAATGGCCGGATCTTGGATGTTTCCATGTGACCTTATGCATCTCTTTTGTTTTAAAAAAGGAGTTTGTAATACATAGGTCATTTCTAGTGCAATGCTCCAGCAGCCTTTGCCCATTATCATTCATGCGACCGATGTTGTATTTTCCAAGGCACACTGGCCATGAACTCGAGTCCTTGCCCACACGAGCATTGAAATCACCGAGCATATAAATGTAGTCGGATTTTGGAACTGCCTTGATCGCAGAGTCTAGCTGCTCATAGAACATATCCTTCACATCATCAGAGGAAGCGAGTGTCGGTGCATATGCAGTGAGAATGGTGGCAAATCCACAGGAGGTTGCCAAGCGCAGTGATAATAATCTTTCATTACCTCCAGCTGGGATATCAATCATTCCCTATAGGCAAATTCTTCACTGCAAAGCCCATACCATGATGCCTTTTTTCTGCCTGCCCTCTTCCCTTCCAAAAAAAGGTGTAATTGTTTTCCCTGAGTGACCCTTCCTCAGCGAGGCGAGTCTCCTGCAGGCCAGCAATATCAATGTTAAGACGATCGAGTTCAGCATCAATCACAGCCGTTTTTCTCACATAGTCAATATTTGTCAAGTCAGTGGAAAATCCTGGACACATGGTTCTCACGTTCCAGGTTGCAAGCCGTAGCTTGAGGTTTCTATTCTTTTTATTAGTACCTGGTGCATTGGTTTTACAGCCTGCGATTCAGATTTTGTCCTAGCCCCAAGCACCCATTGAAGCAGGCAGGCTGTGGCGGATCAGCACCCAATTGGCTGGGGGCTGCCCAGCTTGAGGCGGGCGGTAGCTGATCAGTGACACCTGTAGGTGTCTCCCACCGTCAGAGGCAACGCGTGGCGCCCCATGTCTACGCCAACTGACAAGGACTTATAACCCGTAACAGTTGCCTCTCGCTTTGATTCCGAGACCGGTTAAGACCAGGGATGGAGTTATTGCCTCTCCATAGCACAAAGCCTGGGCTAAAATAAAGAAACCATGTGTTGCCCATGCAGCATGATCCCTCTCTCGGCCTGCCTAGTTCACTCCAGAGGAAAGTTGACACCTATAATCTGGAACAAGACAAGCTGCAGAAGCTGCCGGATCAGCAAAGCAATGCTCTAACTGTCCGCCTGTCGGAGCTTCGATCCTAGACCAGCTGCCAACCAAGGCTTAGGGCCTGGTCTGCCCTGCCATGACTTATTTTGTCTTTAGGTTGCATTTCCTCGCACCAGGGTAAGGCTAGTACCCTCCCAATTGCGCTCTTCCGCCCGAAGCCGTTGGCACAATGTGGGGTGTCGGGTTTGGTAAGCACCGCCCAACATTCGGCGCTGACAGAAAGCAGGTAGTACCGTCTACTGTCATATGGTAGCTCAGTCATATCTGACTAAGACCTGACTTATAAATAATAAGCTAATACTAAAGATATTACAACCTGTTATTCCAGCATTCTGTGTCAGGTCTTAGTCAGGTATAACTGAGCTATCATATGACAGTCGACATCTGAACAAATACATACCATACACTGATTTAGGTATTTTGTATAGGGTTATTATTTAGTTTAGTTAGTTAGTCTTTCCTCTTGAGCCTAAGGCGGCACATAGGGCAGAAGTCCTGACTCTCCATGTTTGGCGGTTCGCTGCTACCTGTTGTAGATCTTGGATATTTACTTGGCCATTGAATGAGCCTTCTCTAATGATGGTTCTACGCAGGGTCTCTCTTGGTCTTCCCCGTTTTCTTTTCCCTACTGGTGACCATATGAGGGCTTGGTAGGGGAGTCTTGTCTTGTCCATTCTGAGTACATGGCCGATGTAGTTCCAACGGCGTCTTCTTATGAAATTGGATACTGTATCTTGCTTAGTCTCTTGTCTTATTTGCGTATTGGTTCTGAAGTCTGTCCAGTGGATGTTTAGAAGTCTTCTAAGACATTTGTTCTCAAAATTATCTAATTTTTTATCTAAAGCTACCGTTGATTTCCAACTTTCACATCCATACGTTAACACTGGAATCACACAAGAGTTGAAGATTTTAAGTTTTGTGTGTTTGCTGAGTGTCTTTGACTTCCAGATGTTTGACAGTTTATTGAAGGCACCAGATGCCAGTGCGATTCTAGATGATATTTCTGGTGTTGAGTCCCCTGTAGATGTCATTTTGCTTCCTAGGTATGTGAAGCTGTTGACTTTTTCAAGAACGTAGCTGTTCAATTTGGTGTCATCTGAACTGTTGGTAAGATCAATAGTCTTTGTTTTTGTGGTGTTAATTTGGAGACCAATTTGCCCTGAAACATTTTGGAGGTGGTTTATTTTCTCTTGGGCATCCGGGTGTGTTGAACTCAAAAGCACTATATCGTCGGCAAAGTCCAGGTCTTCTAGAATTTTGTCAACCCAATGGATACCCATATTTGTGTTGTTTGTGCATTTGCGCATGACCCAATCGATAGCTATTCCAAAGTGCATCGGTGATAAGACACAACCCTGTTTCACTCCTGTTTCGACTGAGAACCAGTCAGAGTTGCCTGTTTCTGTTCTTACGCAGCAACGTGTCTCTTTGTAGAAAGATTTTATGACGTTGGTATATTTGGTAGGAAAACCATAGATGTTAAGTAGATTCCAAAGTGATAGACGGTGGATACTGTCGAAGGCTTTTTGAAAGTCGACAAAGTTGGTGATTAATTTCAACTGGAATTCTACGGAGTCTTCAATGATTATTCTGAGGGTGAAAATGTGGTCTATGCATGACCGTTTTGATCTGAAGCCTGCTTGTTCTTCTCTGAGTCTTTCATCTATAACCTTGTTCAATCTCTCAAGTAACTTGAGTTATTATTTAGACTAGAATTAATTACATACTTTGTGAAATAAAATTTCTATTGATATAACTATAAATATTTTGATAAATGAAAATTATTTATGCTAGAAAAATTACCAACAAACTGTTACATTGTGTCTCAGTTATATGCAAACAAAGGGGACCATCATAGCACAGTAACCAGCATGCTTACCTGCCACCTCTGTGTTCATGTGTTTGAATCCCTAATGGGGCAGATTTGTAAAAATTGACCTGGCTGAAAATGAGCACCAGGAATTTTTCTGAAAATTAAAAGTGGCTGGCATTATATTGACCACACTTAATTAAATGCTAATTGCTCTATAAAAAATATTATTTGAATATATCCTACATGCCTCAAGATGTGTAAATAGGGTCCTTTACTTTTTCATTTGAATAATCAAATAAACAGTTTTTAATTGGATACATGTATGCTCTGGAAACATGGTGGTTTGTGGACTTAATTTACCAGCAAGTTTTTATATTTTCTCTCTGTTAAAAGTGAATAAAAAGTTAGTGCTTAGGGAGCAAGTATGATGTGGTATATAGTGGTTTGTAAACTTAATTTACAATAAGGCTGTATATTTTATCATTATTCTAAGCCAATAACAAGTTATTTTATAGCAACATGTGTGCTGTGGTAGCGTAATGGTTTGTGGACTAACTACAACAAGGTTGTGTATTTTATCATTATTATAAGGAATAAAAAGTTGTTGTATAGGAACATATATGCTGTGGTAGCATAGTAATTTGTGGACTTAACTTAAACAAGGTTGTGTATTTTATCATTACTATGAGCCAATAAAAAGTTATTTTATAGCAACATGTGTGCTATTGTAGCATAATCATTCATAATGGTTTGTGAATTTACTTATGAACAAGCTTTTGTATGTTCTCTCAATTATAAGCACACTAGCTGACCCGGCCCGGCTTCGCCCAGTCCTTTTTGGGGAGCATCTCATTTAATTCATATAAGTAGTCATATAAGTTCCCGTTCCCGTTACCGACTGTCTGTCTGTATGTCTGTCTGTCTGTCTGTCTGACCCGGCCCATCTTCGCCCAGACCCTGATGGGGAGCATCTAATTTAATTCATATAAGTAGTCATATAAGTTCCCGTTCCGACTATCTATCTGTCTGTCTGTCTGACCCGGCCTGGCATCGCCCAACACCTGGTGGGGAGCATCTCATTTAATTCATATAAGTAGTCATATAAGTTCCCGTTCCTGACTGTCTGTCTGTCTGTCTGTCTGTCTATCTATCTATCTATCTGTCTGTCTGTCTGTCTGACCCGGCCCAGCCCATGGTGGAGAGCATCTCATTTAAATTATATAAGTAGTCATATAAGATCCCGTTCCCGACTATCTGTCTGACTGTCTGTCTGTCTTGGGTAAATGTAGGAGGGAGGAGGAAGAGGGAGGTGGAGGAGGGAAGAGGAGGGAGGAGACAGGAGGAGTAGGGAGGAATAGGAGGGAGGAGGAGGGATTAGGAGGAGGGAGGAGTAGGGTGGAGGAGGAGGCGAGGAGGAGAACGCAGGAGGAGGAGAGGGAGGATGAGGGAGAGGGAGGAGGAGGGAGGAGGAGGGAGGAGGCGGAGGGAGAAGGAAGAGGGAGGAGGGAGAAGGAGGGGGAGGAGGAGGGGGAGGAGGAGGAGGAGAGAAGAGGGGAGGAGGAGGAGGAGGAGGAATGTGAAGGGAGGAGGAGGGAGGAGGAGGAGGAGGGAGGCGGAGAGAGGAGGAGGAGGGAGGAGGAGGAAGAGGGAGGAGGAGGAATGTGAAGGGAGGAGGTAGAGGGAGGAGCAGGAGGGAGAAGGCGGAGAGGAAGGAGGAGGAAGGGGGAGGAGGGAGGAGGAGGGAAGAGGAAGAAGAAGGAGGAGGGAGGATAAGTGATGAGGAGGAGGGTGAGGAGGAGGGAGGAGGAGGAATGTGAAGGGAGGAGGAGGAATGTGAAGGGAGGAGGAGGGAGGAGGAGTGAGGTGGAGGAGAGGAAGGAGGAGGGGGAGGAGGGAGGAGGATGAGGGAGGAGGAGGGATGAGGAGGAGGGAGGAGGAGGAAGAGGGAGAGGAGGAATTGAAGGGAGGAGGAGGAGAAGGGAGTAGGATGGAGGGATGAGGAGGAAGAGGGAGGAGGAGGAATGTGGAGGGAGGAGGAGGAGTGAGGAGGAGGAGAGGAGGAGGAGAGGGAGGAGGAGGAAGGAGGAGGGGGAGGAGGGAGGAAGAAGGAGGGAGGAGGAGGAAGAGGGAGGAGGAGGAAGAGGGAGGAGGAGGAATGTGAAGGGAGGAGGAGGGATAGGTAGGAGGGGGAGGGGAAGAGGAAGAGGGTAGGAGGAAGAGTGGAGAGGAGGAGGGAGGAAAAGGGAGGAGAGAGGAGGAGGAGGGAGGAGGTAGGAGGAGGGGGAAAAGGGGGTGGCTTCCAGTAGCGAATTCTTCACTGAAAGCCTACCATGTTGCCTTTTTTCTGCCTGCCCTCTTCCCTTCCAAAAAAAGTGTAATTGTTTTCCCTGAGTGACCCTTCCTCAGCGAGGCGGTCTCCTGCGGGGCAGGAATATCAATGTTACGACGATCGAGTTCAGCATCAATCACAGTCGTTTTTCTCACATCGTCAATATTTGTCAAGTCAGTGGAAAATCCTGGACACATGGTTCTCACGTTCCAGGTTGCAAGCCGTAGCTTGAGGTTTCTATTCTTTTTATTAGTACCTGGTGCATTGGTTTTACAGCCTGCGATTCAGATTTTGTCCTAGCCCCAAGCACCCATTGAAGCAGGCAGGCTGTGGCGGATCAGCACCCAATTGGCTGGGGGCTGCCCAGCTTGAGGCGGGCGGTAGCTGATCAGTGACACCTGTAGGTGTCTCCCACCGTCAGAGGCAACGCGTGGCGCCCCATGTCTACGCCAACTGACAAGGACTTATAACCCGTAACAGTTGCCTCTCGCTTTGATTCTGAGACCGGTTAAGACCAGGGATGGAGTTATTGCCTCTCCATAGCACAAAGCCTGGGCTAAAATAAGAGAACCATGTGTTGCCCATGCAGCATGATCCCTCTCTCGGCCTGCCTAGTTCACTCCAGAGGAAAGTTAACACCTATACATCTGGAACAAGACAAGCTGCAGAAGCTGCCGGATCAGCAAAGCAATGCTCTAACTGTCCGCCTGTCGGAGCTTCGATCCTAGACCAGCTGCCAACCAAGGCTTAGGGCCTGGTCTGCCCTGCCATGACTTATTTTGTCTTTGGGTTGCATTTCCTCGCACCAGGATAAGGCTAGTACCCTCCCAATTGCGCTCTTCCGCCTGAAGCCGTTGGCACAATGTGGGGTGTTGGGTTTGGTAAGCGCGGCCCAACATTCGGCGCTGACAGAAAGCAGGTAGTACCGTCTACTGTCATATGGTAGCTCAGTCATATCTGACTAAGACCTGACTTATAAATAATAAACTAATACTAAAGATATTACAACCTGTTATTCCAGCATTCTGTGTCAGGTCTTAGTCAGGTATAACTGAGCTATCATATGACAGTCGACATCTGAACAAATACATACCATACACTGATTTAGGTATTTTGTATAGGGTTATTATTTAGTTTAGTTAGTTAGTCTTTCCTCTTGAGCCTAAGGCGGCACATAGGGCAGAAGTCCTGTCTCTCCATGCCTGGCGGTTCGCTGCTATCTGTTGTAGATCTTGGATATATACTTGGCCATTGAATGAGCCTTCTCTAATGATGGTTCTACGCAGGGTCTCTCTTGGTCTTCCCCGTTTTCTTTTCCCTACTGGTGACCATATGAGGGCTTGGTAGGGGAGTCTTGTCTTGTCCATTCTGAGTACATGGCCGATGTAGTTCCAACGGCGTCTTCTTATGAAATTGGATACTGTATCTTGCTTAGTCTCTTGTCTTATTTGCGTATTGGTTCTGAAGTCTGTCCAGTGGATGTTTAGAAGTCTTCTAAGACATTTGTTCTCAAAATTATCTAATTTTTTATCTAAAGCTACCGTTGATTTCCAACTTTCACATCCATACGTTAACACTGGAATCACACAAGAGTTGAAGATTTTAAGTTTTGTGTGTTTGCTGAGTGTCTTTGACTTCCAGATGTTTGACAGTTTATTGAAGGCACCAGATGCCAGTGCGATTCTAGATGATATTTCTGGTGTTGAGTCCCCTGTAGATGTCATTTTGCTTCCTAGGTATGTGAAGCTGTTGACTTTTTCAAGAACGTAGCTGTTCAATTTGGTGTTATCTGAACTGTTGGTAAGATCAATAGTCTTTGTTTTTGTGGTGTTAATTTGGAGACCAATTTGCCCTGAAACATTTTGGAGGTGATTTATTTTCTCTTGGGCATCCGGGTGTGTTGAACTCAAAAGCACTATATCGTCGGCAAAGTCCAGGTCTTCTAGAATTTTGTCAACCCAATGGATACCCATATTTGTGTTGTTTGTGCATTTGCGCATGACCCAATCGATAGCTATTCCAAAGTGCATCGGTGATAAGACACAACCCTGTTTCACTCCTGTTTCGACTGAGAACCAGTCAGAGTTGCCTGTTTCTGTTCTTACGCAGCAACGTGTCTCTTTGTAGAAAGATTTTATGACGTTGGTATATTTGGTAGGAAAACCATAGATGTTAAGTAGATTCCAAAGTGACTGGACAGTGGATACTGTCGAAGGCTTTTTGAAAGTCGACAAAGTTGGTGATTAATTTCGACTGGAATTCTACGGAGTCTTCAATGATTATTCTGAGGGTGAAAATGTGGTCTATGCATGACCGTTTTGATCTGAAGCCTGCTTGTTCTTCTCTGAGTCTTTCATCTATAAACTTGTTCAATCTCTCAAGTAACTTGAGTTATTATTTAGACTAGAATTAATTACATACTTTGTGAAATAAAATTTCTATTGATATAACTATAAATATTTTGATAAATGAAAATTATTTATGCTAGAAAAATTACCAACAAACTGTTACATTGTGTCTCAGTTATATGCAAACAAAGGGGACCATCATAGCACAGTAACCAGCATGCTTACCTGCCACCTCTGTGTTCATGTGTTTGAATTCCTAATGGGGCAGATTTGTAAAAATTGACCTGGCTTCCCACATTGACCTAGCTGAAAATGAGCACCAGGAATTTTTCTGAAAATTAAAAGTGGCTGGCATTATATTGACCACACTTAATTAAATGCTAATTGCTCTATAAAAATATTATTTGAATATATCCTACATGCCTCAAGATGTGTAAATAGGGTCCTTTACTTTTTCATTTGAATAATCAAATAAACAGTTTTTAATTGGATACATGTATGCTGTGGAAACATGGTGGTTTGTGGACTTAATTTACCAGCAAGTTTTTATATTTTCTCTCTGTTAAAAGTGAATAAAAAGTTAGTGCTTAGGGAGCAAGTATGATGTGGTAAATAGTGGTTTGTAAACTTAATTTACAATAAGGCTGTATATTTTATCATTATTCTAAGCCAATAACAAGTTCATTATTTATAGCAACATGTGTGCTGTGGTAGCATAATGGTTTGTGGACTAACTACAACAAGGTTGTGTATTTTATCATTATTATAAGGAATAAAAAGTTGTTGTATAGGAACATGTATGCTGTGGTAGCATAGTAATTTGTGGACTTAACTTAAACAAGGTTGTGTATTTTATCATTACTATGAGCCAATAAAAAGTTATTTTATAGCAACATGTGTGCTATTGTAGCATAATGGTTTGTGAATTTACTTATGAACAAGCTTTTGTATGTTCTCTCAATTATAAGCACATGAAAAGCAATTAGGTTTGATCATGTATGCTGTGGTAAGAATCTGTAGTGACATAGTGGTTTGTTTGCTTGCTTGCTTGCAAAGACAGTGGTCTGACTTCAGTCCCCAGCAGTGGCAGAATTCTAATTTTCCTACCAGTATGAATCAGAGGCCTGACTTGGCTTCATAAATAGGTGCAGGATAATTTTCAGATCTTTATGAAAGTTGTCTAGTATGAAAGAGCAATGAGGAAGGGAACTATCTGTGCTGCCTCATTGTACCATGGCCTAGAATATGTGAAAGCCTAGCACTTCATACTCTAACTGTCATGAAACTACATTTGTCTTTAATGCTGTAGTGACATAGTGGTTAGTGTACTTATTTACCAACAAAATGGTCTGGAGTTCAAGTCTCAGTAGTGAATGAATTGCATATATTTCCTATTAGTACATCTACAGTCATATCACAATGAAAATGCCAGTTCTCATTCAATCACCAAAGTTCAGCAATGTTAGGATTAGCGATTATCCATCTATGTGGATTGGTGCCGCAGACAGCAGATCACATACTTAAAGACTACCCAAAATATGACATATCTAGGCAAACCTTCTGGCCTTGAGAAATAACAGTGGAAGGTAAACTCTATGGACCACTGAGTGAACTAAAGGAGACAGTGTCGTTCAAATAAGAGATAGCATTGCAGATATAGACACATTTCAAGCGAATGAAGAAGAAGGGATAGAAGCAATGTCGGGCATGGCTGGTACTTAAATGAGTAATCACTTAAGAACACCATATGTCAAAGACATTTAGATGCTTGCCTGTCAGCCTGGTGGTCATGTATTTGAATCCCATTTGGGATAGTTTTAAAAATTGACCTCGGCTGCCAGGTCGAATAGGTGCCAAGAAATGTTCTGGGGAGTAAAGGCAACAGTGTGATATTGATCTCATCATCCTTTGAGTGCTGATTGGTCTGTTAAAAATAGCAGAAAACTTGCTAATAGTATAACTGGAAATTAATTTTCTGAAACCCACAGGGCAAAAGAATTTGAGGGAGACCTACAAACACATTGAGGAGAAAATTAGAGAAAGAGATGAATAATATGGGTAGAACATAGAGGGAGCTATAGGAGATGGCAACGTATAAGTGGGTGGAGTGAGTCGGTTGAAGGCCTCTCCTCCATTGGGAGAAAGGCATCACAGCTCAGAAATGTGTTAGAGTTTGTATCATGTGCCATGAAATATACAAAGGCTATATCTTGTCTTTCATTATATCTTTGCCTTTACTAACCAGTTTCAAAATGACACAGCTTAAAGTTTGTTTTGTACTTTTCCCTTTTGCTGTTTTCTCAGAACAGTTTTTAACACTGCTTATTAATTTCTGATTAACTACAGTTGTGCATTTTATTAGTTTAATTGATATTTCAAGTTAAATGTAAATTTATACAATAAAATGTATTATAGTATGAAGTGAGTTTGTCTTGTTAGGACAATCATATATTTTAAAATGCCTTGAATGAGTTGTAAAAATCATTGATTATGATTCTGTTAATTGCAAATACCTTGAATTTCAGAACCATGAAAAATATTTTCCTTCTACTGATTTATAAAGCAGTAATGAGTTATCAAAATTGTAAAATTATATTAAAAAGTAACTGATGACAATTTTTGTATTGCACTGCACTAATCAAAATACCCTTCTCTAGTTAAAATGATATGAGATGTAATTTATTTGCTAGCCTTTTAGCCACTTCATGTAGATATGATTTTTAGTGTGAATGCAACAATTCATTGATAACCACTGCATTCTTGACTAATGTGAACATATCACCAATCTTCATCTCAGGGTAGAATAATTACAGACAGGATATGTTTTTTTTGGCGCTCGCTCGCTTTGAACTCAAGCGTAGTCCATACACACTATTTATAGTAGTAGTGGACTTAATTTTGCATGTGGATTAGCTTTCCCTATTAACAGTGTCCCTCACCATCAGGCGAACCCACTCCGACTTCAGAGGTATTTGTAATTTACGTCCCCAAGTCAAGGACGACAGATCAACATTTTAGTCTAACTGTCCAGTGTAGAGGTTGAACCGCTTACCTCAGCATCAGCAGACTGGATGTTTAAGAATACACGTTCTTATCCATTCGGCCATGCGGACCTGCAGACAGGATATAGAACAATGGTCTCCATAGTGAAATGATCAAGTCATGGATCAACTAATGTTACAGAAATAGCCCAGATGTATGCACTTGATTGCCATTTGTACATTGCTCATTTGATATTTATTGTCTAGGTGATTCTGCATTTAAGATTTCACGTCTTGTTGGAAGAAGGGAATTCCCCAGATGTAAGAAATTTTGTTTGGACTGAAACTACTCTTCAATTATACATTTCTTCAATTACCCATATTACTCTCTGTGTAAATATTTCTTTTTCTCAGAACTTGTTTCTTGAGCAGCTTCATTTTTAACTTTCTTTTCTGATTAATTTGCTTTTCAGTTTCTTTATTATTTTAAAATATTTTTAACTACATATTTGGCTACTTATATAAGAGCATTTAAATTTGATCAGCATGTTTGTTTCTACTGGTTTATATTAAAAAAGAAAAGTTTCCTACTTCATACAGAACAAAAGTATTATTGGTCTTCAAGCTCACTAGTATTGTTCTTGTGTGACAATACTATAAAATGTCCTTTACTTTAAACTATTCAAGCTATCCTCCCATACAGTTTTACATTTCTGTGGGACGTGTTGGCTTTAATAGTGTCAGGCACTAAGACTGTGGTAAGAAATACAGCATTAATATAGTTTATGACAGAGTAGTGCAGTGGCTAGCATGCTTATCTGCCGACCTGGTGGTCATGTGTTCGAATCTCCTTCAAATCCTCTTGGAGGCTGGAGTTTTTTTTTTTGCATTGACCTGGTCAACTCGGCTTAAAAACGAGTACCAGGAAATGTTATAGGAAGTAAAGGTGGCAGCATGGCACTGACCACATAACAAAACAAGGGTCGCAGTGGTCTAAAAATATAAGCCTAGCACCACATACCCAAAATGCCTCATAGTGTGAAACGACGCCCTTTCCTTTACTTACTCATGAGATAGAATTATACTGATTTGTATATGTACAGAGGTTTGTATGATGACTTGTGTTTATTGTTTACAAGCAGTAAAATAAGTATGGCAATCTAGTTATACATCTTACAAGCATGCAAGACCATTGTGGTACAGTCTTATGCTGAGCTGAAGAGAACTGTTGGAAACTGAACATAGTGTATGCTCATGGTCAGATTACTTTAATATCAGTCTTTACACTGATTGACTTAATAAATGAATGAGATTAATCAGTGAAGCCTGGAGACTGCTCTTGCATCAGGAGACACTATTTCATATTCCTGAAAATGTCATAGAATTATATCAATCATGAAGTATAAACAAAAACACTGAGTGCACACTGCCTTGGCAATGGACCATTGTATCTCATTAATGAAAATTTTATAAAAGCATAATGGTGACACCAGCAATAATATACTGTATGTAAATATAATGTACATTTTATTTTAGTTTTCATAAATCCTGTAAGAGGAATTGCGATAATGTGGCTAGCATGATTGCCAGCCAGCACAAAGGTCATGTGTTTGAATCTCTATCGAGGCAAATTTCTTAAATTAACCTGGGCTCACAAGTGGATGCAGCAAAACATGGATACCAGAAAATGTCCTGGAAAGTAAAGATGGATGACATGATATTGATCACATCACCCATCAAGTGTTGATTGATTTATAAAAGTATTCTCTTTGTGGGTAAAAGGTAAAGGTAGCACTACTGTAGACACTGCTGTTGTGGTGTGAAATGTTAGGTTTTCACACATTCTATGCCATGACATATTAGGTGGGATGATCAGTTTCCTTATTCATTACTTTTCCTCCAAGACATTTCCCACAAAATTATGAACATTTGTGAGTAGTATTATTAATGTTAA
Source organism: Cepaea nemoralis (assembly GCA_014155875.1). NCBI lineage: Eukaryota > Metazoa > Mollusca > Gastropoda > Stylommatophora > Helicidae > Cepaea > Cepaea nemoralis. Next base: position 57,750 of record JACEFZ010006018.1, on the reverse strand, counting down.
AGTTTAACCTGGACAGCAGCTCTCTGGCCTACTCTTTTTGATGTCCAACTGCCAAGAGATTCTGACCATGAACAGAGTTTATTATATCTGAAAGCTTTGCTTTGTAACTACTTGAACTTTCCTAGAATAACAATTTGCAATGCATAACCTGTAAAACCATTCTATTCACTATTTTCTTCTATGTAAAATGTAATGATGAAAGTTGTACTATGTAGTGTTGTCGTGCCAGATTTTTCTTGAAAACTTTCTTCATGTTTGCTATGTTTTCAAAATTTTTTCCCTTTGTGGCACAGTGGCAGTGTATTTTCAGTCCAAAATTTGAAAAAAACTAACAAACACAGACCTATTGTAATGACAGTATTTTAGAACCATGTTTCAATTTTGTGTTACTCTTTTACATTTCATTAACTATGAAAATCAGTTTAAATGAACTATCATAATAAATTAGATTTTTGTGTGTGCATATCCTATTTACAGGACATCACTGTCAACACCAGCATTTTACCGCTGTTGTTGATGCCTTGGTAAGTTTACATTCAGTAGTTTGCCATTGTTTTCTGAACGACCTAGCTCCCATACCAACATGCTAAGACCCAGCATGATGCGGTCTACTGCCAAAGTGGTCACAGCTGTGTTTTGAACGCAGGTAAGCGGGCTCACAAATCCCGCCCACAAGCCCTTAGCCACGGAGCCTGGCAATAAATTAGATAGTTAAACGTATTTATTTCTATAAAGAATGTCAGCATTTTATGGAAATTTTCTGGGAAGGAGGTGGTGAAAAGGGGAACTGGATATACCACCTCATTATCCTGTGACCTAATATATGTGAAGGCCTAACACTTGACACTCCAATGACAGTATCTTCTATGGGATTACATGTTAGCTATTATTAGAGTAGGTTACATTGTGATGATATATCATCCAAAGGATATAGCATTGTAAGGATATAACACTAGAAGAATATATCTATAGAAGCATATATCTTCAGAAGGATTGCTATCCTTCTATATCCTTATAATGCTATATCCTTCGATTGATGTATTCATCTAATGATATATTCTTCTAATGCTGTCTCCATCTAATGATATATCCTTCTAATGATATATGCTTTCATTGTGAGCGCATAATTTTTGATATGTTAATTATATTGACAGTTTTCAAAATTCAGTATTAAGTCTTAGAAGACTATAGACCTTTTTTTAGCAGGATAGTTCTAAGTGCTGTAAACAGGAGGCTGATTACTTCTACTAAGTATTTTGTTTCACTGAATCCTCATTATCATCTTTACATATCCCATATATGACATATATTTCTGAAAATAAAAACTGGAAAATAACTGATCCAACAATTTTAACCCCCCAAAAAATATGTCCTGAAATCAGGAACTTACTATAGATCTGTGATGTGATAAGATTGTCACATTTTGTAGACCTGAATACAGAGAGGAATAAGTGGCCAATCCTTTCCTCTGTTGGCAGATGACAAACCCGCGTGTCGAACCCTCATTCAACCATGCTTGTGACATAATCAGTGTAGCTTGCTTTCAGCTACACTAACGTGCCTGTCCTACAACTTTACAGAATATGACATTTTCCTGCAATAAAGGAAGAATACCCACATCCTCTTTAAGAGTTAAAAGATTAGTGTCACAAATTTAACAAACTAATTTTGGGAAACCACTTCCTTGAATGATTACTATCCTTTTGCATCCTATTGTTTAACACTTAGTTGCATATCCTTTACAGGACCCCTGAATTTTTTTTGCTATTTGTGATTTCATAGCAAGTTTACGTTCAGTAGTTTGCCATTGCTTTCTGAAAGACCAGCACTCATACCTTTGTATGGAAACCAACGCAAGGTGGTCTGCTTCCAAATCCCCCACAACTGTGTTTTGAACACGGTATGTGGGATTACAAACTGCATTTGTAACCTATTCGCCACAGAGCCAATATCATCCAATTGTATGCCTGTACTGTTTACTGATTTTACACAAAGTGGTACAGTATTAAGCATATACTGATGTTTGTATTGCAATACAAGACTTTACTCTAGCTTATATATTATTAAAGCTATTCTCAAATAGACTAATTTCTCACTGTAACATCAGTTAATCAAATTAATTTATATTTTTATATCATCATTCTAGCAGTAATAGATGTAATTTTTTATACTTTATCTGGTGTTTTGTTTTTTTTCATTTCAATTTTATAAATACATAAGAAACTTATTCAATCCAGCACTGAAGGATGTTATTTATTTGATTTTATCTGTTTAGTCATTTCTGAGTATTCCCACTGGTGGTCATGGATTCGATCTACATGAAGGCAGATTCCAATTTTGTAATTGACCTGGGCTTCTAGTTTATTCTAGCCTAAAATGGGTACCAAGAAATGTCTTAGAAAGTAAAAAAAGAAGACCAACATGATACTTACTGTATCACCCACCTAGTGCTGATTGGTCTATAGAATATATGGGTCTAGCACCATATGCCCATATTAAGGCATATAAAAGGTCCTTTACTTGTACTTACGTTTCTGAGTAAACAGAATAACATTTACTAATTAGATATGAATAGCCCTCATTCATACTTATTCAGTCCTTATTCTAGCATTGTTGGATTTAATTTGTTGTATTTTATCTGTGTAGTCATTTCTGAGTAAACTTCAGCAATCAGCACAGAATAATTACATTTTCTATATAAATATTAAAAGGCAGCCTTCCAATCATTATGCGGATTTATATCTTTAACATTAAATTCTTTAACAATTAATTTATATACAATCAGAGGATTAATGTGCATGTCAACAGTATACCTACACTATGAGTTGTTTGATCAAAATATTGACACTTATATAACACTTGTGGCATTTTACTTATTCAATATATAACATACTGTTCAATGTGGAATTATTTTTCACTTACAAGCAGGATTTATTTTTTCCTTATGTAATATAATTTAATAAACTATACTTCAAAGCAATGTATACCTTTAGTGAATTTAAACACAGAAGCTACAAAATATAGGTTGCACAGTGCAACATATTGTTTGTAGCTTCCGTAATTAAAATATACTTCTTTTAAAATGTATAAAGTTAACTTCATTTCTTGAAAGTCTAAATCTTCAAGTAATGATTAAATAAGAAAGCAATTGATTATTCAAATACTAATAATTTATCAGCCGATAAAGTTAACTGCTTATCTGTCAAGTCTATTTCTTAAAGAAATGATTATACAAGAAGGCATGTAGTTATTCAAATAATTAATTACTCATATTTTAGTGGACGGGAAAGTTAATAACATTTTGTCTTTGAGGACTACAACTGTAGGTAATTATTCAACAAGAAGGTTTGTATTTGTTGATTCAAAATAGCAGACAAGTTTATGTACAACCATGGACTTGTCGTTTTCATTTGCATGCAAGGTATACTGTGATTATCTAGATGAACACAATGTTTATTATTGTATTAATACATATACATGTGTGTGCATGCATGCATGCATGTTCTCATTCAAATAAGTGAATAGTGTATGTGTGCCTGCATGATGCAGAAATAGAGGAGGGTACTTTCATTATCTAATGATACGTAAGATGGGTTTTTAGATTTGATCTAAATCAAGGAACGTTTACCTAGTGGTCATGTGTTCGATTCTCCATTGAGATAGGGAGTTTTTTTTAAAATTGACATGGGCTACCTAGTCGACCCAACCTGAAAATGACCTGGGCTACCTGATAATAACCACATCACCATCGAATGCTGATGGGGGATAGGGTCTTACTTTTTTACTTAAAGATTGAATGTCATTTTCAAACCTAAAGCGTGTTTATTTCACACACACCTACGGGTGCGAATGCGCGCGCACGCGCCCACACACACACGCACGCACGCTCACACACACGCACGCACGCGCACACACACACAAACAGACAGATTAAGAAACCTATATTTTCTGCAGGCTTATATAAATATATACGTGTATGTGTGCACTGCGTTCATATTTATATGCTTGTATGCATGAATATTTGTGTGTGAGCATCTGTCCATCTTTCTTGATAGCTAAAGAATTGCCAGCATGTAAAGCATTTTCTGTTCACCACCATGATGGTACAGGCTAAGGTCTTCTTCCCAATGCACATCTGGGTGTTAACTTCCCATTTAAAGCATTGTCCTCTTCTTGCATGTTAACCTTTCACCTGTACCTCCAGCATGGTCTTCATCAATGTATTGTGTCTCTGAACATGCCCAGAATATTGTATGTGTCTTCAGCTTCATTTCTTTCAATGGTTATTTGTTTATTTCTAGTAGTTTTATAACTTCATTGCTTGTTATTCTATCATTTCATGGTCTTCGATCTATGTTTCTATATTTGTGCATCTATGGTGATATACAGTTGTTCTTAAACAGATAACACATTAGTCATGTCTAATTCATCATCAAGTGCCCTGCCAGGTGTCTCTTCACGGATCTTGGTCTTTGATGCTTTCATCAACTCTGCTGATAATATTCCTCCATACCACATCTCAGTCCATCCTGCATCATTTCTCTTGGTCTGCCTCTGTCTATCTTCCCCTTGATCTTTCCAGTTGTCACATGTTCTCAAATGCCTCTCTTCTCATCACATGACCAAAGAAAGCTGTCTTTTTCTCATTGTTGTAAATAATCTTCTAGTTTCACTAGCTTCTCTCAGGTAATCGTTGTTAGTTACTCTTGTAGTCCAAGCAATTCACAGCATTCATCTCAGGAACCACATATATATAATAATATAAAGTATTAAAGTGTGCATTTAATATTTCTCATTTTCAATCAGTATGGTAGTTTAATTAATATGTTTGTTATAATACCTCATATGTAGTTAGTGTCACAGTGTGAACAGAGTTTAACAAGCCGGTGATCAAGTAAAAGTGGTTTATTCTTTCATTGATGACAAAGGGTTGATCTTCTCAAAGGTCTGCTGTTCACCCCTATCTAAGGCCGGATCTCAACTGCCCATACCAACCCAATACGTCACGATTGAGCATCTCTCCCCCTTTCAGTCTCAATGCTCAATCGTGCTGTATCTGTGTTTCCCACTAGATCCTAATAATACCCAATACTGTTACACCTCCCCATGTTAATTAAAGAATTTTCCTTTTAAAGGAAAAATCTTTACTCCAAATCCCCATACTCCATTCCCTCTTTGTCTTCTAATCTTCCCTAAATCAAGTTTGAGTAATTAATTTATCTTTTACTCTTCTCCCAGTGATATGGTCTGCTAATAACCCCCCCCCCCCCCCCCCCATATACTTCTTCTTCGCCTTTTATTTATATAATACCACTGTTAATCCAACCAGTCCTTCTTTCCTTTTTATTTCCCCCACATTATATAGTTAGCTACTACATAATTCTTCATTTCTGGTTTCCTGTATCAAATATACATATTATAAGAACATCTCATAAATTCTTTCTCGAAATCTTTGACCTTATAAAATTTCTCATTCTTTACTATTCTTGTTCTTTCTTGGCTCATCCAGTTTCCTGTATCAAATATACATATTATAAGAACAGCTCATAAATTCTTTATCGAAATCTTTGACCTTATAAAATTTCTCATTCTTTCAAAGCCCAGGACGTACAAAAACAATGTAGTTAGAAAAAGAAAAGAAGTGGTGCGCACCTAGTAAGTAGCATAAAGAATGAATACACGACATGACCACATGGACATACAGTAAATGCACATTTAAGACACTCACCCTTTACCTCCCTTGCCAATAAAAAAAATTTTGTAAAATAATTTTTTTAAAACACCATAAGAAATATATCATTGTTCGTTATAAAACAATTTGGCATAAGTTTTCATAAACCTTCTATATTTCACATTGACATTGTCAACCACAATTCTGTTCCTCTTTCGTTATCTCACCTTTTATCATGAGCCCATGTTCATATTTTATGAACACCTTAAATATAATTAAAGCTGGTATTTCACAGCACCTATATCTTGCCCCCGTACATCCCATGCTGCTATTTTATAAATACAGTGACGTGTGTGCAAGCCCTGGATACGTCTATCCATTTGTGCACACACGTTCACCAACCATAGTTTCCCACTAGTTGATGAGCTTAACTATTTATTCTTAAGTTTCCCCCTACCTTATATCAGTGGATAAATTAGTTTTTTTTTTTTTTATCAACGAAAAACCTTAATCAAAACCTCATCTATCTTAAACTTAAACTTACTTAACTAACTTTATAACCATGTAACTCCATATATCAAACCATTCATGTAATCGACATAAAATAAACACAACCCCCAAATTAATCTGAAGAAAAAAACATTAAAATGACATAACATGCATGTTATCAAATCAGAATAAAATATTCTATTCTACTTATCACTATTGGACACTTTTACGGACCAATAGTTTTTATCAACTCAAATGCTAGGAACACAATCACCCTACTCTAAATTAATTAATCAAACAATAACAATCATTTTTCAAAACCAAATTATGAAAACAAACTTATTATGAGGCATTACAACTTAGGCTCAATAAAACAACCAAACAATAGTCCTCATTTTCCAGTAGCAACTCAAGCATAAAAACATTTCCTATATGACTCATAACTCATAAAACTTAGATTTCATAACCACAGTTTTCAACACAATTTTAACTCTCTTAAAATTACTACGTACATTGGCCCACTAACATTGGCCTCTCATACTAAGTAAAATAACGCATATCCAGTATTTCAATGACCGAGAAGACTAAACATTCCATCTGTATATCTGTTAACTACAGATCGATTATGATCACATCTGTTCTATCTACATAAACAAATCAGTAATCAACAACCACCATACTATTTATTATCTCCTAACAGCACATAACATCCGGAACAACCTCTCAAGTAATCACTGTAAACTTGTTGAATCCTTTTTTCTAATCCAATATTAACTCAATGTAGTAGCCATCCTCTACTTATCAACGAACTTGTGATCTGGCCTGCCTATCATCACTATAACCCCTATCTTTAAACACGGCATTTCTAACATCAATAAAAAGTACATTCACCCATTGTACCAATACCTCAAGACCACTTTTTCCACTTCCACCGTTTCGTATACTTCTTTAAGCATCACTTACAGTTCTAAATCTTGAAACTTATAACTTGCTATCTGCAGTACTTTCAATTTATCTATCTCTTACGTTTCCACTTCCTCAACAACTCCAAGTTTCTCTGAATAAGTGCTAACTCTACATCAATATCCTCTTCTTCGTACAACCTACTAGTTTCCTCCATACTACTACTTGACTCTGACTTTTCATCCATTTCTTCTTCTTCGTCTGTATGTCTCTCTTTAGCTGCCGCTAATCTCTTCCGTTCAACATCCCACCTAATTTGTCGATCACTCTTTCTTTAAGGATCTTTCCAGTAGAGGTATATCGTCTCCGCTTGTTGAACAATCTCTAATTCTCCTCTGTCTTTTCACTTCTTTATCTCTTTGACTGTCCATTCTTCTTTTCGTTGCTTGCCTAGTATTTTTAAATGGAGCACCTGTGTCTTCTTCCATACTATCATAATGAGTTTCATTTGGCCCTTCTTCTTCCATTCTTTTCGGAATTGTCTGTTCTTGTTCTTCGTAACTTGGATTTGCTAGCAACTGATTTTGTTCTGGTTCTTTTCTAAGATCTGGGGTTACTGTAGCTCCTCTAACAACCTGTTCATCCAAAAATTTTGCATCCGAATAACAATTATTATAATAATTATTATTTTCTATCTCATCTTCATCTCTTCTTAAGTGTTCAACGTGTGCCCTTGCTATGTGTGCTGTGACCTGGTTCTTTATAATATACGATACATTACCTAGTTTTTCCAAAACGTAATACCCTGGAATCCAACGAGAATCAAACTTAGAGTTTCTTCTATGCTTCTTGTAATAAACTCTATCACCTACCTTAAACTCCTGTAATTTTGTATTTACATTTTTGTACTTTTTCTGTCTTTCCCTAGCTTTAATTATATTATTCCTTAACCTCACATGTGCTTTATGCATTTCTTGTATTATGGTCTCTTGAAATTCTTCACCCATATATTTCCGTCTAGGTTTTAATAAATTATCTATAGGTAATATTGGTTCTCTCCCGTGTATTAAATAAAATGGCGAAAAACCCGTGCTCTCATTTTGATTTGTACGAATAGCGCTAAGAGCAGGTCCCAAAAATAGATCCCAATCTTTTTCATGTTCATCAATAATCTTTGCCACAATGTTGTATAACGTCCGATGTTGACGCTCGTTTTTCGCATTTGAAGAAGGTCTATAAAATGAGGTCTTTATATGTCTTATGTTTAAATCTTTTAATAACTTTTCGAATTTTTTATTTACAAATTCTCTACCATTATCTGTAAGTATACTTTGTGGGCAACTAAACCTTGGTACGAACTCTTGTAAAAAAATATTAATGACAGTATCCGCGCTCTTATCTGGAATTGCATAAACCTCTGGCCAAAGACTGTAGATGTCTACTATATGAATTAAATATACATTTCCTGACAATGTCCTGGGTGTGGACCCGATATATCTAAACTAATCTTTTGCATTGGGAAGTGAGGAATATCTGTGTCTTGTAATGGAGACTTTATTGTTTTCATGTTCCTTAATCTGCACTTTTCACACGTATCTACATATTTGTATGCAGATTTAAACAAGTTTGGCCAATAATATTTACTTGTAAGTGCTTTCACCAGTTTGTCTCTACCGAGATGTCCATTTTCATCGTGATATGCTTTTAAAAGTTCATTTTCTAAATGGCTTGGCACATATTTCCTTAGCTGTTCGTTCTTTTCACACATATAATATAACTGTCCATCCTCTTGTAAAACCAAATAGTTCTTTTTATATTTGTTATCTTCTGTTTCTCGTAACTTTTCTTTTATTTGTATTACTCTTGGGTCCAACTCTTGCTCTTCTTTCATATTGAATTGTGCTAACTGTAGGTCTTCTTCCCTCTGTTCAGAGTCTTGATCCGATGGTAGACTATCAAATTCCTCCCTATTTATTATAGCGGAATCTAGAATATTTACTTGCCAATTTCGGTCATCTATCTCTGGTTCAGCCGCCTCCTCTTCTGTATCTTCTGATGACTGTGAATATGGAATTCTAGACAACAAATCGGCGCATGTATTTATCCTACCCGGTATGTACTCAATTACGGCGTTGTACCCCTGTAGATTCAATGCCCAGGTTTGTATTTTCCTGTTCTGCACTGGAGCTTCTAGAAAAGACTTTAAAGGCATGTGGTCAGTTCTAATAACAAAATTTGCGTTATGTAAGTAGTAATTAAGTTTTCGAAGAGCGTAATGAATCGCGTAAGCCTCCTTCTCAATAGTCGTCCATTTCTTTTGTGATTTACTAAGTTTATGCGACAAGAAGTAGATAGGCCTTTCATTTTTAACGCCTGGTATTCCAGACTCTTTTCCTTCATATGGTTGCACCAAACATGCTCCTACTGCATTGTCCGAAGCATCTGTGTACAGTATTAACTGTTTGTTTAAGTCTGGATGCGTCAACAGTGGTACCAGTGTTAAGCTGTTTTTTAAATACTCAAACGCTTTTTGACATTCGTTATCCCACTTAAACCTAGCGTACTTGCCTGTTAAGTTTGTAATAGGTTCAGCTATCCTTGAAAATGCTGGAATAAATCGCCTATAATACGCACATGTTCCTATAAAAGCACGTACTTCCTTAACGTTAGTTGGAGCAGGTAACTCTTTAATAATCTTTATTTTGTCCTGGTCTGGTTTTATACCTTCTCTATTTATAATATACCCCAAATATTTTGTTTCTGTCTTTAAAAATTGGCATTTACTAAGCTTTAACTTACATCATGCTTTCTTAACCTGTCAACACTAGTCTAATATGTTTCAAATGATCCTCCACATCTCCCTTCGTATAAATCAGAACATCATCAATATATGCAAGAGCGAACTTTTGCATACCTTCTAGAACTTCATTTATTAAGAGCATATAGTGAGAGGGTGCCGTCTTGACGCCAAAAGGCATTCTTAAAAATTCGTAAGAGCCCATATGAGTGCAAAAGGTGCTTTTCTTTTGTGCGTCTTCCGACATCGGAATACACCAAAATCCTGACCTTGCGTCTAGCGTTGTGAAATATGTAGAGCCATTAAGTAGCACCAAAATATCATCAATTACCGGCAGTGGGTACGCTACATTCTTGGTGATTTTGTTCAACGCCCTGTAGTCACAACAGAAGCGACTCGAACCATCAGGCTTGGCCACAATTACTACCGGAGATGACCATTCTGACTTCGACCTTTTTATTATTCCTGCTTTCAGCATCTCCTCTATTGCCTTCTCCACGATTTCTCTGTTTCTTAATGGAGTTCTATATGGTTTTAAACTTATTGGTGGATGATCTCCCGTGTCTATTTCCATTGTAACTGTTCGCGTCTTTCCCAATTCTAAATCATTAATCGCAAACACATCCTGATTTTGCTTTATAAAATGTTCCAACAGTTCCTTGTTTTCTGGCGGAGCTTTTAACTGTGACAACAATTCTTGTTCCCTTGTTATTTTGTCTAGTGAATGTATATGGACTTTATTTCCTCTGAATGGATGGATCAATTCATCCATTCTGACGTTCTCTCTTCTTCTGTCATTTCCCCTTTTACCATAGGTCTCTGAATAACTTGTTCCCGACACTTCTGCTCTATCCGTTGCCAATATGTCACTAATGTTATGATCTAGTTTGGCTATCACACATCCCCTGTATAACTTGATTTCTCTACCTGTGTTGTTGATAACCATCACTGGAAAGGTTAAGTTTTTATCCAACTCCATTACTCCATCTGGAACCTCCAAACCAGGCTCATCAATTATTTCCTCTTGTAACTCAGTGATTCTGACTGTGTTTCCTTCCACATAATATGGGTTTCTCTTCAGCTTCGCTTGTATCAAATTAACCGACTGTGGTTTTAACGTCGTCGTCATTTTAACTCTAACTAGTGCTGATATATGCATATCCTCTTCCATATCTATATATACGTCTCTGAATTTTAACTTATGTAAATCATAAAAAAGTCTTATTCCATTCTTTATCAAAAAAATCTCTTCCTATTAACATATTTCTATTTAAACCCCTCACTACATGAAAAAGGTGTCTTATGTTGATCCCCCCTAACTTAAAATTTATCATTGTTTGTCCAACTACTTGTAAATTCTGTCCAGTAACAGAGTGTAAATTATTACTACACTTAAATACTCTACAATTTCTTACTATTTTGTATAAAAAACTTTCTTTTACTACACTAACTTGAGCTCCTGAATCTATTAATGTACGAACTCTATACTTCCCTATTTCTAATATACACGAGCTATAATCTGTTTATCTTCTATAAATTTCTTGACTTCATCTAGTTGAAAATATTCTCTGTTCGAGCTATTATACCTGTTATTAACATATTCTCTAAGCCTTGGGACCCTATTATTTACCCTCCTATTATAGGTCCTGTCTAATAGGTTGGGCGCCGGTTTTCCTGCGTTCTTGTACCTGTAAAATTCCTGTGTCTATCTTCAACATTCCTACTCACCCTGTTATTGTCATGTCTACCCTGTGTACTCGACTGGACACGCCTGTTATTACAAAAACGAGAAACATGTCCCCGTTGACCACAAACCCAACAGACAATATTTGTGTTATTTGTGTTTCTCACTGTCTCACTTGTAGGGTATCTCATATTTCTTCTTTCAACATAATCGCTCCTATTTCTACCTTGTAACGTTTGTATACCGCCTCTCCTATTCCATCCGAATCTTGTTTGTCCAATTTCCATGGGTTCCTCAACTCTGTCGTCTCGACTACTTCCCACTTCTCTTCCTGTTCTTAATCTAAACCTACGTCTCAAATTTTCCTCTTGTACCGCGATATCCACTGCTTGTGACAACCTCTCAGGGTTGTCCCTCATCAACTTAAGTTTCAAACCATCGGATTTTATGCCATCTACAAAAATCCCTACTAACATCCTTTCCACCTCCTCCCCTCGCACATTCTGTCCTAAGAATGCTTCTTCAGCCAAGTTAATCAATCTATCGCTAAACAATTGTACCGTCTCTCCGTTATTTTGTTTAGCCTGCCTCAATACCGAAAATGCATGTTGTGGATCCGTTATTTCTGCATATTTCCTTGCTAGGTCCTCTTTGAACTGTTCCCACGTCTCATCTACTCTAGCCTCTAACTTTCTTCTTATATTATCCGAGACCGGTTCTGTTGCCGTCTGATAAGCTAGTCTCATTTTTTCTTCATCTGTTGCCGAGATCAAATAGGCATATTTTTCTATAGAGGTGACCCACTTCTTATAGTCTCTGGCCTGTCCACTAAATTTCACAATTTCTGTTGCCATCCCCTGTTGTTTAATCACCATATTAAGTCGGCCTACTGCTGTTCCCACGCCTGTCAAAACCTGTGCCAAGGTGTCCTGTTCCGCCATGCTGAAAAAATACTAAAACAAAGCAAAGAAAGAAGTACACAATTTCAATTTTCTAATTTAAGGAAGACGACTCTATTGTTTTGGAAAACAATTAATTCAAGTAATTCATATTTATCTATCAACCTGAAACAATCCTTCTACTTTTTCTTCTGTTTATATAATACAGAATTTTACCCTGAATCTGTTTCGTTGTTCAAGGAATCACTTTCTTCGACTCGCCGTCATATTCGAACACTCGGAGCCTGCATCAGCTGTCCATCAGTTGCGGAATTCCGGTAGCTGAGTTTAGGTAACGGAGTTTAGGTAGCCTGTCTCTTCCTCTCAGGTCACTTCTCATGGGCTGCCAGAAAATCTTCAACCCCTGGTTGGGTCCCGACCAGCTTGTTTGTCTTTGTCTTCACCCCGGGTGGGGTACATCATCGATGTCTTGATAGGGTCTTAGTAATAACGAGGCCCCAAAAAATTATCAGGATCAGCCGAGGTCCAGTGATTATTTACTGTTTCAAGAACTTATGGCCTGATCAACGAATTAACGAAGTCTTTCTCATGCTGTCCTGAAAATTCATGATTAGCTCCTTAACTTTGAGCCTGGAAGAGTTTTTGACTTTTTTTTTCTCTGAGCTACAATGTTCAACTTGATGATTTGCCCAAACTCTCAGGATAGGATCACTCCTGGTCAATTAGAACGATGTAAGGCAGCGGCTTTGATGGCTCTTGAAACGTAAAAATTCAGGCACCGTTCATGTTAAGCCTGTTGCTAACAATCAAACTGCAGAACGACGACGGCCATAACAAACCTCCTGCACTGCGAACTCTGCAAAATGGCTGGTATAACAAGCTTCCTGTCGCTACTTTTACTATTATCTGAAGTCTTAAAAAAGACTTACAAAGGACCACTCCTGGGCGAGCTTTTGGCCTCTGTATTCAGATACAACTACCATTTACAAATTTGTGGCCATCTTTTGGTGCGCCTGTTATCAGGTTCAGTAATTGTTCTCTAACGTGCCGCTAGTATTTTTATTGTTTATTTCTTGAACTTCTCCGCGATGTTATTCGTCCTGACTTCGCATTGTTTTTCTCATGTGACTATCTTCAGATTCGTATCCTGGTCACATGCTCCATAAACGATCCTGTCACAGTGTGAACAGAGTTTAACAAGCCGGTGATCAAGTAAAAGTGGTTTATTCTTTCATTGATGACAAAGGGTTGATCTTCTCAAGGGTCTGCTGTTCACCCCTATCTAAGGCCGGATCTCAACTGCCCATACCAACCCAATACGTCACGATTGAGCATCTCTCCCCCTTTCAGTCTCAATGCTCAATCGTGCTGTATCTGTGTTTCCCACTAGATCCTAATAATACCCAATACTGTTACATTAGAACACCATTTTAGGTTGTGTATATATATTAGAAAACTTAACAGGCATCATTATTAAGTGCCACTCCACTTTGAAGGTTGACTGTAAGAGGTCTCCAACACCTTCCGTTCTGTGTCTTCATAGTGCATTCATGCAAGCCTCTTCCAGTCAACCTCTTGATGTTGTCTGTGCACCTGTAGTATTGTCTTTCTCTTGCACACTTCCACTCCACTTGTTCCTCCAGCACAACCTTTTACCAGTCCCACTGTAGTGGTATTGACCATATCACCCAAGCAAGTGCTGGTGCTGGATATGACAAGACGATAAAGCCATCATACAGCTTCACCACGGCATAGTATTGGAAGCCGCCCGACACCACACGATGAAACGATGGGTCATCAGATGAGTCCAGACCCATTACTCAAATGACAAGATCCCCCGGGAAGGTTAACCCGGTCAACAAATGCCCGCAGAAGTCGGATGTGTCGGCCTGACGGCGCAAGAACGCAGCTCTGCTGTAAACAGGCACAACGCAATCACATCCGGGAAAAAAAATCCGGATGAACGAAGAAGAAGAAGAAGAAGAAATGACAAGATCAGGGAGATGCTGTTGAAAGAGAACAAGAAACTAAAGATCACCAGTGCGGAGCAGATCATCGGAAAGAACAACATCCCCTCTACAGTTGTCGTTGTAACATCAGAGGACCGAGCGATCCCTCCATACATTGTATGGGACAGAAAAGACCAAAGACCAGAGCACTACATTCTGAGAGTGCTGCAGTGTTCCAAGTGCCAGAAATTTTGGCACACCCGTGCCACCTGCAAGAGTGATGTAGGTACTGCTCTGGTCCCCATCAATATAGTCAGTGCCAGCATGCGAAGAACGACTCAGACTCGGAGGCCTAACACCAACAGAAAATGCACCAACTGCCTTGGCAATCATGGCGCCAGGTACCTCGGCTGCCCCTGCCACCAAGACAGCAAAGAAGCGATGAAAATACAAGGAGCCCAGGAGGCAGTACGAGGCCACCAACCGACTCACCAAGAGTGACAAAGCACAATTAGAAGGCCAACTGAAGGACCTGAGAACACAGTTCAAAAACCTAGAAGATAAAAATGACAAGACGCAAGAAACCCAGATAACGGCTGTTCAGTGCATTCTGGACGAACTGAAGCAAGTCCAGCAGAAGATAGAGCAGGATGTCGCTCGAATGGCTGCCATAAAAGCTGAAACTGACGAAACACTATCGAAAATTCAAGAAGAAAGAGCAAAGACAGAAGAAATGCTGAAAAAAATCCAAGAAGAAAGAGAACAGATAGAACTACTAAAATCACAGAAAGAACCAGAAAATGTAAAGATGAAGAAGCATTAGAAGAAGAAATAGTTATTGAAATGGATGAGGACGGCTATCCAGACCAAGACCAATTCTGTCGGGCGATTGCAAATCACCCCCCACCAAGCCCAAACTATTAAGACAACACACGAAACCAAAGACGAATGACATGATTTGACGAAGTCCCAAGACGGGGAAGGAGGAGAAATAACAGGTGGGACGACGAATGGTAAAGTTCCCTGAAGAAAACAGCACCATATGACGGGGTGGGTACACAATTACTCCAGGCCTCTACAAGTGCGTGACTGTCCAGACATAAAAAACCTCATCAAGAACATAACGAACATGATTAACCAATCAGAAGCCGGGAAGCTGACAACAAGCAGTCCAATCTACGAAATGACTCGACACAAGATGCACAATAAAGGACCCAAATACAACCAAACTGAACAGTCAACGGTTGAACGGGACCATTCGTATATTCGGATGATGATGATGATGATGACACATGGAAAAGAGAACTAGATGCAGAAATACCTCTGAAGTCAGAGTGAGTTCACCTAAAGGCGAGGGACACCGGTAAAAAGGAAAGCAAACCCACACGCAAAATTCAGTCCCATACTACTTTCAACAGTTTGTAAGGACTACGCTTGAGTTTAAGCTAGCGATCAAAACAGAAAAGAAAGAACAAGATGCAGAAATGCATGAGGAGTCAGCAAAAGATAGGACAACTTGGCATGAGTTGGTTAAGTACCTATGCCCCAAAAGGGGATAAAAGATAGAAGACGTTAGAATAGAGTCCCGCAGGTATAGAGGGATAATGGAAGCAAACTGCCTATTAATCCTTTCTTGTTTTTCTGTCATCCTCATTCAACTGTTAATTATTTCAGTGCCCAAATATTTCACAGCTTATGCCCAGTGGTGTGGGGGGGGGGGGGGGGGAATAATGACTGGGAAATCATGAGTTCATTACTTTCACAGTGAAAATGGCTACTCGGTGAGTCAGGTTTCTTTAGTATGCTCTGCTCAAATGTAAAAGGTTAGAGAACACATGATGTGATGGTTGGGATTCTAGGATAAAAACCAATCATTATTCATGCATTCCTTAGAACTGTAAGAGTTCAGAATGATCACCTACTATCTGTGTGAAATCGGTGCAATTTTATGAAGTGTTTTCAGCATTCTACCAAGATTTTACCTGCCTTTATTATCAAACTTCCAGCTGAAGCTCCATATGTAGAAGACATACTGAAAACAAACCGTGCTCTTCCAGGGTCTTTCTCCTTTTTGGATAGAAGGCATAAACCTCATCTTTTAGAAGTGTCTGCAGCACAGCAAAGACAAACTGATGCCCTCTCAAGAGATAAGAAAGGTCCAGTCAAAATGCACCCAAGTCCCTTTGATGAGTACTCAGAATCAGCAAAAGGTAAAGATTTTCATTAACTGCTCATTTATTAAAAACAAAAGTCGACCACTTCGCCAGTCATTTATGATCATTATAATAGTCTTTTAGCAACCATCTCCAAGCTTCCAGTAACTGCTCATTCATGATCATTATAATGGTCCTTTAGCAACTGTCTCCATGCTTTGTCACTATCCTCACTAGTTTTTAAAGTATTAATTGAGGTTATTTGTTCCATAAATTCCCTCTTCCATGAAGGATATTAAACAATTCAGGAACTTCATTCAGCTGATTTATGTTATTATTATTATTCAATTGAACTTAGTTTAATATATATTTTAATGGATTTCCATGACTGAATTTTAGCAAATGTTAATGTGAATCTCCTTGGTTGAAGCTGACAAAACATTGGAGTGGATCTTCTTGAGCGAAGTTAACTAAATATATAAATATGTCTAACTGAAAGGTTTTACGAGTTATTTAACATCTTTTCATGACATGATATCCACTGAGAGCATTGGCTTCTATCATTCTTGACAGTGCAGTATGTAAAATTCATATATTTATTGCCATTTGTGTTTGCTCGCTTTGAACGTGAACATGGTTCATAAACATCCTACTACTACAAAAAGTTTTTACTACTAGTTAATGCACTGGACTGATTTTGCTTGAGAGTTAGCTTTCTTTATTACTCTCAGCTTTGCAGATTAAATGAATAAATTGCACATTCAATCAGTTATATGTCTTTATAGCATTAAATCTGTCAGCTCTAGATGCCCTTTAAGGACAATAACAATATCAACAAAATCGCAGTGTATTACATGGTCATATGCAAATAGCGGCATTGGGTCCACTCTTTAAAACCTCTAAGTCATAATGAGGAGTCTGTCCATGAGTATGATGTAGTGGTTGTAACAAATATAAAAAGATTAGATAGGTAAGGAAACTATGACAGGTCTAGCAAACCAGTAGGGAATTTACTTGATCCTAGAAACATGCTCACGAATCATGGAGGAAATAGGAGGAAATGTGCCAGTCACAGGAGTTGTAACTGCAATAACCCCTCCCCACGACGCCTAACAGCATTAGTGGAAAACAAAAACAACGACAATTATATGGTTGATTATACATACTTCTTAAACATAAATAGGTTGTCAGATTTTGCTAAATCAATAACAAATACGCTGGGTGTCATCCAAGTGCAGTGGCTAGTATACTTGTCTGCAAGCCCAGTGGCATATATTCAAATCCACATCCAGGCATATTTTTAAAGATTAATCTGGCTTTCCAGGTCAACATTTTTGTCCAACTTTCCAGTGTACGGGTTGAACCCCTTACCTTGGCATCAGCACACCTGATGTTTAAGAACACATGTTCTTATCCATTTGTCCATGCTGACCTACTTTTGGGGGATGTAATGTTAGGTCTTTAGAAAGTAGCCTTTAGCAAGATGAAAAACATACTGACCAATAAAAAGATGTCAATTGAAACGAGAAAAAGAGTGTTGAGGTGCTACATAGAGCCTGTACTTTTGTATGGATGTGAAACTTGGACAATGAGCAGTCAAGCTGAAAAAATCTGATGGCTGTAGAAATGTGGTTTCTGAGGAGAATGCAAAGAATACCATGGACAGACAGAAAAACCAATGACCAAGTATTACAGGAAACAAATGAAAATCGTAAATTGATTAGACAAATTAGACGTAGACAGTCAAAATTTTTTGGACATGTTATGAGAAGAAATGAATTGGAGAACTTGGTGACAACTAGCAAGATCGAAGGGAAAAGACCAAGGGGAATACCAAGAAGTAAATACCTGGATGGCTTGGCGACATGGCATGGTCGAGACAGGAATACTGAGCTGATCCACAACTCTGGTGATTGAGTGAAATGGCGAGTCATGACCGCCCACGCTTTCTGGCATGGCACATGATGGATGGATGGATGGAATGTTGAGCCTACATACTCTTGATCAAACATACTGTCCCTGTCATGGAATTTTGGTGGATACAATGTTAGGCCTAGATTTTCTTACCAAGACATACTGTCCTTGTTGCTATCATGGAATGCTGGGGGATGTAATGTTAGACCTACATTCTCTTGACCAAACATACTCATTGGGGACCATATTGTAGTATTATGTCTTACCGCCAATAAAGGAGATTTTAGTCCAGACCTGCTATTAAGTGAACTATACTACCACAATGTAAGAGATGATATAAACAGGGAGCTATATGATGTCCTAAATATTGGTGGTCATGACGTACCAGAGATTCGGTATGCTGATGATACAGTATTGCTATCCACAACACAGGATGGTATAGAAAACCTAATAGCCTCAACCCAATTGAATAGTGAAAATAACAACATATATCTTAACATAGCAAAAACAAAGATAATGTATACAGATAAAACTACTATGGAGAAAGAAATATATATTAATGAGGAAAAAATTGGAGGTGGTGGAAAATTTTGAATATCTTGGGTCATTGATTACCAATGATGGTGACACAATGAAAGAAATTAAACGGCGACTATCAATCGCTTTTCAAAGACTAAAACAACTGAATAAATTATGGAGGGGGACAGACAGAACTACAAAAATTAGATTTTTAAGAGCATGCATCTTTCCCATTGCAACATACGCCTGTGTGACCGAGACACTTCCTAAACAAGCTGAACAGTGCATAAATGCCTTTGAATATAAATATTATAGACGAGTTCTAAGAATATCTTGGGTAAAGAAAAAAACAAATGCATCCATACTTCAAGAGCTGAATATTGAAAAAGGATGGCTATTAAAGACAATAAAACAAAGAAAATTGAAATATTTTGGTCATTTGAAACGTCACGAAAGTTTGGAGAGAACAATAATGGAGGGGTATATGCCTGGGAAGAGAGGAAGAGGAAGGCCAAAGAGAAGATGGGTGCAGGATGTGGCGGATGATCTCCAGATGGGTGTATCAGACGTGGGACATCTTGCTTATGATCAAGAGGTTGTCCGGAAGGTTGTTATGGGAGTGAGGTTCTGCAAAGGACATGCTTCTGAATTAATACTACCACAAATCTTTCTTCTTCTTCTTCTTTCATTTGCTTGAAATTTGTCTATATCTGCAATGTTGTCTCTTGTATGAATTTAACTGTCTATTTTAATTCACTCATTGGTCCATTGAGTTTAACTTCCACTGTTATTTCTCAAGGCCAGAAAGTTTGCCTACATATGTCGTATTTTGGGCACTCTTGGAGTACCACAACTGCTTTTATTTTTCCTCTCGCTCGCTTTGAACTCAAGCATAGTTCATACACACTACTTTCACACAGTGCTGGACTGAATTTTGCATGTGGATTAACTTTCCCTATTAACGGTATCCCTCACCATCAGGAAAACCCACTCTGACTTCAGAGGTACATGTAATTTATGTCCCCAAGTCAAGGATGAGAAGTCAACATTTTAGTCCAACCGTCGGGTGAAGGGGTTGAACCCTTACCTCAGCATCAGCACACCAGTTGTTTAAGAACACATGTTCTAATCCATCCGCCCATGCTGACCTACCAGCTCCTTATAGGGCCAGGAAAGTTATTAGAAAAGTAGTTTTATAACAGAACAAATACAGAATTTGTATATTTACATATGAGCTTTAAGCTTTTTCTAGGCCAGAAAGTTTGCCTAGATATTTCGAATCTTAGGCACTCTTGAAGTACCACAACTCCTTATGACCCAGAAAGTTACAAGAAAGGTAT
This sequence comes from Cepaea nemoralis, assembly GCA_014155875.1. Classification (NCBI taxonomy): domain Eukaryota; kingdom Metazoa; phylum Mollusca; class Gastropoda; order Stylommatophora; family Helicidae; genus Cepaea; species Cepaea nemoralis. The sequence goes on along the minus strand of JACEFZ010006018.1, from coordinate 37,432 downwards.
TTTCTAACAGAACAGATACAGAATCTTTATATTTAGATATGAGCATTAAGCTTTGGATCTCTTGTTATATTGTAGGATCAAAACATCATGTGTCAAAAGTGAAGTCAGCACAAGCAAATCACAGCACATTTCCAACTTTGAGCAGCATTAAAGAAATACAGACTTTAACAAATACTCAGAACAAATTAGATTATAAAACAACTGGCACAAGTGGCAATGATGTTGCAAGGTAAGCAAAAATAAATTTCCATTTTCTGTGAATTGATGTTTTTAGGGGTTAGTTAATGAAACTTGTGTGATAACTTACTCAGAATTTTCATTGCTTTAAATATCTCTGGCAGTTTATTCTAAAGCTTTTAAACACAGAAGCCACAAACAATATATTGCACGATTTTTAGCCTGGCACATTTTGCTGTTGCATTTCATCAGGTGCGTACTGCAGAGTTATGTATCATATGATGTGAATAAATGAATAATACTTTAGCCGAAACAGTGAAAACACATAATCCCAGGTATTGTTTAAATGTGGAGCATCTGTTACTTTGTAATATTTCTTATTTCTATTGTGTCAAATACTTTGTTATGACTTTCTTTTCTTAGTAGTCTTCTTCTATCACATGATGCACAGGAAAATAAGACCTGGTCATTCTCTACTTTTAGGTTAAATACACACACATACACACAATATAACACATTAACAAATAGTACATGTCACATAAACTGTCCTTGGTTGTTAGACCATGGTCAGTTTGCTGTGTCAAATGCACAAAATACATTTTCTTATAAATGTGTATACGCTATCTTAAAGATTTATCGTGAATAGCAAAAACGTACATATCCTTTTTCCAATCTATTTGTGTTATGTCATCTCCTCATTTAAACTGTTGTCTTGCATGTTTGCCTTTCATTATTCACTGTAGCAGAAAATAAACAATTTGCCTTCCACCCTTCCCTCTAGCAGAACATAAACAATTTGCCTTCCACCCTTCCCTCTAGCAGAACATAAACAATTTGCCTTCCACCCTTCTCTCTAGCAGAACATAAATAATTCGCTTTCCACCATTCCCTCTAGCAGAATGTAAACAATTTGCCTTCCACCATTCCCTGTAGCAGAACATAAACAATTTGCTTTTCATCATTCCCTCCAGCAGAACATTAAAAAATGTGCCTTCCATCATTTCCTCTAGCAAAAAAACCAAAACAATTTGCCTTCCGCCCTTCCCTCTAGCATAATATAAACAATTTTTCTCACCATTCTCTCTAGCTGAACATAAACAATTTGCCTTCCACCATTCCCTCTAGTAGAACATAAGCAACTTTCCTCCTCCTGTCCTCTTGCTGAACATAAACAATTTACATTCAATCGTTCCTTCTGGTGGAACATAAACAATTTCCCTTCCACCCTTCCCTCTAGCAGAACATAAACAATTTTCCTCCACTCTTTCCTCTACCTGAACATAAATAATTTTCCTCCACCCTTTCCTCTAGCTGAACATAAACAATTTTCTTCCACCCTTCACTTTAACAGAATATAAATGATTTGCCTCCACCATACAAGAGTCATTGTGTTATTTGTTTGTTATCGTGGTATCTTCCACAATTTCAATGCTTAGTTAATGGAAATTTACATTATAATACATATTCATTTGATTGTACTGTATGTTTGGTCCAAACCTGATTTTTGTTTGGCACTGCATCAATTAACTCAACTGTCCCATTTAGTTGCTACATGAATCCACTTGTTTCTAGTTATTGCTTTATTTCTTCTTCTTCTTCTTCGTTCATCCGGAGTTTTTTTTTCGGATGTGATTGCGTTGTGCCTGTTTACAGCAGAGCTGCGTTCTTGCTCCGTTAGGCCGACACATCCGACTTCTGCGGGCATTTGTTGACCGGGTTAACCTTCCCGGGATTGCTTTATTTGATGCCACTATTTTAACTGCTTTAGGTCCAAGTATTTGCAGTGTTTAAGTAACAATAATTTCTGATATAAAGTTGCATTAATAACTGTTGGGATAGAAAGAGTTAATATAAAGTAAGAAAAGTGTTTTCACTAGCTTCCACGTTGATATGTAATGCTTTTGCAGTACTGAACCAGTCGATAATGTTTCTTCTCAATATATTTGTTGCACATAACTTTGCAATTACATTGTTTTTCAATACAGAACCTACATCCAAAATCTAATTCGAGAAACAAAGGAAGAAATTCACGATCTGACAAATGAAATTCATGAAAATGTTGAGGTAAGAATTTACATGTATGTGTAGTATTGTTCCCACATGACCCCTCTGCCGTGCGTCCACCTTGACGAGGTAAAGGGGCTTGAGCGTTCCAATGACCCCAAGAGCTATGCCGACGGTAGCACAGCTACTGGTAGGGTCACCCATGTCGGACAGGTCAAGGGAGAGGGACCAGACGAAGTGACGCACAAACCTGCTGCCTTGTAGGTAGACTGGGGACAGTCAAAGGCTAGGGAAAGCATCCCGAACAAATGCTTGTCGAAATCGGATGTACTGAGCCACAGGCTTGACAAAGAAGTGCAACGTAACTTTATCATTTCATGATGCCACAGATGAAAATTAATCGTTATGGTGCTAATCCCGTGAAGTCCCATCAGGCGGTGATAGTGCCGGGCCCCCTGCCTCGAGGGGGTCCACCCATGACTACTGGTGGTCACCTTCCCCTGTGCTGTGGAGTCAAGGCACAGAGGAGTAGGTTAAGAGTTATTGACCAAACACCCCGGACACTCAACATACTACAATGGAATGCAGAAGGAGTTTATAACAAGAAAGCCTCCCTAACACAGCGTCTTCATAAAGATAGAATAGATGTGGCATGCATTCAAGAGACACACCTCAACGCCAATCGCACATTTTCAGTCAAGGGATATCAGGCCACACGTTTCGACCGCGAAGGACACAAAGGAGGAGTTGTAATACTTACACGAAATACAATACCTTGCAGCGAAGTATCTGTGATCTCTGACAACCAAACGGAAATTATAGGTGTTGATATAATGATAAAGGACGTGAAAATAAGAATTTACAATCTGTATAGCCCGGCAGATAAGGATCTTACACTCTCAAACATGGAAATAACTGACACAAATTGCATTGTTGTCGGAGACTTTAATAGCCGTTCAGAAAGATGGGGATACCCAGATACTGACAAAAGAGGAGATGAAGTGGAGGACTGGGAAATAGACTCAAATCTCCATCTACTCAACAAAGCGGATGACACACCGAGCTTTTACTCCAGAAGATGGATTACCACTTCTACTCCAGACTTAGCTTTCTGCACAGGAGACATCCTCCACAAAATCGATCGCCATGTGCTTGACCAATTAGCAGGTAGTGACCACAGACCAATCAATCTTGTAATAAATATGGAGTATGTTCCACAGGAGCAAACGCCTTTGCCCCGTTGGAATTACAAACGAGCAGATTGGGACAGATTTGCCATACTAACAGACACATATTGTGAAAAAGTAAATACACGATATGGCAACATGAAGCAAATGGTGGAAAGTCTAAACAGAGCAATAATACAGGCGGCCACTGAGTCTATTCCAAGAGGAGCAAGGAAAAATTACAAACCATACTGGACTGAAGAACTACAAATTTTGGAGGACAAAGTTGAAGATGCTAGGAAGACCGCAGAGAGAGAACAAACAACTGAAGCGAACATCTCTCTCAAAGCCATCTCAGCAAAATATAAAAGAACAGTAAATCAAACAACAAGAGATTGTTGGAGGAAAAAAACAGAAAACCTGAATTTTGACAGGGATGGAAACAAACTATGGAAACTAGTGAAAGCCATGAACAATGAAGGACCTAGAAACAAACAGTTAACAATTAAACAAGGAAATGCCTTGCTTACAGGAAAAAAGGCTGCAAATGCACTAATGGAACACTATGCCAGTGCAAACCACATTGATATTACAGCCGAACAGAAGAAAGCAATCAAAGATAAACAGATACATCATAGATATACAGAGACAGCAGCAGAATATATGATGGCAAATCTAACAATGGAAGAAATGGAACAGGCAATGAATACCCTAAAAAAGAAGACATCACCAGGAAAGGATGGAATCACAAATGAAATGCTAATAGGACTAGGCACTAAGGCAAAAAAGAAACTACTAGCAGTCCTAAATTACAGCTGGAAGAGGGGAATAGTCCCACAGGCATGGAAGGAAGCTATACTAATACCAGTCCCAAAGAAAGGAAAAGACCTGGAAGAACCAAATGGCTATCGGCCTATCAGTCTTCTTAGCTGTGTAGGAAAATTAATGGAACGCATTATCAATGGCAGGCTAACATGGCATCTGGAAGAAAACCAACTCTTAACACCTCACCAAGCAGGATTCAGAAAGTACAGATCCACTGAAGATCAAATAACCTATATAGCTCAGGAAATAGAGGATGCCTTCCAAGAGAAAAAGCACACACTTGCCGTCTGGATAGATTTAGAAAAAGCATTTGATAAAGTATGGAAGGAAGGACTGAAAGTAAAACTACAAAAAATGCATGTCTGTGGGAAAATGTACAAATGGATCAGCCACTACCTTGAGAACAGAACTGCCAGGACAAAAGTACAAGGACAAACCAGCAAAATGATGCTGTTGGAGCAAGGTGTCCCCCAAGGAGGAGTTCTTTCACCAACATTATTCCTAGCATATATAAACGACATCACGGAAAATTTTCCAGCCAGAGTACACACATCATCCTTTGCAGATGACCTAGCCATATGGACATCTGAAGAATATATTAGTACAGCTAACAGCAGAATACAGCAAGCCCTATTAGCGCTAGAGGACTGGTCAAAATCATGGCTAGTGAAGATAAGTGAGGAGAAAACAACATGCACAGTGTTCTCCCTCTCAACTAAAACTCAGCAACCTAAGCTGGTATTGAATGGAAAAATATTGCGCCATGAAGAAAATCCAAACTATCTAGGAGTCACCTTTGATCGTCGCCTGACATGGAAGACACAGGTTGAGAAAAATCGAACAAGAGCAAGGCAAAGAATGGCAATCATGAAAAAGCTTGCTGGTACAATGTGGGGAGCAGATGAGAAAGTTCTCAAGAAGTTATATACTGGACGGGTGAGGCCAGTACTGGAATATGGCATTGCAGCTTGGGAAACAGCAGCTAAGTCAAACTTTAACAAAATAAGTAGAGTCCAAAACCAAGGAATGCGAATCATAACTGGAAGCCTGAAGACAACGCCTATTAATGAATTAGAAAAGATAACTTGTTTACAACCAATGCAGGATAGAAGAAATAGCAGAGCCCAGCAACAAGCTGAAAAATTTAGAAGATTGACAGACCACCCTATGTATAAAAGGTTTAGTGGTTTTGGAAAGGGAAGACTGAAGTGTAGCAACTTTGTAGAAACTGCAAAACGAAAGATTAGGGCAGATCCCATACTTAACATATCAACAGTCAAACCCATTTACAATGCAGACAAGTTCCCAGCTTGGAGACAGCAGCAACTGCCTGAGATGATTGAAAACATTCCTGGTATTGAGAAAAAGAACACTCAGCATGAAACCGAAAGAAGAGAAATAACCCTAAACTACATAAAAGAACATTACCCAAGCAGCAATTGGACCCATGCATATACAGATGGATCCGCCAAAAATTCAGTAGAGAATGGAGGAGGAGGAATTCTCATAAATTTAAAAAATGGAGTGAAAAAAACACATTCAGTGGCAACTGGAAAGTTTTCAAGTAACTTCAAAGCGGAGGTAGAGGCTCTGAAAACTGCAGCAGAAATGCTTTTGATGGAGGAAAATAAAGACACACAAATAGCTATCTTTACAGATGCAAAGTCAGCTGTCTCAATACTGAAGAGCAAAAACAGCACAGAACTAGCTGACCTAAGAGCAGCACTCCATGGTCTATGCCAGAAATCCAAAAAAGTTGTAATACAGTGGATCCCATCACATTGCAGTATACCTGGAAATGAAGAGGCTGACAGACTGGCAAAAGAGGGCGGACGACTACCACAGCCTGACATAGACATAACCTATAATGAGGCAAAGAGGTTGATAAAAAGCACTTATAGAACCAAATGGGAATCAGAGCATCCAGGCCACCAGAAGGATGATGCATATTACAAACTCGACCGAAGAGAACAAGTAGCAATCTTCAGACTCTGCACAGGACATAACAGGCTGAAATACCACTTGTTCAACAAACTAAAGATAGGAGATACAGATGAATGTAATTGTGGAACTGGTAAAATGACAGCTAAACATTTGCTGCAAGAGTGCCCAATATATGCAGAACAGAGAAAGATATTTTGGCCCACACCTGCTTCATTCGAGGACAAGCTTTATGGAGATATCAACAAGCTCAAGTTGACTGCAGCTTACTTTAACTGTATTCAGGTTGACATTTAAATGTACATGAAGTTTTTAGACTGCCACACTTCATACCACAGGCATGTCGGTTACACAAGCCTCCCAGAGGCATGAAATGGAATATTGCTTGGATAGCAAATCCATTACGTGGAAAGTCCGAATTGAAAGCTCACTGTGTGGGCTTCATAAAAGGTGGAAAAGTGTCCTAGTGGCACGAAATGGAATATTGCTTGGATAGCAAATCCATTACATGGAAAGTCCGAATCGAAAGCTCACTGTGTGGATGTCATCTGCAAACTGCATTCTTCTGGCTTCTGGAAGAACAGCCTATGGTGAACGGAAGGCCCAATATACGGAAGTAAGGCTAAGCAGCCATGTGCAGGACGTGACGATTCCTTGGGTGAGCCCAGTACCAGAGCGCTATGTATCGGCTCTGCAAGTATGGAAGCCTCCTTGGATGGCGGGGAATGCCCATGGTCTGCCCCTGCCTTCCCTTGAGGGCTGACCAGGATCTTTGGCTGTTCTATATGGACCAGCTGGGATGGGGGATAACACCACAACAGTGAGAGTCAAACGTCCTAAGAAACCCCCGGGAAGGTTAACCCGGTCAACAAATGCCCGCAGAAGTCGGATGTGTCGGCCTAACGGCGCAAGAACGCAGCTCTGCTGTAAACAGGCACAACGCAATCACATCCGAAAAAAAACTCCGGATGAACGAAGAAGAAGAAGTTCCCACATGAAACCCATGTTATAATTAGATCTTACTTTACATTGTTTCTAAGCCATTTTTATATTTATCAAGTGTCCCTACTTATGGCACTGTGGTGAAGGGCTTACAAACACAATTCGTAATCCCACAAACCATGTTCGAATTACAGCTTGCACGGGTTTTCATTCAATGATATGAGTGCCTGTTGTCGAGGAAGCATTAGCAAACTATTGAATGTAAACTTGCCAATAAATCACAAACAGCCAAAACATGATAGGGTTGACTGCAATGTCCTGTAAAGGATATACAACACACTTTTTTTTAAAATTCTACATGCCAAATTTTGTCTCGGGGCATCTAGAAGGGTCCATTATCTTTTTTTAACTGATTCTCTGCCAAACAAAATGTGGGTTTGGACCAAACATAAATTCATGGCAGAAAATGGGAAGTAGGGGTGTGTCACAATAATGATGTAAAATAGTTACCATTGTAGTAGATATATTGTATTATACAGGAGAGGCCCCGCTATACATCGCTTCAGTTTACAGTCATTTCGCTACAACGTCGTGGTGACATAGGCGACATAACTTCACTTTATGTCGCTATGTTCTGCCATAACGTCGTTTTGATGTGATCAGGCTACTGATATCGGTTAAGTCCATGGTTTACCTCCAATCACAGTAAGGACAATTTGTGCAGGGTGCTGACAAAATCAAAGAGGGTGCTAAAAACTTAACCACTTTGAGTGCTTCCAAGATCACTTATACCAGACGGTACTCTTATGGAGAATATGGAAGCACTGTTGGCCATCTGGACTGAAGACCAGGGAATACTGCCCGTGGGCAAGATGGTTATCCAAAAGAAAGCAAAGTCTCTCTATGAAGATCTAGCTAAGAAAGCGGGTGATAGCAGTACTAGTAGTGCTGGTGATAATTTCAGAGCGAGGCGTGGTTGATTTGAGCGCTTTAAGAAGCATTCACATCTGCATAACATTCAGATAACAGGTGAACATATGAGTGCTGATACTGCAGCTACAGAGCATTTCCCTGCAGAGTTTAAGGCCATGATTGAGGAGAGTGGTTACTCTCCCAAGCAAGTCACATTGACAAGACAGGACTTTATTGGAAAAGACTGCCACCAAGGACTTATATTTCGAAAGATAAGAAGACTGCACCTGGCTTTAAAGCTGGCAAAGATAGGCTTACTCTTCTTCTAGGTGGCAACGCTGAAGGAGATTTCAAGTTCAAGCCCTTACTGGTGTACCACTCAGAGACACCAAGGGCTCTGAAGGGCTACTCAAAGGAACACTTGCGCATTACATGGCGTGCCAACAAAAAGGTTTGGATAACAGGGACATTATTCCAGGAATGGATAACTTAAAAGTCGAGAGGATCGACTTCATTGCCCTGGATTTTATCCCATATGGCTCGGTCTCTGTCCGCAGGGCAACCTGCAGAAAGCATCGCACGAAGCATGAACTCCATAGCTCCGGCGACAACCCCCAGCAGTCTCCAAGAAAAATTCACTCATGGACCGAAAGACGTAGCCCGGATTCGAACCCACAATCTTTCGGAGTGCAAGACAGACAGGCTTGACCAGTTCACCACGAAGACTCCCAGTTCTGTTTTCATCAAAGTCATGGTGTTAGTCACCATAACTTAGCTACCATATGACAGTAGACAGGTACTATCTGCTTTCTGTTAGCACCGAATGTTGGGTGACGGTCACCAAACCCGACACCCCACATTGTGTCACTGGCTTCGGGCAGAAGAGTGCAATTGAGAGGATACATCCCTTATCCTGGTGCACAGAAATACAACTTAAAGACCAAATGTCACGGCAGGGGGGCAGATCAAGCTCTAAAGATTGGTCGGCAACTAGTCGGCAGCTCCGACAGGCAGACAGTTAGAGCAGTTCTTTGCTTATCCTGCAGTTTCTGCAGCTTGTCTTGTTCCAAATATATTGGTGTTACTTTTCCTCTGAAGTAAACTAGGCAGGCCGAGAGAGGGATCATGCTGCATGGGCAACTCATGGTCTATGCAATTCAGCCCAGGCTTTGTGCTGTGTAGAGGTATAACACCATCCCTGGTCTCCGCCACAGGTTGTAGTTATTATGCCTATTTTGAAGCACACTGGAACAAACTATTATCTGTCAAGATGGCAAGGGGCCAGTCTACTTTCATTAGTTCCTTCTAGGCAATTGTTGTTAGTTCATCTGGCAGTCCAAGGTATTCGCAGCATTTGTCTAAGGAACAAATATTTAGAAGAGGTACAATATTATGACTAAATAGTTAAAGATAACATTATGAAACGTAGTAATATTCCAGGAAACTTTATAGAGAAACACCATTGTAACAAAATGTCTGTCTGAATATTACTGATTATTTAGCATTTGTAGTATTGTATAACTTTTTCAGAAGAAACAGCTTCACCAAGTCAAGACTGCTAAAAATAACTTAATATCACACTTTAGCAAATCTGAACACAATTACAAACAAGCAGCTGACACTGGAAGTCATGAGAAAATACCAACAGACAGGGAAGACCTTAAATCAGTATCAAAGACACAGAGAAGAAAGAATCCTGATATGTATATGCCAAAGCAAGATGTGGACACACCATCTGCTACAGCTGCAAACATGAGTTTTATGATAACATCTAATCATTCAAGACCAGCAGAGCTGCCTTCTTCCATTGCCCTATCCAGTCCTTCCACAAGATCAGCAGAAGTAATAAATAATCAGATACCTGAAAACAATGATCACAGAGAAAATCCTATTGAGGAGCAAGCAAGAGCCAGGAATTTGAGAAGACAGGCTAGTTTCAATAAAAGAACTCTAGGAACACATCAGAAAGGTAATACAGATTTCAAAACCACATTCAGCCATGATGATTTCAGTCGATTTCTTAAGTCAGAAGTCTCCCCAGAGTCAGCTCAGTTTGATTCTCCGCTGAACAGTGAAGATGATAGAAACCTCAGCTTAAACATTACCCAGCTTTAGCAGTCAGAAATGGAGCCAAAGTATCCAGAAGTCAAGCAGCTCAAACAAAATCAGATCAAGTCAGCAGAACTCAATGCTGCAGGTTGATGCACGAGGACTGCCAACAACTGCAGTGGGAAGTTCATCACATGCGAAGAACAAAAAGGAGAAAGGGAAACAGATGTTGATGATTATAATAAGGTAATTACACAATGATAATTCAAATTCAATTGTTGAAACATTACATCAAGAGGTAGAATCATGTATATATATATATATATTTAGGAAGAAATGAAGACAAAGCTGGGGGAACAGACAGAGATACAGGGTGTATTTTTAATGGCTAGTGCAGTGATTTGAAAATATTGCCAGCCCAAGTTTTGTATTTACCTATTATGTTGCATGAACATTACAGAGGGTGAATACAAAATTTGAACCAGCAATATTTTCAAACACTGTACAGTCATTAAAAATACACCCTATATTAGAAAATAATACAAAACACATGATAGTCCTTCATAGCACTAGGAAATTTGTGGAAATCAAAGAAAATTTAACTGATTAAGTGACAAGGGATTATTAATTGTCTTAAACGACTTCCCGTTTCTGCGCTGGATTATATATCGCCAAAATGTCATTGCAACATGTTGTCTCAATTAAGATATAATACATTCATTTTTCCTAAGCAACCCGCTTTAATTTGGTATATAATATAACATGTCTGCTACTATTTCAACAAATTGTATGTCATAACTATTACACACCTCTACTTCCCATTTTCCCCCATTCATGTTTATTAGGTACAAACCTACTTTTTGTTTGGTGCTGAATCTCTTAATCTAGTACCAAACTTAGAATATTTAATGATAATAATCAAAAGATGATAGTTTTGAAAAAGTGCACGGTTTTGTTGTTCACTGTGCCTAGTATTTATTGGCATGTATAAACATGGCAAAATACAGAATTATTTAAAATTATAAACACAATGATTGCGAAACAAAACCTTTGGCAAGAATCAGCAACCACACTTGCAAATACTAGCCCCAAACACTTGCCAACCTTCCTTTAAGAATTAAAGATCATGTGTATGTGCCAGCTGGCATAATGAGGTTATGGTGCTAGGCCAGTAATATAAGACTAAGTGGGTGATGAGGTCAAGATCACATCAATTGTCTTTTAGCTTCCCTTAAAACATTCTGGTACCTATTTTATTAGACTGGATCTATCCCAGAGCTACATGATCTCATCAAAACCATTCCTATTTTGAGGGGAATTTGAACCAAGGACTGCCATCCAGCAAGCAAGTAAGCTAGCCACTGATTTATCATGGCTTCTGGCATTTTGCATATTTAGGCCAAATTACATTCCTAATTTAACAAATTGAGAACAGAGTTTAATTGGATGCACCTTTGATAAATGTTAACATTACTTTCTGCATGAATGACAACATCAGTGAACTCACAGATCAGTTTATTAGTATTTTTGTGTATTTTCTACTTTAATAATTAATTGTAGTTTCTTTTGGCGTTTATGCATTATTTGTTTGTTCTTTTAGTTGTAGTTCACAATTCAGGTTTTGTATTCGCTTTCAGTTCATTTTTTTTGTCTCTTTCAGATGCCATCAATTTTTTCATGTATCCATTATTTATTTGATCTAGGTGTTAAATATATCATTTTGCCTAATTATTATTTTGATTTAGTTTGTTATAATTTTTAAGGCCTTGACTTTTGTGTCTATATTTTTAAAAGTTAGCTGCATATCCTTTACAGGATGTCACAGTCAACACCAGCATTTATTGCTGTTGTGATCTCTTGGCAAGTTTACGTTTAGTAGTTTGCCATTGCTTTCTGAATAATCAGCACCCATACCATTTCATAAAAAACCAACACAAGGCAGTCTGCTGCCAAATCGCCCACAGCTAGTGTTTCGAACCTCTTTGCCACGGAACTGGCTTTGTATCTATTAACTCACTTTTTTGTATTTTTGTTTCTTCATCTGAAGAAGAATATTATTGTTATGAAATGTCTTGTGTGTTGTCTTCATTATGTGTCTGCTATGTGTCAGCATCCATGCGTGCTTGGTCATTTACCATGAACATCAAAACAACAAACTAAATTGCTGTGTAGCTAGCTTAACCAGTGAATCATTCCAACTAATATTTTTCATGACCACTCTGTTCTTTTACCTTAGCAATTTCAATACAGGTCTGCTCATGCCAAAACATGGCAAGTTGTAGGTAAGGGGCATAGTTGTTGTGTGATATTTCATGGGCATACACCTGAAGCTAAGTAACAACCCATGTTTCTGTTTGTTTGCTGGAAGATATTCGCTGTTTTTAAGTGGATGCTTGTCTTGTTTTGTAATATAGAACATTACTGAGTTGTGCAGTGTGCAGTGAAACCACATACTCCACTCATCTGGAGCTTCATTTATGCTGGCATTATGTGTGATCATTACTTTATGTTTCACTAGTTTGTTTGGCTTTTTTTGTTTATCCAAAGAGTCATGTCATCACTGTCAGTCCACTTTTGCCTTCAAGCCTTGTAGGGAGGAATAATTGATGCTCCAGTGCCTGATGGGTGGCATTGGACAGTGTCATTCTGTGTGATTGTACAATGTCTTTGATGTCGTCAATCCATTTTCTTCTCAGGCGTCCTCTTGCTCTTGTCGCAGATGATCTTTGATGTAGGGCCAGTGCTGGTAGTTGAAGGTGTTGCATTCTAACGAGATGGCTGAACCATTTGATTTTCAGCCTTTCAATATATGTGCCACAAGGTGTTGATCCCACTGATTGTCTGATACAACAATTTCTTACTTGGTCTCAGATAGTTAAGTTGACAGCTCTCCTCAAGCATCTCATCTCACTTCTTAACTAAATTCACTGTAATGCAAACTACAGGTATGAGTCATGGACCATCTTGCAATCACTCAGATAAAAACTGGTGCTTTTAAAATTGTAGAACTTATAGAAGATCTGAACATCAAAGAAAACTGGCTCGTAAGCATAATCATGTCACGGAAACTAATATCTCTAGTCTTCCTGTTTCTAATATCCCCAATCTTCCTGTCTCTAATATCCACTGTCTTCCTCTGTTTCTAATATCCACTGTCTTCCTCTGTCTCTAATATCCACTGTTTTCCTCTGTCTCTAATATCCATTGTTTTCCTCTGTCTCTAGTATCCTCAATCTTCCCCTGCCTCTAATATCCACTGTCTTCTTCTGTCTCTAAAATCCTCAGTCTTCTTCTGTCTCTAATATCCACTGTCTTCCTCTATCTCTAATATCCTCAGTCTTCCTCTGTCTCTAATATCCTCAGTCTTCCTCTATCTCTAATATCCTCAGTCTTCCTCTGTCTCTAATATCCACTGTCTTCCTCTATCTCTAATATCCTCAGTCTTCTTCTGTCTCTAATATCCACTGTCTTCCTCTATCTCTAATATCCACTGTCTTCCTCTGTTTCTAATATCCACCTTCTTCCTCTGTCTCTAATATCCTCAATCTTCCTCTGTCTCTAATATCCTCAATCTTCCCCTGCCTCTAATATCCACTGTCTTCCTCTATCTCTAATATCCTCAGTCTTCTTCTGTCTCTAATATCCACTGTCTTCCTACGTCTCTAATATCCACTGTTTTCCTCTATCTCTAATATCCACTATCTTCCTCTATCTCTAATATCCTCAGTCATCCTCTGTCTCTAATATCCTCAGTCATCCTCTGTCTCTAATATCCACTGTCTTCCTCTATCTCTAATATCCACTGTCTTCCTCTGCCTCTAATATCCACTGTCTTCCTCTATCTCTAATATCCACTGTCTTCCTCTATCTCTAATATCCACTGTCTTCCTCTATCTCTAATATCCTCAGTCTTCCTCTGCCTCTAATATCCTCTGTTTTCCTCTATGTCAAATATCCACTGTCTTCCTCTATCTCTAATATCCTCAGTATTCTTCTGTCTTTAATATCCTCCGTTTTCTTCTGACTCAAATACCCACTGTCTCCTCGTGTCTCTAATATCTGCTGTCTTCCTGTGTCTCTAATACCCTCACTCTTCATTTGCCCCAAATACCCTCAATCTTCCTCTGTCCCTAACACCCTTAATCTTCCAATGTCTCCAATTCCCTCATTTTTCCCCTGTCTCCAATACCCCCATTTTTTTTCTGTCCCTAATATCCCCAATGTTCCTCTGTTCTTAATACCCTCAGTTTTCTTGACATGAATAAACTGCATCTCAGTGGCCTCTAGTTTATAATGTTTATGTTTAGGGTCAATGATCTACAAGCAAACATTTGTAAGGACAGCATAAAGCATCCTAAACTCATTTTTGGAGTTTTGTGAACTGTGGTCTGTTACATGTTACATAAAATAGTTTTCTTCTGATGGTCGTTTATATACCTATATTTACCGTATTATCTCATTTATAATACAATAAACAAATACCAAAATAATCTGCAGTTATTTTTGGCATCTTAAATACTTTACAAAATGTCTATTACTCCCTAAGTTATTTTAATTCTTCTGCTACATCATTTACCTTCATGTTCTGCATATTGTAACTGTGGCACTCTTTCAGAATCACTTCTTCAGATTATGCATGTTTCACAATACTGTGTATTACTAAAAGCTTTCAGAGCTGCTTGTAAATTACCTTGTGTAACTGACTAACAACATTAACCCAGGTCCATAGGCATCAACGTGGTTGAAAGGATAAGAATTTTTAAAGTTTTAAAATATCGAGAGGATCGACTGCATTGCACCAGGTTTTTCCTCATATGGCTCGGTCTCTTTCCGGCCTACCAAAAGTGTCGCACAAAGCATGAACTCCGTGCATCCAGCGTCGACCCCCAGGAGTCTCAAAGAAAGATGCACTCGTGAAACGAAAGACGTAGCCCAGAATCGAACCCACAACCTTCAGAGCGCAAGGCAGACGGCTTGACTACTTCACCATGGAGATTCCCTGAAAGGATAAGAACGCCTCTCTCTTAAACTTCCGGTACACTCATGGCGAGGTAGGTTGTTCAAATCCTACCGCGCCATTAAGTTGACTAAAACATCAACTTCTTGTTCAGAAAGCAATGGCAAACTCCTGAACGTATAGTTGCCTAGAAAATCAACCTGTTGTTGATTGCAACATCCAACAAAGGACTTGCAACAATTTTTGGGGGAAACCCCTGGTCTGTAGTCTCTGGTGTTTTGTATGAAACAATGAACATCTTAGATGTAGTGTCAAGGCATGCAACTATGTCTTCAGCGTGTTCTGTACCAAACAATGCTAACTGAAGGAATTACATACTTTTCTTAACCTTTGTTTATTTCTGGCAGTTGTTTTTGAAGTCAAAAGTGTCTAGGTAAGAAGAAGCTTAAGTAGTAACTGTGTGGGATAGAAAGAGATTATGGTACAACTGTCTGAGATAGAAGGAGATTATGTTATGACTCTGGGATAGAAGGGGATTATGTAACAACTGTCTGGGATAAAAGGAGATTAGATAAAAACTATCTGGGGTAGAAGTAGATTATGTAACAACTGTTTTGGATAGAAGGCGATTATTAACAACTGTGTTGGATGGAAGGAGATTATGTAACAACTGTCTGGGATAGAAGGAGATTATGTAACAACTGTCTTGGATAGAAGGTGATTATGTAACAACTGTCTTGGATAGAAGGAGATTATGTAACAACTGTCTGGGATAGAAGGAGATTATGTAACAACGGTCTGGTATAGAAGGGGATTGTGTAACAAGGTTTTGGTATAGAATGAGATTACAGAGATTGTTGGAGGAAAAAAACAGAAAACCTGAATTTTGACAGGGATAGAAACAAACTATGGAAACTAGTGAAAGCCATGAACAGTGAAGGACCTAGAAACAAACAAATAACAATTAAACAAGGAAATGCCTTGCTTACAGGAAAAAAGGCTGCAAATACACTAATGGAACACTATGCCAGTGCAAACCACATTGATATTACAGCCGAACAGAAGAAAGCTATCAAAGATAAACAGATACATCATAGATATACAGAGACAGCAGCAGAATATATGATGGCAAATCTAACAATGGAAGAAATGGAACAGGCAATGAATACCCTAAAAAAGAAGACATCACCAGGAAAGGATGGAATCACAAATGAAATGCTAATAGGACTAGGCACTAAAGCAAAAAGAAACTACTAGCAGTCCTAAATTACAGCTGGAAGAGGGGAATAGTCCCACAGGCATGGAAGGAAGCTATACTAATACCAGTCCCAAAGAAAGGAAAAGACCTGGAAGAACCAAATGGCTATCGACCTATCAGTCTTCTTAGCTGTGTAGGAAAATTAATGGAACGCATTATCAATGGCAGGCTAACATGGCATCTGGAAGAAAACCAACTCTTAACACCTCACCAAGCAGGATTCAGAAAGTACAGATCCACTGAAGATCAAATAACTTATATAGCTCAGGAAATAGAGGATGCCTTCCAAGAGAAAAAGCACACACTAGCGGTCTGGATAGATTTAGAAAAAGCATTTGATAAAGTATGGAAGGAAGGACTGAAAGCAAAACTGCAAAAAATGCATGTTTGTGGGAAAATGTACAAATGGATCAGCCACTACCTTGAGAACAGAACTGCCAGGACAAAAGTACAAGGACAAACCAGCAAAATGATGCTGTTGGAGCAAGGTGTCCCCCAAGGAGGAGTTCTTTCACCAACATTATTCCTAGCATATATAAACGACATCACGGAAAATTTTCCAGCCAGAGTACACACATCATCCTTTGCAGGATGACCTAGCCATATGGACATCTGAAGAATATATTAGTACAGCTAACAGCAGAATACAGCAAGCCCTATTAGCGCTAGAGGACTGGTCAAAATCATGGCTAGTGAAGATAAGTGAGGAGAAAACAACATGCACAGTGTTCTCCCTCTCAACTAAAACTCAGCAACCTAAGCTGGTATTGAATGGAAAAATATTACGCCATGAAAAAAATCCAAACTATCTAGGAGTCACCTTTGATCGTCGCCTGACATGGAAGACACAGGTTGAGAAAAATCGAACAAGAGCAAGGCAAAGAATGGCAATAATGAAAAAGCTTGCTGGTACAACGTGGGGAGCAGATGAGAAAGTTCTCAAGAAGTTATATACTGGACGGGTGAGGCCAGTACTGGAATATGGCATTGCAGCTTGGGCAACAGCAGCTAAGTCAAACTTTAACAAAATAAGTAGAGTCCAAAATCAAGGAATGCGAATCATAACTGGAAGCCTGAAGACAACGCCTATTAATGAATTAGAAAAGATAACTTGTTTACAACCAATGCAGGATAGAAGAGATAGCAGAGCCCAGCAACAAGCAGAAAAATTTAGAAGATTGACAGACCACCCTATGTACAACAGATTTAATGGTTTTGGAAAGGGAAGACTGAAGCGTAGCAACTTTGTAGAAACTGCAAAACGAAGGATTAGGGCAGATCCTATACTTAACATATCAACAGTCAAGCCCATACACAATGCACACAAGTTCCCAGCTTGGAGACAGCAGCAACTGCCTGAGATGATAGAAAACATTCCTGGTATTGAGAAAAAGAACACTCAGCATGAAACCGAAAGAAGAGAAATAACCCTAAACTACATAAAAGAACATTACCCAAGCAGCAATTGGACCCATGCATATACAGATGGATCAGCCAAAAATTCAATAGAGAATGGAGGAGGAGGAATTCTCCTAAATTTAAAAAATGGAGTGAAAAAAACACATTCAATGGCAACTGGAAAATTTTCAAGTAACTTCAAAGCGGAGGTAGAGGCTCTGAAAACTGCAGCAGAAATGCTCTTGATGGAGGAAAATAAAGAGAAGCAAATAGCTATCTTCACAGATGCAAAGTCAGCTGTCTCAATACTGAAGAGCAATAACAGCACAGAACTAACTGACCTAAGAGCAGCACTCCATGGTCTATGCCAGAAGTCCAAAAAAGTTGTAATACAGTGGATCCCATCACATTGCAGTATACCTGGAAACGAAGAGGCTGACAGACTGGCAAAAGAGGGCGGACAACTACCACAGCCTGACATAGACATAACCTATAATGAAGCAAAGAGGTTGATAAAAAGCACTTATAGAACCAAATGGGAATCAGAGCATCCAGGCCATCAGAAGGATGATGCATATTACAAACTCGACCGAAGAGAACAAGTAGCAATCTTCAGACTCCGCACAGGACATAACAGGCTGAAATACCACTTGTTCAATAAACTAAAGATAGGAGATACCGATGAATGTAATTGTAGAACTGGAAAAATGACAGCAAAACATTTGCTGCAGGATTGCCCAACGTATGCAGAACAGAGAAAGATATTTTGGCCCACACCTGCTTCATTTGAGGACAAGCTTTATGGAGATATCAAAAAGCTAAAGTTGACCACAGCTTACTTTAACTACATACAGGTTGACATTTAAAGGTGCATGAAGACCCAGAGGCATGAACTGGAATATTGCTTGGATAGCAAATCCATTACGTGGAAAGTCTGAATCAAAAGCCCATTGTGTGGGCTTCATAAAAGGTGGAAAGGTGTCCCAGTGGCATGAAATGGAATATTGCTTGGATAGCAAATCCATTACGTGGAAAGTCCGAATCAAAAGCCCACTGTGTGGGCTTCATAAAAGGTGGAAAAGTGTCCTAGTGGCACAAAATGGAATATTGCTTGGATAGCAAATCCATTACATGGAAAGTCCGAATCGAAAGCTCACTGTGTGGATGTCATCTGCAGACTGCATACTTCTGGTTTCCGGAAGAACAGCCTATGGTGAACGGAAGGCCCAATATACGGAAGTGAGGCTAAGCAGCCATGTGCAGGACGTGACGATTCCTTGGGTGAGCCCAGTACCAGAGCGCTATGTATAGGCTCTGCAAGTATGGAAGCCTCCTTGGATGGCGGGGAATGTCCATGGTCTGCCCCTGCCTTCCCTTGAGGGCTGACCAGGATCTTTGGCTGTTCTATATGGACCAGCTGGGATGGGGGATAACACCACAACAGTGAGAGTCAAACGTCCTAAGAAACCCCCGGGAAGGTTAACCCGGTCAACAAATGCCCGCAGAAGTCGGATGTGTCGGCCTAACGGCGCAAGAACGCAGCTCTGCTGTAAACAGGCACAACGCAATCACATCCGGAAAAAAAAACTCCGGATGAACGAAGAAGAAGAAGAATGAGATTACGTAACAACTGTCTGGGATATCAGGAGATTATGTAACAACTTTCTAGGACAGAAAGAGATTATGTAATGATTCTCTGGGATAGAAGGGGATTAGGTAACAACTGTCTGGGATAGAAGGAGATTAGATAAGAACTGTCTGGGATAGAAGGAGATTAGATAACAACTGCCGGGAAGGTTAACCCGATCAACAAATGCCTGCAGAAGTGGGATGTGTCGGCCTAACGGCGCAAGAACGCAGCTCTGCTGTAAACAGGCACAACGCAATCACATCCGGAAAAAAAAAAAGAAACTCCGGATGAACGCAGCAGAAGAAGAAGATAACAACTGTCTGGGATAGAAGGGGATTAGGTAACAATTGTCTGAGATATAAGAGGATTAGGTAACAGCTGTGAGATAGAGGGGGATTAGGTAACAACTGTCTGAGATAGAAGCAGATTAGGTAACAATTGTCTTAGAAGGGGATTAGGTAACAACTGTCTGGGATAGAAAGGGATTATGTAACAACTGTCTGAGATATAAGGGGATTAGGTAACAACTGTCTGAGATAGAAGGGGATTAGGTAACAATTGTTAGGTAATATCTATCTGGCAGAGGCAGTCAAGTAACGTGTGTCTGATATAGAAAGATGTTACGTAACAACTGTATGGGGGAAGAAGGAGGTTAAGTAACAACTGTATGGGGTAGCTGTAGATTAGATAATAAGCGACTAGTATAATTGGAGGTTAGGTAACAAATGAAGGCATAGAAGAAGGTTAAATAATAACTGATAAAAGGAGGTCAAGTAACTGCTGCCTGGCTTAAATGGAGGTTAAGTAACAACTGTCTGGCATAACAGGAGGTTAAGTACTAACTGCCTGGCATAGAAGGGGGTTAATTAGCAACTATCTGGGAATAGATGGAGGTTCCGTAACAATCGTCAGGGATAGTTGGATGTTAAGTAACAACTGTCTGGAATAGAAGGTTTAGTATCAAATGCCTTGGGATGAAGCTATTAAATTGATTTCCGGAACAGATCAATTATTATAGCAGTTATCAGAGACATAAATTATTAAGCTAAGTTGATTAATTGATTAACTAGAATCGACATCCCTGCACTCCGGACACATCTGTATGTGATTTGTCTCTCTCAGCAGATGCCTGAGTGATGGAATGCTGATTCTTCTAGGAAGTACTGGGTGTTTGTAAAGTCTCACTATGGTGGGTGGGGGGGGGGGGGGGTGAAGTGGTCTCGAGGTATGGTGTCCACCTTGAGTGCTGGAGGTCCCGGGTACAGGGTTCAAGCCACGGTGAGGACCGGGATTTTTTCACGTGGACTTCTAGTAACAAAATTTCCCCTGGTCTCTGGGTAGTGAGATCGGACGCCCATGTGTATGTTGAGCACGTAAAAAATCCTTTGGCAGTTGGAAATCTAAAATGAGTAGCCTAACGGCACTGCCCGGGAAAAACATTTTGAGTTAAAAATCTACCGAAAGTATTTCAGGATCCTCGTCGGTTCTATGGAGTTTGTGCACTGAGCTGAGTTTCTCCGGACTCAGGCTTGAGTTAGGAGTAGAACAGAGCACTTAATGGTTACACCCGTGTACCGTAATGTTGATCTGTCGACTAAACTAAACTAAACTTAACTAACGTCTCACTATACTTTGTATGTAGAACAAATTTTTAAAATTCTTTCTTCTGTTGAAAACACCATTCTGTTTAGAGTGCAAAGAATTACTCCATTCGCTGCATATTGCTTCACGATTGACTGTAGAGCACATTTTTTTATGACAGCATGTACTTCATTTATCAAACTTGTTCTACATACAAAGTGTAGTCAGACTTTACAAACACCCTATATATTGAATATGACTGTGCCTTTGTGAAGACAAAGGTAAAGAACCCTTTGCCATGCCTTTCTGCATATTGGGTATAAGCCGCTAGTTGTATATTTTTACAGACCAATCAGCATATGATGGATATGGTCAACATCACACTGGCCACCTTTACCTCCTAAAACATTTACTGGTACCCATTCTAGTTCAGTTTCTTTTTTTAAATATCCCCCACCATTACCACCAGACCGGTGACAGGCAAGAATACAGGGTGTATTTTTTAATGACTGTACAGTGTTTGAAAATATTGCCGGTCCAAGTTTTGTAGTTACCTATTATGTTGCATGCATTTTACAGAGGGTGAATACAAAACTCTGTATCCTTTACCCTGTAGAACACTGCAGTATGCACCCAATGAGAAGCAGTCGAAATGTGCCATGCATTAAAAGTGTACAACCTTTTGCTTGTAGCTTCCGATTTAAATTACTTTTACATTTATTATTTCAAATAACATTTACTATATCCCTAGTTCTCTGATACTTTGGAGTTTTTAAATGTATTGGAAAATACTTTTCCAAGCTTCTGTTTTGGCTTTGCAGTAAAATCTGTGTGCTTTGCCTGCCCACTAAGCTACAGATGTGTTTTAATTTGCATGCATCATCTGTAGTATTATATCATCGTTATCATATTAGCATTTATGTTTTCATTCTCACGGAATACTGACACTAAGGGATTTTACATGAACTATTTCAGGAGTACTTTTCCGTTTCTGTTTTCATTTGTTTTCATGTATATATGTATGTTTAAAGTAAAGGACCATTCAGATGTATTGGCTACCATGATAGCCAATTTTGTATGCACCAGTTGGTATTCAATTGGTGGTGTGGTCAGTATCATGATAGCCTCAGTTTGTGGTGTGGTCATTATTATGATAGCCTCAGTTTGTGGTGTGGTCAGTATCATGATAGCCTCAGTTTGTGGTGTGGTCAGTATTATGATAGCCTCAGTTTGTGGTGTGGTCAGTATCATGATAGCCTCAGTTTGTGGTGTGGTCAGTATCATGATAGCCTCAGTTTGTGGTGTGGTCTGTATCATGATAGCCTCAGTTTGTGGTGTCGTCAGTATTATGATAGCCTCAGTTTGTGGTGTGGTCAGTATTATGATAGCCTCAGTTTGTGGTGTGGTCAGTATTATGATAGCCTCAGTTTGTGGTGTGGTCAGTATTATGATAGCCTCAGTTTGTGGTGTGGTCAGTATTATGATAGCCTCAAATAGGGGTGTGGTCAGTATCATGATAGCCTCTGTTGGTGGTGTGGTCTGTATCATGATAGCCTCTGTTGGTGGTGTGGTCCGTATCATGATAGCCTCAATTGGTGGTGTGGTCCGTATCATGAAAGGCGCAATTGGTGGTGTGGTCAGTATCATGAAAGGCGCAATTGGTGGTGTGGTCAGTATCAGGATAGCATCAATTTGTGGTGTGGTCAATATCATGATAGCCTCAATTGGTGGTGTGGTCAATATCATGATAGCCTCAATTGGTGGTGTGGTCAGTATCAGGATAGCATCAATTTGTGGTGTGGTCAATATCATGATAGCCTCAATTGGTGGTGTGGTCAATATCATGTTAGCCTCAATTGGTGGTGTGGTCAGTATCACACTGGCCTTCTTTACTTCCCAGAACATTACCTGGTGGTCATTTTATGCTGTGTCAACCTGCGAGCATGAGTGAAGTTTAACAAATCCCTGCCTCAGGGATTCAAACACATAGTCAGTGAGTTGACAGGTACTGGTGCTAGCTACTGCATTCCTCAACCAGCACACCAAACTGTGCCTCTCACAGGTTGTGTACAGTCCGTTATTCTGTTTGAATATGAATATTGGACAGTGGGTAATGAAAAGATGAAAATCTGATCAGGTGGCAATTTAGGAATATCCTCTATCAAAAGAGAAGTAAGGTACCTCCTTTGCTTCGCTAGCCTACTGTACATCCTCGGGCAAACTGGAGTACCCAAAAATGATGATTATACCATGGACAGGCATGAAGTGTAATAAAGATATATTGAAGGAAGTTAACTCACAAAGAAAACTGCTTACTACATCAGAAGAAGACAGTTCTCATTCTTTGGGAATGTCACAGGAAGGGGAAAGCTGGAATAGGTCATAACAACGGCATAGTTGGAGGGGAGGCGAGGCAAGGGAAGACCAAGAGAGAAAATGTTGGGCAGTGTGATATCTTGACATGGAGGAACCATGGTGTGAAAAGTCTGTGGACAAGACATCATCACTAACACCAAGTGGCATTGACTATGAGAAGAAACAGGAGATGGTGGAGGTGTGTAACTTTTTATAAGACTTTTGAAAATATTGTGAACAGACGAAAACAAATACTGTAGTTTTCACGCGGTGTGTTTTACAAGACCACTTATTGTTACCATTAGAAAAAGACACATGAAACTTGTGGGACATATCTGATCAATAGAAGAGGTATATGATGTATTTTTAATGACTGTGGGGTTTTTGAAAATATTGCCGTTCCACGTTTTGTATTTACCCTCTGTGAACTCATGCAACATAAAAGGTAAATACAAAACTTGGAACGGCAGTATTTTCAAAAACTCCACAGCCATTAAAAATACACCCTGTAGAATAGAGAAATTAACCTCATGTGGAGAAGAAAAAAAAACAACACAAGCAAAGTAAAGTAAGACACATAAATATTTATATTGAAAGCTTAAACAGCGTGGCATTAAAATGTCAGACGATCGACAGTATAAAATAACACAAAGTAATGCAACTTTACATAACTGAATTACGATACATACAGGACGTTGCGGCGACTAGCCTTCATCAGCAAACAAATACATGCACGACACACAACATATAGTACAGGAGAAGATCCTCCGGTGACTACATTATGGCATAAGGACGGGATGAAAAAGATTTGAAAGGGAGGGTGGGGGGGGGGGGGGGGGGGGGGGAATTATAGCAATGAAGAGAAAGAGACGATAGACAGGAGTGGCGATTCATTACTGCCGATGTTTGTTTCATTACAAGCACCCATTCGGGGAATGATTGTAAATGTATATCACAACACACAGTGAGGTCAGCGTGGCCGTATGGATAAGAACGCTGGTTTTTAAACTTCCGTTGTGCTGATGCCGAGGTAGTGGGTTCAACCTCTACGCCGGTCAATTGGACTATAGTGTAGACTTCTCGTACTTGACTTGGGGATGTAAATTACAAGTACCTCAGAAGTTGGAGTGGGTTCGCTTGATTTCGAGGGACACTGGTAATAGGGAAAGCTAATCCACATGCAAAAATCAGTCCTGCGAACTATAAATATTAGTGCGTGTACGGACTGCGCTTGAGTTCAAAACGAGCGAACGCAACAAATAAACAACGCGCGCGCGCACACACACACACACAGAGAGAGAGAGAGAGAGAGAGAGAGAGAGAGAGAGAGAGAGAGAGAGAGAGAAGAGAGAGAGAGAGAGAGAGACTTACGTGTCATGGGACTTTTATTATGTTAACCTTAACCACGGCGTGAAGTTTATCTGTATGGAGGCTTTTATTTTACAACTAAGCATCAAGCGAACGAAATAAGAACAACTAAGCATCAAGTCATTTAGTATCTGAGTTTAACTACTTGAAATATCATCATCTTACCATGTCGATAAGCGTGGGCGGTCATTATACGCCTTCTCACACGATCACCAGAGTCGTGGATCAGCTCCATGTTTTGTCCCAACCATGCCACATGGCCTGGCCATCAAGATATTTACTTCTCTGCTTTCCCCTTGTTCTTTTCATCTCAATCTTGCTGGTTGTGACCAAGTTCTCAAGTTTATTTCTTCTCATAGGGTGTCCCAAAAATTGTGACTGTCTACGCCTAATTTCTCTAATTAGTTAACGATTTTCATCTGCCTCTTATAGGACTTGCTCGTGTGTTTTTCTGTCTGTCCATGGTATTTTTAACTATTCAGAATATACTGTTCCTCTCTTGTGTCGTTATAAAGATGTTTCACATAATCTGACCATGCATTTAAAATCTTATCTTTTATTATTATGATTTTGCCACCTTTCGTTTGAACCACTTGAATAAGGTGTTATAAAATGATCATTTCAACTTGTTTTCATTATAAAAAGTAAATAAGAAATAAGGTGGCACAGAAATATGTTGAATGTTTTGCAACTTCAATGGATTGAAACAAAACATCTTGGATTTTCAATGTCTACAATTACTGGACTGGTAATTATCTGTGAAATGGTAAATATTTTATTTAGTATAAGAATTGCATTTATATTTTTAGAACACCCTGTACTTAAAGAAGGCAACAATATGCTTTACCGTGGCTAGTATTACAACTGGTTGTGTACACACGCAACAAAACTTTGAATTGCCTATGCATAAATTTACTTGAGTGGTAAATTTAGTAACTATTATATCTAATATCAACGTTGTATCGATAATTTTTGGGTACCCTGTGCTTAAAGAAGGCAATATTAAGCTTTATGTTTGTTGATATTAGTATTACCATTGATTTTGTTGAAATGTCTATGTCCAGATTCCCTTCTAGTATCAAAGTTTTGTTTATATTTGAGGGAGGGTGGACACCCTGTAATTAAAAGAAAACTGCATTTGGTTTTATGTTAATGTTATGGGTACTTTGGTGTAGCGGTTATAATCTTAATAGCACGAGCACGCGAGGAAATGCAAGCTAAAGACAAAATGTCATGGCAGGGCAGACCAGGCCCTAAGCCTTGGTTGG
Organism: Cepaea nemoralis; assembly: GCA_014155875.1. Classification (NCBI taxonomy): domain Eukaryota; kingdom Metazoa; phylum Mollusca; class Gastropoda; order Stylommatophora; family Helicidae; genus Cepaea; species Cepaea nemoralis. Next base: position 11,601 of record JACEFZ010006018.1, on the reverse strand, counting down.
CGACTGGTCTAGGATCGAAGCTCCGACAGGCGGACAGTTAGAGCATTGCTTTGCTGATCCGGCAGCTTCTGCAGCTTGTCTTGTTCCGGATGTAGGGGTGTTACCTTTCCTCTGGAGTAAACTAGGCAGGCCGAGAGAGGGATCATGCTGCATGGGCAACACATGATCTCTATATTTTAGCCCAGGCTTTGTGCTATGGAGAGGCAATAACTCCATCCCTGGTCTTAACTGGTCTCGGAATCAAAGCGAGAGGCAACTGTTACGGGTTATAAGTCCTTGTCAGTTGGCGTAGACATGTCACACTCGCTACCGCCATAGTTAAAAGTTATTATGCCTTTTTAAAGCACAAACTATCGTCTGTCAAGACGGCAAGGTGCCAATGGGCAATGGAATGGAAGCACGAGCACGACCTGACAGAAAATGATGACTGCTTCTTTCTGATATTTGCGACATAGCTTCCCTCAAAATGTCCAGTTTGCTCATTTTGGCCGTCCAATTAATTGTCCGTATTCTTATATAAAACCACATCTCCAAGGCTTCTATGGATTTTTTCGCCTGTTTACTAATTGTCCAGTATTCGCAGTGTATGCTAACATTTTTTCTATATAACATGCAATAACTCTTTTTCTACCTTTCAAGGACAAAGATTTATTGCACAAAATGCTCTTCATTTGATAGAATGCAGTTTTTGCCTGCCCTTCACATACCCACAGCAAATCTCAGCTTTGGGACATGTTTTTTTTTTAATTTTTATTTTCATAGTTTCCATTAAATAGAACTAGTTTAGTCATAGAACCATACAGACCCAATGTGCTTTCATTATTCACCATTATCTAACCATTGAACAAGTTTGTATTGTGATAAATCTGGTAATCCCGTCATAGAATACAACTTCCAACAAAAACTGTCAACATTGGCACACTTGAAATGTTGGCACTGCCTTCCCTAAGACGGAACCAACTGCAGTGATTACACTTCACTTCACCAGAAGCCAAGAGAACACTGACACAGAAGATGCAAATTTAATCATTTGTATCCTTCTTGTTCTTCTTCCGTTTGCTTGGAATTTGTCTGTATCTGCAGTATTGTCTCTTGTATGAATCTCACTGTCTTTTAGTTCACTCAGTGGTCCAAAGAATTTATCTTCGACTGTTGTTTCTCTGTGCCAGAAAGTGTGCCTAGATATGTCGTATATTGTGCAGTCTTGGAGTATATCATCTGCTGTCTGCGGCACAAATCCACGTGTGTTCATGGCTGATTCACCATTCTTGAATGTTGTATAAAAGTGGTTGCATAATCTACTGTGTCCTGTTCTAAGGCACAGAATAATGATTTGTTTCTGATCCCTCCATCAAGTGGTAATAGTTTCCTCGACCTAGTGTTAGTGGCTTTCTGACTGATGTTATCATTTCATTATTTTCTTTTGGTGATAGGTATCGGGCACATCATATTGATCTTCTGTTGCTCCTTCTGTCTTTTATTTTATCACCAACAGAGAATAGGATCTCGCCTATTTTATGTTGATCCCATCTATCCTTTGCCTCTCATAATTCCTTTATTGTATTTTTCATATCCATCTCTAAGTCACTTCTGTGCATGTACTTTGTTTACTTCTCTATATTTCTATTGCCTTGTGGATTGCAAAGGAAGGATGCGTTAGTTACACTGTTAACACACACTCTCTCTCTCTCTCTCTCAATATGTGTTCAATCTAACACCTACATTTTGTTCTCACTTCATTAATTTGACTAATTCTCTACGTGAACTCACGATTGGCGATTTTGTAGTACAGTTGTAATCCTATTATATGCAGGCACCTATTAATTAATATTTGTAATTATTTTCTCGCTCTCATTATTTCTAATTCACTGATTTTATGTTAGTTGACAATTCAAACCTTAATATTTATTTTGTTTGACTTCAAACATTTTCTGGTGCCATGAAAGCTCCTACTGCTTGCTGCATTTTTTTTTTTTAAATGTTGGTCACCTAGTGATAATTAGTCGGCTTCCTGGCCTAGAGGTTAGTGACTTTTCTCCGTAATCTCGTATACTCTCGTAAGTAACGTGACGACGGTGAGAATTAGTAGTGGCTCGAATCGCGTCGGTAACTTACGGGGTATGTGAGCCGGCCGCTCAGAAAGCAATGGCAAACTACTGAGCGTAATCTTGCCAATAAATCAACAATCAGCTGAAAGATGCTGATGTTGACAGCAATGTCCTGTAAAGGATATGCAAACATTTTTTAATTTAGTGATAATTTTCTTTTATTCCACAGATTCTTCGCCAGCCAAAATTTTCCTTGTAATCTGCAATGACCAACAGAACTCCCCAGCAACATCTGTGCAATGTCAACCATTACCTCGATCATCATTCTACAAGAAACAAGGCAGGCGGAAGAACCAGTCTTTGTGAACGCTAAACATCCATACTGACCACAGATGGACGCAGTTGACAACAGTTCTCTTAATTTTATGTAATGGATGTGTTTCTGTATGATAGTAATTGTTTAATGTAGTTTCCTTTGTACATGGTGTATTTTTAATCATTGTGCAGTTTTTGAAAATATTGCCGTTCCAAGTTTTGAATTCGCCCTGTGTGGAGTTCATGCAACATAATGGGTGAAGACAAGATTTGGAACGGCAATATTTTCAAAAACTGCAGTCATTAAAAATACACCCTATATAACTATAAATTAAATAGCCTTGTTTGGTTAATCGCCAATCCCCACCAATGCATTCCCATTACTACAATCAGCAAAAGGCATATTAATTATTATTATTAACTGAGATGATTAATCGTTTTAAGTGACTTCCGTATTTACCCTGGCTTTTACATCGCCGAAATGTCATTGCATTTAATACATGCCTGCTACCATATCACCAACTTTTAAGTTATAGCTGTCACGTACCACTACTTTCCATTTTCCATCATTCATTTTTGTTTTATCCAAATCTACTTTTTGTTTGGCAAAGAATCTGTTAAAACATATAGGATCTTTACCATGTGTAACAGTGAGGGAATTAGGTTAGGAGTAAAGAGTTAAGGAATGCTGCGCATTCCTTGACTAGGGGGAAAACCATAGTGAACGTGTGTGCACGAATGAAGAAGTGTATCTAGGAGAACACACACGTCACTTAGGGGTCAGCGAGATAGATGTCAACACCAAGAAGTGAGTCTCCATCATGTGTGCTGAAATAGAACGATTCAGCTAATAAAGTATGTTTCTGACAACGCGAAGACTTGTGTCCTGTACGATCACGTCCTTAACCTGTGTATAACACTGTTATACCAGGTTGATTTGGTGCCGTGAATTTATGAAACATGGGAGGTCGCGGAGAGAAAGAGTACCGCCATGGAAGATGGTTATGTCTGGCGTGTCTGGTGAAGTAAATATTGAGAAACGCAACAGATGAAAGCCGACTGTTGGTAGCTGTTCTGGGTTTTCACTGGATTCCTGGTTAAGAAAGAGATCCATTTCAAGGACAGCGCTAAAAAAAGGTTTGATTGATAAACTTATGTTTTTTGAAAGACTGATGTTATTACATAATTATGAAATTAACTGGAGAACTGACCAACGCAAAATGGTATATTAAGCCTGGGTGTTGTGTAATGCTGTTCTGCATCAAAAATCAGTACAAATTTTGAGTTTTAACCCGTGGGACTGTTGAAGGTGAAGTCAAGGTTATGGTACAAATTCCATAATTATGAAATCAAGATCTGCAATACTCTCTACAGGCACTTCAATTAAAGGAAGGCATAAATGAAACTTGTCTCGGCTCGGGGTTTGGATAAAGTAATTTAAACTGACCATGGCGAGAGTCCCACATGAAAATAAGAGACTGGATAGCGTCAGCTTTAACTCCAATTGTTGTTGACTGGGTTACGTTTGCGCTGAAATATATATACGAAAATCCCAGATTGCTGTTGGAAAGTGAGTTTTTTGTCTGCTGAAGTCGTGATCAGTTGTCGCTTGCGTGAAGGTGACCTTACTTGAAAGGAATCTACAGTAATCGAGCAAGTAATCAAATGGTCTTGTTGCGAGCCTGATATCGAGCATAATCAACGTCGGGAAATAATTGGAAAGAACTGACTTCAACTTCGATTAAATTATTAAGGAAAGAAATCCAGAGGCTCTTCTTTGTTCTACTCATTTTAACGAGCTTGATTAGAGTCCTTTTTTATGTGGTGTAGGTAATTCAAAATCAGGAGGTCATTTAAATTCTTTTGTCAGAATTCAGGATTGAAACAGGAATATTTCTTCGTCAGGATCTTCGATTGGAGGCTTTAGTTAAGATAATTAGATAATATTAGAGTAATTAACAGATTATGTATTGTTGCTGAATTTGAAATTAATATTGTTTGAAATATTTGTATATTGCTTGATAATTTCCAGTACAGGTTTTAGGATGGAATCCCAAGATTTTTCACAGGTATTCACTGGAGTTGGCGGGGCAATATCAAGGTTGGATGCAGTGTTAAGACAACAAAATATAAGCACTGATGTTGAAAGATTTAGTGGTCAAGCAAATCAGTTTAAGAGATGGATTATTTCTATTGAAAAACATGCATATTTAGTAAACGCTACAGATGGAGAGAAAAAGAATTTGGCATACAGAACAAGTACAAGTCCAGTTTCTGACCACATTAGAAGAAAGTTAGAAGCAGCAGGAGGTGAAACCTCATTTATTGACTCCACCCCAAAGACTTAAATACTGAAATTACTGATCCAACGCAACTTCAGTATTGCGACAGACTAACGAGAAAAACAGCACAGTAAAGTGGATTATCCAGTGACAGGATTTCTTCTGGCATCAGGGACGTAAGAAAATTAACGCAAACAGGCGCGTGTGTTTTATAGGTTTCACGTGAACAGTATCAAAAAAGTTGGGCCATGATTATGCAAGATTGATATTCTGAAGGTGCGTTGGGTGTGACGCAGACAGATTTATGACAGTGTAGCCATATTCTTTGGGAACACGCCTGGGCGTGAGGGAGATATCCTTGTGTGGTGTTGAGGACAAAGACAGGGTGTTGCAGGGCGAATAGGTTAAGAATTCCCCACAGGTAAAACGACGGGTGGAAATTGTGGAGTCGCCAAGGACACATTGGGTTGACAAGAGGGTCCAGTGCTGTTACGAGTGACAGCGAAGTATTGTGTGGATAACGGAAAAGTTCCGGACATACTTTGTCGCACGGCAGTGAATGATTGTAGACTACTAGGTAATAACAGAGATGACTTGTGAGTCAAGGCGGAACCAGGGGAATTTGACGGAAGACAAACACACCACGGGAGAAAACACGTTGGGTTTCTACTGAAACTACGATGTACGTTTAACGTCTTTGTATGTGTGTGTCACATGGCAAACAAACCACAACTAGGTCATTAGGTTGCCGTCTTGCGCAAATATGAGCGTCATTTTTTCACCAAAAAAGACTTGCGGAAGCGGATTTAAAGTCCCCCCCGTGATCATTTTCTGCTATCGTTGGTTTAACCGGATCAGCAACAGTGAAAACCATAAACCACACATCCCCTTCGTCCAAAGAGACAGTGACTCCGCAGATAAACATCATTGATTTAAAGGTATTTTCGGCTCACCAAACAGCCAACGAAAACCACACGACTTCTGGCAAAACAGAGGCGTTACATAGGTATCGACGCACTAATCACAGGCCAACTCTAAGGGAGGGTTACAAAACATTTACGGACTGTGAAGATACAAGCGTGGGATAAGTATCATTCATCTTCAACCTTTTACGACAGTCGGAAACCGTGTCACACCGTCACAAAAAAGTGACAACCATCCGAAGAACTTTTATATCATGGTGGGACCGCTAAGTATAGTCCACTCTAAAACAGTACGCCAAAATTTCCAACGCGCGATTTTCGCGAGCGCACTATTGAACACAAATTCACCGCTTTTTTTAAGATCTACGTCGCAGTGGGTGGGAACCCAGTTGTTCTGTTGTTCATCGTACTAAAGATGTTGTTGTGTGTGCGTTAGCGTAAATATTTGTATGTGGTCCAGTGGTCTTAATAGGTGGATATTTGCTTATTCCCGAAATGCGGTGAGACCACGAGCAAAGGTGAAAGGTTTCTAGTGCACATTGTATGGTTGAGAGACAGGACGAGTCTAGGTTTGTTTGTGCTGTGCCATGTGGTCGTCTCGAAATACAATGGTTGCCAAAGGTCTACGTCCAGATCTGTATTGTACATATTCATTTTATATCACACGACACAGCCTTTTACCTGTTTTCTCTTTTACTGTATACATACAGCATTTTGAGTTCTTTGGATATATGGTATTGGCTGGTAATTGTTATGTAATACATATGTCTATCTAGATGGTTATTTGTCAGTTTATATTATGCGCACGGTATGTGTCTTCATGGGCATGTTTATGTCAAGTTGGTTTTATTTCTAGTAATCATCGTCTTGCGTTTCACCGGCTATGCGTCTAGCGTTTTAAATATTGGCATCATCCATGTGTGTCGTATATAGTAGTTTACAACTATTGTCCAGGGAATTGTTCTACAGTTGATTGTGATATATATAATTTTATTATATAAGATTATATATATAGAAGATAGATCTATAATTTATTATAGATAGATATATTATATTAATGCTATGATATTATATTCTAGATATATATGTATATAGATACTATATATATATGTAAATATATATTATAATATATATATAATAGATATATATATATATATCTATATATATATTGATTATATATATATATACCTAATAATATTATATTATATTAACAGTTTATAAATGATGTAATATGTATTTATACTATAGATGTATGGTATTTATATATATGTAGATGATATATATATATAACTATATATATATATATATATCATATATGATACATATTATATCCTAGATATATAGTGATATATATATAAACTATTTCCAGGAATTAATTTATAGATATATAATATTATTATATATATATATATAGATATATATATATATATATATATATATATATATTATATATATAGGAGGGAGTATAGTTATATTCCCCCCATCACTACCTAGTGCTTATAGAGTGACTGGGTGAGTACAGAGTGATATTGTAGCATACGGATTTACGTAACAGGGAGTACGGGTGTACTTAGGGAAGTGACACAAAGAATAACAGCAGAGCCTGTACATTGATAGTTGGCTGATTCACACGCAAAGTCCACAAGTACAAGATGCCTACTTTAATGGATTATATTGAAGCGAGGTGAAAGAATAGGCCTGAAAGGTAAAGTACAGGAGTATGCAGAAGCGAAAGAACAAAAGCAGACGGAACAGAGGAGAGGCATAATGAACGCGAGGCAAAGCGTCTACAGGAGAGAAAGAGACGCAAGTAAAACTAGCTGAAATGGAAAACAAGCGTCTACAGAAGAGAAGAGACGCAAGTAAAACTAGCTGAAAGGAAACAAGCGTCTACAGGAAGAGACCCAGTAAAAACTAGCTGAAATGGAAAACAAACGTCTACAGGAAGTAAAGTTAGCTGAAATAGAAAACAGCGTCTACAGGAAGAGACAAGTAAAACTAGCTGAAATCGAGTTAAGAAAACTAGAACTATCTTCGAAAGGTCAAAGTGAGGAAAGCAGAAGACCGTCGCAGTTCGTCACAGAGATTAAAACTGCATATTTTACAGAAGGGACAACTTGAAATTATTTTTTGCCACCAGGTCAGTTCGAGCATCAGCCAAAGCGTTAGGTATTCCAGGAAAGAGTATGGGATGCGACTTGGCGAATTTCTTACGGGCAAGGCACTAGACACCATGTTCAATTTACTGTAGAAGAAAGAAACAACTACACTATTTACGTCAACGTTTGCTGACAAATTCCAAACCAAACTGAACATGGATATAGCCACAAATGTTGACGTATGCCAGAGACAAATCAAGATTTCACAGATCTTGTTAACACTGTAAAGAATACATTTAACAAATGGATGGAGCTTGCAGAAGTAGGGAAAGATTTTAAATTTAGTAGATCTAATGTAAAGAGACAAGGTAGTATCTGCATGCAATTCTAATTTAGTGGCGTTCTTTGAGGAAACGGAAGCCAAAGGACCATAGACACAATGTCACAGTTAGGGCAAAACTATATGGACTGCACACCGCTAAACAGTTCTATTGGGAACACAATGAGTGAGGAAATAGTCTGTGCAGCGTACACTAAACAGGACCAGAATCCAGTCATTAGACAAGGGCGAAAAGTGTGGAGTCAGCACAGAAAGGTGAGCAACAAGAAACTTCAAGATAATGGTTTCCGAGTAAACAATGTTGGTAGAGTAGGACGGTACCCATTTAGAAGAGGGCAACTTCCAGAGATGTCCAAATATGCGGATGCTGGAATTGTGGGAGCTGGAGACACAAAATGACAGATTGCATGCACAACCATCAGATGGACCAACGAACAACAGTAAAAGGAGATCACTTGTTTCAAATGTGGAAGGAAACGGGCATGTCAGTCATCAATGTAGGATGAGAGAAAGAGCACTCAAATGCAGCACAAGTAAATGAGACGCTGAACAATGAAGATTGTAGTGGGTGCAAACCTCGTTTTGAAAAATGCTGGTCAGCCAGTCTTAATAGTGGTCACACAGTTAAAGCAGATCAGCAGTGCATGAAGGAGGAAGTCTGAAGATGCATCATGGGTTTGTTAATGATAGGCCAGGTTAACAATTAGGGATTCGGATGTACGTCCATCGGGGTGAGAAAGAGTTTTAGTGCAACCCTCGGATTATACAGGAAAAAAGATAGATCCATAACATTTAATGGGACAGTAGAAATACTACCAATAGCCGTAATAACAGTAAAAAAAAACACCATACATAACAGGGAAGAGTGACAGCATGTGTTTTAGATCTCACCAGTGGCAGATCTCATCATAGGAAATGTATAGGAGTTAAAGAGTGTACAGAAGAGGAAGTAGTTTATTGGGACCAAAAATATAGTGTAAGCAGTAATGAGGTAGTTACCACAAGAGAACCTAAATTAGAGAGATAGCTGAGTAGAAGAGGCACTTGAAGTAGACACAGGAACTCAGGACAAGGATAGTACAGCTGAGCAGATGAGAATGGATCCCAATACTAGTGCTCAAGCTGACCCCAGAGACAAGATACTACTCTGAACAAATGTTTCACAGGTGTGTAGGAGAGTAGAACCAGAGGCAGTCAAAGAAAGGTAGATGGTGCTTCGAGGGAAGAACAATGTTCTTACTCGCCGCTTTTTCAGATAGTGGAACTGCACGTGGGCAAGTAGCAGTACCTTTAGCACACAGACACCGATATACTAGAACAGCTCAGGATAGTGCATGTGCAGGCACATAGGCATAAGGGTATGCAGCAGAAAGAAAAGGTGCCAGCATATGGGCCAGGATGAATAAGAGTTCAGACTAAACAGAGACTCAGTGTAATGGTGCATATGCAGATAGTAAAGTTGAGTCAGGTCAAAAGAGTCGTTCCCGACATTACTGACCAGGGCTAGGGATAGCAAACAGATGTTGTAATTGTAGAGGTAACCATTAGTGATGGGTACATGAAAGGTAGACACAGCATCGACAGGAATCAGAGGTGGGTTAATGCAAGAACGAACCACCTGATATAGTGTCGGTACACAAATAGTTATTGTGTGGTCGTGAAGTAGTAAGAGACCTGTGGGTACATAAGTATAATGCTTTTCTATGATGGATTATTATTTATGTGTGTGTAAGTTCATGCATTGATACAAAAGATAGAAAGTTGTTTGTTTTTGTGTGGGGAATATGGGAGTGTACTATGAGTATTGATGTATTATGTAGTGTGGTAGCTAGAGTAAGTTGGATTTATACTACGACTACCCAGGCAATGTGTGGGTCACATATTTGATAAGTATGAGTTCAACATTTGAAACGATGTTTTCTTTTGAGGGTGGGGTAGTGTCACATGCCTGTGTCAGTGGCATTAAGGTGAGTGGCGTACAATATAAACAGTTCAGAGGTGAAGGGCATTCACCGAAAGTATAATAAGGAGATAAGAACGTAAGGCGAGGGCTGCAAGAAGGGGCAGACAGTTGGAGCAGTGAGGTGGTGTGTTGTGTGTGAAGCATGTGGGGGATAGAATTGTTGAAAAGAGAGGGACAAAGATTGCGGGGCAGTTGAGGTTTGGACTCCGAGCTGAGAGGGGTTGAGTGTAGACCAGACCAGGAGAAGGTCGTGGTCGGATAAAAGTGAAGAATTGTGACGGAGTTGGAAGATAACTCCGCACTGTGTGGGTTCAAGGGATCGTGAGGGATCTTGAGATAGTGTTACTTGAAGGGCCTAGAGACCTAGTATACCTGTCGTGTGGGACGATAATTTGAGCTTTGAGAGGGCCTAGAGAGAGGTAGTTATACCTGTCGTGTGGGACGATATTGAGTAGCCTTGAGAGGCAGTGTTATTCGACGTGTTCCATTGGGATGGAGATATATTCTTAGAGAATTATTGTCCTGGATTTATATGCTACATGTGTATGTGTTTAATTCAGAATTAAAGGAATATTATGTGCGCAAAATTAACGCTATTCACTGACTGGTGTTGGTGGTGATGCATCTTGATTAATCTGTTGTTCAAACATCACATTGCTACAAGGACATACCTAGACACAACCATAGCCACTCTATCTGTCACTTAGTCAACATTCACTTGTGTGACAGATGTAATGTTCAAATGGTGTTTGTCCATCAAGTATGATGATGACCATTCATTTCATCCAGTGAGGCTTGACAGTTTTGAGCCGCGAGTTCTAAGATGGCTGGTAAGGCCTATCTATTTTGGCTCAAAATGTTCTTTGAAATGTGGGTAAAGAATGCTTGATGTTTCTGGTTGAGGATCTCCTGAGGTGGTTTCTTTTTCTTGCTTTTTGCCCAGTCTTTGTTTTCCACAGCTCTTGATGTCTTGTTTGCTTCGCAACTGACTACACCCTTGCGTAATGATGTACGCCATGAATTTCGGTCTTTGGTCTCCCATGTATCGTGATAAATTTCAAAAGCTTTGAACGATATCTTCAGTGTCTTTAAAGCGTTTCCTCTGGCCGCCTTACGGATGTTCAAATAGCTCAAGAACACCGGGCTCTCAATCAACGCACCCCAAGCCGGCTTATCTTTAGTTATCCCGTGCAGCCTCAGCCCATGTCCACCCCATATTATTCATCTTGTTTATCCTTGTATAATTGGATCATCCTCTATTTCTTTTTGTCTTGTGGCTTGTCAGTCAAAGGCGTTTTTAGTTATACTGTTCTCAGGTTTTCTGAGTGTATATCTCTTGGACTGCCAAGATTAAACTAAAAACGATTACCTAGATGAGACTAATTAAAGTAGAACATTATATTCAACTTTAAGAAAGAAACAAACAGCATTCTTTGGTCATGTGATGAGAAGAGAGGCATGGGAGAATATCATGACCACTGTAGAGATCAGTGTGAAAAGAGGTAGATGAACAACCCGATGTGCCTATTAATACCACCAATTGAGAAACAACAGTGGAAGATACAACTCTGTGGACCACTCAGGAAGCTAAAGACAAAATACAGTGAAGTTCACACAAAAGACAACATTGC
>JACEFZ010006017.1:0-50000 GCA_014155875.1 Cepaea nemoralis | reverse complement strand
TTTGTTGATCAGTAAGCTCCATTTTTAGCCGCTTGACCACCCATCTGACTGTGTTTGAATCAGTGTTTCTGATTCTGGTGTCTTGGTCCTCCTTCCTCTCACAAGATTTTGTGTTCGTCTGTGGGTAGTCGTCGCTCTTCTTATTGGTAGTTTCATTGACTGTAGGTTCAGATACTTTATTACAGCCTGCATGCAGACTCTCCAAAGGCAGGTTCGTCTTCTTGATAGTCTGGTCGGTTTTCTCACTATGCATCTTGGAAGCTGCTTGTTTCTTTGTGCTATTACGACGTGCCATTTTCCCCCCGTATCAGGCTGCTTGAAATGTGTAAGGCGTCTTGGCTTGATAGCGCTGAGAAGTGCTGTCAAGCGAATCGTGCCGATATGATGGCGGAAAACACTAAAGATGCGATGATATTGTTCAACATCTTTTAGATAACTTCTTAAGTATAGAAAGATGAGTTACAATGTTATGCATTATGCATTATTTTTATGTAAACTTTGAAAATGCCTTAAAGATTGTATCATTATTTATTATAACTCATATGCCGGTACATAACTATAGACAAAGAGTTTATAAATCTTTGAAAACGATACAACAATATGACTATAAGTTATACAACAATGTTATTAAAAGTTATGCCCCTTGAAATAACTTTTTCTAGAGTTAAGTCCCTTTGCTATATATATATATATAAATTTTAATGAAAAATGAAAAATGAAATAATACTGAGTAAGCAGGCGATTTCACACTAAAAAAATATCACAGTTGGCAGCTCTAGAATGAAAGGAAGACGTGTAGAAAATTTCATCTCAATCGGATGGGCCGTTCGCGAACAAATAAAGGACATATATATATATTTACATACATACACTTTGTTTCATATATATATGAAATGGGAACAAATAGGTATTTTAAATTCCTGCGAGAAAAGAAATAAACATTAACAAACGTTGCACATACCTTACAAGGAGATCCACGTGTCGCGAAATACAGGTGAAAAATCCGAAATCAGAAGCACTCAATAAATATAATAAAAATGAATAATAAAATAAGATAAAAATAGAATACACACGAACGCATACAATAGACACACGCGTTCGTGTGTATTCTATTTTATCTTATTTTATTATTCATTTTTATTATATTTATTGAGTGCTTCTGATTTCGGATTTTTCACCTGTATTTCGCGACACGTGGATCTCCTTGTAAGGTATGTGCAACGTTTGTTAATGTTTATTTCTTTTCTCGCAGGAATTTAAAATACCTATTTGTTCCCATTTCATATTGTTATATCCTGCTGCAGCCGCTGCTTTTTCTCTCTATTTATATATATAGACTAGCTGACCCGGCCCGGCTTCGCCCAGGCCCTGGAGGGGATCTATCTATCTATCTATCTATCTATCTATCTATCTATCTATCTATCTATCTATCTATCTATCTATCTATCTATCTATCTGTCTGTCTGTCTGTCTGTCTGTCTGTCTGCTTGTTTATCTGTCTGGCTGACCCGGCCCGGCTTCACCCAGTCCATGGTGGGGAGCATCTCATTTAATTCATATACGTAGTCACATAAGCTCCCGTTCCCGACTGTCTGTCTGTCTGTCTGTCTGTCTGTCTGTCTGTCTGACCCGGTTTCACCCAGTCCCTGGTGGGGAGCATCTCATTTAATTCATATACGTAGTCAAATAAGCTCCCGTTCCCGACTATCGGTCTGTCTGCTTGTTTGTATGTCTGTCTGTCTATTTGGCTGACCCGGCCCGGCTTCACCCAGTCCCTGGTGGTAAGCATCTCATTTAATTCATATAAGTAGTCATATAAGCTCCCGTTCCCGACTATCTGTCTGTCTGTCTGTCTGTCTGTCTGTCTGACCCGGCCCGGCTTCACCCAGTCCCTGGTGGGGAGCATCTTATTTAATTCATATACGTAGTCATATAAGCTCCCGTTCCCGACTATCTGTCTGTCTGTCTATCTGTCTGTCTGTGCCGGCCCGGCTTCACCCAGTCCCTGGTGGGGAGCATTTCATTTAATTCATATAAGTAGTCAAATAAGCTCCCGTTCCTGACTATCTGTCTGTCTGTCTATCTATCTGACCCGGCGTGGTTTCGCCCAGCTCCTGGCGCACAGTAACTTAAATGAATGTCCTTCCACACACCATCCATTATTTTTAATGAAAACTGTTTTCAATCACCTGCATGACTGTAGATAACTTCTTTAAGCATAAATAGATGGGTTACAATGTTATGCATTATGCATTATTTTTATGAAAACTTTGAAAATGCCTTAAAGATTATATCATTATTTATTATAACTCATATGCCTGTAAATAACTATAGAGAAAGAGTTTAACAATAGTGCATGTAAGTCCAACAATATGACTATAAAGTATATAGAAATGTTATTAAAAGTTGTTGTTGTTTGTCCATCAAGAATGATGATGACCATTCATTTCATCCAGTGGGGTTGAAGGTGTGGAGCCGTGGGTTCTAAGATGGCTGATAAGGCATATTTTGGCTCGAAATGTTCTTTGACAATGTGGGCAAAGAATGCTTGACATCTCTGGAGGAGGATTTCCTGCAGTGGTTTTTCTGTCCTGCCTTTTCTTCACAGCTCTTGCAGTCCTGGTTACCTCACATATTTAAATTTAAATTGCACCTTTGCGCAATGGTGCACGCCACGAATTTCGGTCTCTGGCTGCAGCCTCCCAGGTGTCATGATGAATTCCAAAAGCATTCAGTGAAATTTTCAGAGTGTCTTTAAAACGTTTCCTCTTGCCACCTTGGGAGCGTTTACCACAACGCAGTTCGCTGTAAAAAATTCGTTTAGGGAGCCTGTGATCTGGCATGCGAGTCAAGTGACCAGCCCAGCGAATCTGATTCTTCATCAGTAGAGTGTGGATACTGGGCATGGATGCTCTTTCTAGGACTTCAGTGTCTGGAATCTTGTCTTGCCATTTAATCTTCAGTAGCTTCCTTAGGCAGACTGTGTGGAAGTGGTTTAATTTCCTAGCGTGTCGCTGATAAACAGTCCAGGTTTCACAAGCATATAGCAGTGTGGATAATACAACTGCTTTGTAGACTTGTAGCTTTGTTTGCAGGCTTATTCCAGTTCTGTCCCATACATTCTTGTACAGTCTGCCAAAGGCTGCACTGGCCTTGGAGATTCTTGCATTCACTTCGTCATCGATTGTGGCAGCTTGTGACACGGTGCTGCCAAGATAGGTGAATTTGTCCACAACACTTAGTCTATGATCATTCACTTTGATATTCGGCACAGTGTGATTATTCCCTGGAGCTGGCTGGTACATAACTACAGTCTTCTCCAAGTTGATATTGAGCCCAAAGTTGGCACAGGCATGTGAGAAAGCTGAAACATTATGTTGCATGTCCGCCTCTGAGTTGGCGTATAGAGCGCAATCATCAGCAAACAGGAGCTCTCTGACGGTGCCGCTGTTAATTTTGGTTTTAGCTTTCAGCCTTCTGAGATTGAATAACTTTCCATCCATACGGTAGTTGATGTCTATTCCAATTTCGTCGTTCTCGAAGGCATTCATCAACATGGCTGAAAACATGAGGCTGAACAGTGTTGGTGCCAGGACACATCCTTGCTTCACTCCATTGGTGACAGGAAAGGGTTCAGACAGTTCACCATTTTCCTGTACTCTTGCCTGCATGCCGTCATGAAATAGCCGCACTATTTGGACAAACTTTCGTGGACAGCCATATTTTGCCATAATCTTCCACAGTCCTTCTCTGCTGACTGTATCAAAAGCCTTGGTAAGGTCAATGAAAGTGGAGAACATTTCGCAGTTCTGTTCCTGACATTTCTCTTGCAGCTGCCTTGCAGCGAAAATCATGTCAACAGTTCCACGTTCTTTTCTGAAGCCACATTGACTCTCAGGAAGAAGACCTTGATCGAGATGGGCTGTGAGGCGATTGAGAAGAATTCTGGCGAGTATCTTCCCTGCAATTGAAAGCAAGGAGATGCCTCGGTGGTTGTCACAGGATTGGCGGTTTCCTTTACGTTTGTAAAGGTGGACTATTGACGCGTCCTTAAAATCTTGTGGCATGGTCTCGTTCATCCATATGTTTGTGAAGACTTGGTGAAGCTGCTCTGTTAGGACCGGCCCACCTGCCTTGTATATCTCTGCTGGGATGGAGTCAGGACCAGGTGCCTTGCCGCTGGAGAGTTGCTGGATGGCTTTGTTTATTTCCACTATGGTTGGCAGGTCATCAAGAGTCTCATTGGTGGGAACTTGAGGAAGGCAGTTGATGGTTTCATCATCGAAGAAGGAAGTTGCATTTAAGATTTTGCTGAAATGCTCTGCCCAGCGTTGGAGGATTTCTTTCTTATCGGTGACCAATGTTCCCCCATCTGCACTGAGGAGGGGAACTATGCCTGGTGATGAAGGACCATAGACCGCTTTCAGTGAGTCGTAGAAGTTTTTCATATCGTGTCTGTCAGCAAAGCCCTGAATTTCATCAGCTTTGCTGCTCAGCCAGGAGTCCCGCATGTGCCGAAGTTTCTGCTGCACTACTCTCTGAATGTTCTTGAAAGCATCTTTTTTTTATGTTGACTTTGGGTCATTCAAATGTGCCTTGAGGAGAAGATGTTTCTCGGCCAGCAATTGGTTGATGTCTTCGGAATTTTCATCAAACCAGTCTTTATGCTTTCGGGGGGCTGGACCCAGGATTTCCATAGCAGTGTTGTAAATTGTGTCCTTTAGGGCTCTCCATTCTGTTTCTGTATCCTGTTTAGCTTCAGCATTGGGCTTGATGCGGTCTTCCAGCATATTTTCAAACTGACTGCTGCATTTTCTTGCTGTTTAGGCGGGTGACATTTAGCTTTGTTTGCATTTTCGCCCCTTGAGGACGCCGTGGTGGCCTGATGTGGATGTTCATTTTCGAGACAATGAGACGATGGTCTGTCCAACATTCGGCACCACACATGGATTTTGTCACTCGAACGTCTTGTCTGTCACTCCCCCTGACGATGACATAGTCAATGAGGTGCCAGTGTTTCGAGCGAGGATGCATCCACGATGTCCTATTTCTCATGGGGAGACGGAAAATTGTGTTCGTAATCAGGAGATCATGTTCGGCACATGTCTGAAGGAGGCGGAGTCCATTGCTGTTACAATTTCCGACTCCATGCTTTCCAATAATGCCACTCCAAGAGGTGGTGTCCGTGCCTACTCTGGCATTGAAATCCCCAAGGAGTATAAGTTTGTCTCCTTTGGGAACAGATGTTAATACATTGTGCAGGTCCTCATAGAACTTGTTCTTGACATCATCTTCGTTGGTCATAGTTGGTGCGTAGACACTCACAATGGTTGCGTGCTTCCTTCCATTCAGCAGAGGCAACTTCATGGTCATGAGCCTGTCGTTTATAGCCTTTGGAAATCCAGCTAATTTGCCGACCAGGGCCGACTTAATGGCAAATCCCACACCGGATTGGCGTCTTTCCTCGCTTTTCCTTCCACTCCAGAAAAATGTGTAGCCGGCACCAATTTCACAGATTTGGCCTTCTTCTGCAAGTCGTGTCTCGCTCAAGGCTGCAATGTCGATGTTGTACCTGCCCAGCTCTCTCCCAATCAGTGCTGTTCGTCTCTCTGGACCCGACGCGCCGTCTCTGTCAAGTAGGGTGCGTACATTCCAAGTTCCAATTGTTAAGGGAATATGGTTTACTCTTTTAGCTTTGCTTGTTTTATCTTTCTTTGTATGTCGACCGCAGTTAGGGTACCCACCAACCACGGCTAGCTGGTTAGGTAGTGATGAAGCAGACAATGTTTAGAGCACCTTTTCTAGCCCCTTCCTCATGCTATGGAGGTGAGCAGTGTGTTCCTATAGAGGGCTGCTCAGTCGCTCAGGGAGCTGCCGAATCCCACTGCTGCTCCGGTCAGTAGAAGACGACCATATGGCCTGAGCCGCCTGTGTGCAGGTCTGCGACTACGGCTGCCAGCGTACCCACGCCTGCCGCTTTGCCGCTCGCCCATCGCCACAGGGCTTGAAGGTGATATGTGACGTTGGATGAAGAATGACTTGCGCGATGACTTGGATTAAAGTGAGGAAGAGTTGCGCAATTTCGTCGACCTCACTCTCTCGCCTGAGTCCATCTGAGTCCAGTGGCAAGACAAGTCGAGACGATTGGAGACGAATACAGGTGCAGTGGATGACCAGGGCGCTCTACGTGCCTTGCCGTGCTCATTACGTTCCACAACGCTTTGCAGGTAAACGCCGTCTTGCCCGTTGAATCAGGAATGATTTCTTCCGCGCAGTCTGCCGAATCCTGTCTTCACATGCTGGGTAGGCATACCCTAGTTTACCTCTTGGTTTGACACTAAATCGGATACCCATGCCTGGTTTAGCCAGCCTCTCACAGCTGTTGCCCGGGGGGTGGCCGCTGTCGCATGCTGACAGCTACTAGGAGCCACAGGCACGAGCTGGGTGTCAGACTTGGACCAGTGGGGGATGGGTCCTGAAAGGACATGAGAGCCATCCTTACCAAAGGTGCTACCAATGCCTGACACCCCGTACCCCCCTATTAAAATTAAATTATTAAAAGTTATGCCCCTTGAAATAACTTTTCTAGAGTGAAGTCCCCCCTGCTATATAGAAATTATATAATGAAAAATGAAATATTAAATATTATTAAGTAAGTAGCCGATTTTACACTAAGAAACTATTACAGTCGGTTGCACAGGAATGAAAGGAAGACGTGTAGAAAATTTCATCTCAATCGGATGTACCGTTATCGAACGCATCCAATACATAGCCAGCCACCCACACACATACAGTCTGTTTTATAGATATAGATAATGAGATTGCGAATTTTAAAAAACATTATAAAACATTGTCCATTACCCATATGGACAACAATCACCTTGGGATTAATAGGATACTGAGGGTAAAACCATTGGGTAGCTGCTTTGGTGGCTGACTAGTCACAGGACTATCATTCTGAGCCGATGATGGACCCAACTATAACTTCTCCTTAAGGTTGAACCGGGTATGGGTAATTATAGAATCGAAATTTAGAATTTAGAATGGTCTGTTGGACAGAGTAATAAAGATTAAAGGTTTAAAGTTTAAAAAACGAGAGGATCGACTTCATTGCACTAGGTTTTAATCCATATGGCTCGGTCTCTTTCCACAGGAGGGCTTCATAGTTTCAGTGACGACCCCCAGGAGTCTCTGAGAAAACTGCACTCGTGAACTGAATGACAGAGCCCTGAATCGAACCCACGACCTTCGGAGCGCGAGACAGACGGCTTAAACTACTTGGCTACAGAGACACCCTCACCCCCACCTCCCAATGATATATCTTGAGAGAAGTTAACATACACAGAGAACTTGTTATTCGCTACAGAAGAAGACAGTCTACATTTTGAAGCATGTCATGAGGAGGGGAAAGCTGGAGTGTGTCGTCACAACGGGACAGTTGCAGGGTGGTGAGGCAGGGGGAGATCTAAAGAGGAGAAAGTTTCTCCCTCTTCTTCGTTTCTGCTTCGCGGGGAGAGCGTCACACCTAGTTATGTACCTCAGACGGTTAGTGTGTCCGACTTCGGCATGCATTTGTGTAAAGTTTTTTTCCTGTAGACAGATTCCATCCAGGGTAAAGGGCTCTCATGGGTTGGTTTACTTTTTCCCTAGCAATTTTGCCAGTGCGACGGGTTCACAGCCTACTCTTTGCTATTTCCAATTGCCGTTGACTTTTTAAACTTGTACACGGGGCCTCCTGTTTGTCGTGCGTATCCAAACAGGTTAGGTATCAAATCTCACTACCCAAGAAATCAGGGTGTTGTGTGATCACATTTTTTTTTAAATTTTTGTGCGCAAACTCGCTTTGAACTCAAGCGTAGTCCATACACACTACATCTAATAGTGCTGGACTGAATTTTGCGTGGGGACTAGTTTTTACCTATTAATAGTGTCCCTCGCCATCAGGTGAACCCACTCTGACCTCAGAGGTACTTTTAGTTAACGTCCCCAACCGAAGGACGATAGATCACCATTTTAGTCCAACTTTCCGGTGTAGGGGTTGAAACCCTTACCTCGGCATCAGCGCACCGGATGTTTAAGAACACGCGTTCTTATCCATTCGGCCATGCTGGCCTACTGTGATATCAGTAGATTATCAATGGTTCTTGAAAAACAACAACAAAATTACCAGAATTGGCACCCGAAAATATGTATAAATTGGGAAAGACACCACAGGTTGCAGAATGATGGAAATTTTAAAAAAAAAATAAGATTAGCATTATGGGTATGAAACAGGGTGGAATGGAACAAGGTAAAAGCAAACAAACAAACAAAAATGTCTAATCTAAACACAATTGAATCAGTGATGCTTACAGGTCAAACAGAAGAAAATGCTTCCTACAGTGAGTGAAAATGTGGTCCCACTTGTTTGTTGAGACTCCTGTCTGTTCCACTTTTCACATGGGGCAGTGAGGAGCATTTTGTGTGATATTCACTGGCACAGGAACGGGACGTTATGGGGACGATCTTTCGCCATGAAGTTGGAACCGCTATTGACTAACTAACTAGTTAATGTTGAATTTTAACTTATTTCTTATTCAGCTAAAGAATTGAATCATATACATATGGTGTGTCATATGTAATAACTGTTCTATACTTAGTTCACAGAAACAAATAAAAGCAACAATATAAATATTTTTTATTAACGTTGTCAGATCATGTTATTGTAAAGTTTAAATCTGACAAATTGTTTCCTTTACATCTGATTACGGCTTTGCAGAGCACATTTATATTGTGATTAATTTGTATTAGATTAAAACATTTATTACAGGTGTTAAAAACTAAATTATCTTCGCGTCATCATCACCGCCCTACTGCGAGCGCTAACAAGACAAGTCGCCTTAACCAGTCAAGAAGTCTGATACGGGGGAAAATGTCACGTAGCAAGTCCAACAACAAGAAACACACGGTAGCCAAGATGTGCAGCATGGAAGCCGACAAGAAGAAGATCGTGGAGAGCCTGCCGGAGAGCTGTAACAAAGAACCTGAAACTACAGCTACTACTGATGCTACCACAAGGGAGAAGATCGACAGCCCACCACATACAAGGGCCAAACCTACGGAGAAGCAGAGAGAGGAGAAAGACTCCAGAGTCAGGAACACCGACTCACCGACAAGCAAGTGGGTTGTCAAGCGTATCCAAGTGGAGCTATCAGACGAAGAAATCATGAAGCAGCTTCGAGAAGAGAATCAACACAACCGATTCGTGAAGGCGGAGCGGCTCCTCACCTACTCCAAGATTCCTAAAACCTTAGCGGTGGTAACGACAGAGGGAAGCGAGATGCCAACCACAATATAAATCAACAAGAGAATACAGCCGACAGGGAGATTTATCCCAAGGATCACCCAATGTTCCAGATGTCAGAGGGCCGGCCACAGCAGAGCAGCATGTCGCAGTAAGACGGAAATCTGCCGTTACTGCGCCGATCACCACGCCTTCAAGGAGTGTCCGCTGGCCAAGCTGGACTTCCGAGCACCCAACAAAAAAAGGAAAGTGTACCAACTGCCTGGGCAAACATGGAGCAAGATACTTGGGCTGTCCGTACCTCCAAAGACACAGAGACGTGTTAAAGATGGCCATCAACGCCAAGACGCCATATAATATAAAGAAGAAATGCGGAGGTGCGGGACAGCCACGGGCATCTCGCAAGATGAAAGAGCACAACTACAAAGCCAGATCGACGAGTTAAAGAAACAAATTAAGGCACTGCTGATGCCGATCCGACCAGCGATAACGAGAATCTACTGGCGGAAATAAAGGAGATCCAGCAAAACATCAAGCAAAAAGTGGAACAGATTGCCGCGTTGAAGCAGGAAAACGAAGAAATGCTACGCACCATAAAAGCGGAGATAAAGAGAGAGAGAGAGAGAGAGAGAGAGAGAGAGAGAGAGAGAGAGAGAGAGAGAGAGAGAGAGAGAGAGAGAGAGAGAGAGAGAGAGAGAGAGAGAGAGACTGAAAGCTGAAATGAAATCAACTCAACACAAACCAACAAAAGCCACGCAAGAGACCACAGAGAAGCCGCAAGAAACCCAACAAAAAACCGAGCCGGAACCGCAAGATAAAACCAGCAACCGAACCACGACGACCGAAACATCCAAGGGGAAATCAGCATCCCGCCAGACAGCAGAAGAAAGACAAGATGAGGAACCTTTCGACGCCATGAAGTAGTTTACAAAGGAACCTACCCGGGAGGAAATGGAGGAGTGCATAGAAACAGAAAAGAAACGGGCAAGGCAAGAGGAACTCAGGCACGAGGAATACATGAGGAGGCAGGAAGCAAAAGGAAAGAAGGTGAAGAAACTCAGGGGGAAACCCATAGAATACCAGAAGATAATCTCCGACTATGATACCGGCATTGAGTACTAAGTACTATATCGAGGACGGAGAGATCGTCCCATGGCTGACCACAGAGGAAGCAATCGAAAGACAGCAAGAACTTAAACGCGAAAGTGAAAAAAAAATCTCAAGAATAATAATATATTCTATAATATATAAAAATATATAGTATATAATATATAAAAATAACATCGAAAAGCGTCTGCGGGCTATACACAGAACCGGAGGCAAAAATACTAAATAAAACGTCCTTATAAGGATTACAACCAGTCAAGCCAAGACGAGCCAGGAGCCTACACCAACAAAGAAAACTGCAAGAGGAAACATGCGCATAAAGACAGCCACCGACCGATACCCCAGCTGACGTCACAGACACAAACCAACTTAATAAGTCCGAGATAGGACTCACAAGACAAGAATTAGGGTGAATGAACCCACAAAAACCACGGACCTCAACAATAATCACAGCTGAAAAACGAAGTTTGAACGAGGCCGAATTTGGAAATTTTGTTTTGAAAATTGGAATTAGAAATTCTCTTATATATTGTATCCATGCACAATATTGCGTATGTCAGGATGGCCGAGTGGTCTAAGGCGCCAGACTCAAGGTTCATGACCTTTCGCGATCAACGCGAATGAGTATTCTGGTCCACGAATGTGGGCGTGGGTTCAAATCCCACTTCTGACAATATTTTTTTTCCCCCCCAATGTTCAGAATTTCTTACACTAGTGGTGTATTTTTACACTGTACATCTGTGCAAAGAAGATTAGGCTGCACATTCTTTATTGGCCAGACAAGAATTATTATTTGGCCTCCTGACATTTTCAACACCATGATTAAGTAAGGGAGGGAGCCACCAGACATTTAACGAAAATAGTCTATTAAAAGGGAGAGGACATTGAAGAAAAAGATTAATTCCAAAGGAGGGGTAATTATTTAAAAACCTGTTAACTAAACCTTTTTTTTTTTGGGGGGGGGGGGGAATATCCTATTTACACGACATCGCTGTCAACACCAGCATTTTACTGTTGTTGTTGATGTCTTGGCAAGTTTACTTTCAGTAGTTTGCCATTGTTTCTGAACAATCGGCTCACATACCAACACTTTAAAAACCAGCGCGGTCTGAGTTAAACTATTAGGGAAGCCATAATTTCTTACGTGTCATATTGTTACATGTTGTCTTAAATATAGTTGTGTTTGCGTCGCCTCCTACTGTTTGAGCCTCATTAACCGATTAAGTGCCTTGGGATGATTAATCGTCTTAATCGACTTCCCTTATCTGCCATAGGATTTTACGGGGTGTATTTGACTATTTGTAATGACTGTGCAGTGTGTGAATATATTGCCGGTCCAAGTTTTGTATTTACCTATAATGTTGCATGAATTTTACAGAGGGTGAATACAAAACTTGGACAGGCATTATTTTCAAACACTGCAGTCATTAAAAATACACCATATATATCACTGAAATGTAGTCATTACGTTATAAATATAATACATGTCTCCTACCATAATAATAACTTTTAAGTCATAACATTCTCATGCTGGGTGATATTTATCTGTAATAGCTCAGATGGCGAAGTGTATCCGAGACTCCCTTCCTTCTTCGAAGAGCGGAGCCATTCCCACTGCAACTTCCAAGGCCTCTAGTGACGTAGTTTTATGAGTGCACGTTAGAAATGTAGCGTTAGTTGCTCGTCCTTTACATTCGCTATCAACCCCAACATTTATTGGCCGTTTGCGATGTGCTGGAGAAAGTTCGTTCAGTAGTTTACTATTGCTTTCTGAACGGTCGATGCCTTATTATAAAGCTCTTATATACATATCATGAAATCAACGCAAAGCGATCTGCTTCCAAATCGCAAATGGCTGATTTAGAATCCTCAGCTCGGTATGTCAGAGATTTAAGAAACTCAGCGCCTCACTATCCCCCAAGCCACAACCACGGGTCCCTGCTACAATACATACTGACCAATAAAAAGATGGTATTTGCAACGAGAAAAAGTGCTGAGGTGCTACATAGACCCTGCGCTTTATGTGTGAATGTGAAGCGTGGACAATGAGCAAACAGCTGATAAAACATCTGATGGCTGTGGAAATGTGATTTCTGAGGAAATAGCAAATCAATAGCAATACCATGGACAGACAGAAAAACCAATGACCAAGTCCTACGAGAAACAAATGAAAACCGTGAACTGATTAGAGAAATTAGACGTAGACAGTCACAATTTTTGAGTCACGTTATTATGGGAAGAAATAAATTGGAGAATTTGGTGACAACTGGCAAGATCGAGGAGAGGGGAGCGAGGGGAGGGCAGAGAAGTAAATACCTGGACGCGTGGCCACGTTGTATGGTCGAGACAACACCACTGAGCTGATCCACAACTCCGATGATCGAGTGAGATGGCACAACATGACCGCCCCCCCCCCCCCCCCCCGCTTACCGGCATGGCACATGATGATGATGGCATACAGTCTAATACTAATGGTGGATATTGTTAACTTATTTCATATTCAGCTAAAGTATAGAATCATATGTATATGTAATAATTGTTCAATAGTTCACAGAAGCAAATTAAAGCAACGATATTTGTTACTAACGTTGTCAGATCATGTTGTTGTAAAGATAAAATCTGACAAGTTAGTTTTTGTTTTAAATCTGATTAAGACATTGCATAGCACATTTCCAGTGTGATTAATCTGAATCTGTGTTGGCTTAAAACAAACATTACAGGTCTGGAAAATTATATTCTCTTTCATTATATCTAAACCTTGAAACATGTGTGTCAGGATGGCCGAGTGGTCTAAGGCGCCAGACTCAAGGTTCATAACCTTTCTCGATCTACGGGATGAGTGTTCTGGTCCACGAATGTGGGCGTGGGTTCAAATCCCACTTCTGACAATTTTTTTTTTTTTTTTTTAATGTTCAGAAGTGCGCACGCTCGCTGCATATTTGTTCATCCATTCCATTAACCTATCGATGAAGTGCCATCTCTACTTTTAAGGGCCGTTTTTAAAACAGTTGTTGAAGGTGGCTGGGTATGGTTATTCCATAACATAGGGAAGTAAGGCATCTATCCTCTGCTTGCCTGCGAGACACCCTGGACAAGGAGGGATACTCGTAGAGTTCCCCTACAAGGGTAACACAAAACTATGTTAGCAACTGGTAGATTCAGCTTGAGTGCATAAGACAGGTAGTTGTTGGTTATGTCTTAAGTTCGCGACTGTTATTAGAGGATCTTATAGAGACAAGGACTACAGTCACCGACCAGATTGATCGTTGTCAAGAAAGAAGGCAATGGCAGACTACCTTCGTTACAAATGCCTAGAAAACCACGATTCGACAATTTACATAATTCAAAACAATGTTTTCCCGTAGTGAATTTGAATAACGAAGAATGACGATTTATCTAATTACTTTAGTTTATGTTGTGTGATTTCTGCAGATGTACCTGACGAAATGTAACGAAATATGCCAGGCAACACATCCTGCAATCCATTGTTTGTGTCTTCGTTATTCAGCCTCACATAATATAACATAAATGGCGCACAAATTACAACACAATTAGGACTGAGACATGCATACTTCAGTTTGGCAGTAACAAAACATAGGTTCTGGGACAAACATACTACAAATATCACATAGATGGAACATATTAAAAACAAATCGGGAAAGCCAGGGTAGAATCAACATAGTACGGATAAGTAACACTTCACACACATATATTATTGTCAACAGTCATGCACCACCAAATTACAACTACCAACCACAATTTTATGAAGAACTAGACACACTACGCACACATACATACAGATAACAGAACATCATATTCTGTGGAGATTTCAACTGCGTCTTACAGGCATTGGATATAGTAGACGATGAAATGAAGTCACAGGTGAGGAGAATGGATAGAGAAGGCACAACCCAGTTAGAGACACTGCAAAACATTTTACACACACACAATTTAATCAAGAAAATTAGATAGGATATATATATATATATATATACATATATATATATATATATATATATATATATATATATATATATATATATATATATATTATATATATATATATATACATATATATACCTGCAACACACCACATAATAAACACTAGGCACCTACAAGAAATATTACAATACACAGACCATAAAGCCATATTAGCACACATCAGAACAAGCTAAATAAACACACAGACAATTAAACGTTCACCATATTGGAAATTTAACAGCACACTTCTTAAACATACAGAATAAGTGAAATATATTACACAACCATTACACACATATACCGATCACATACCGACTTGTAACATCGGACAATACTGGGACTTACTGAAAAGTACAATACGAAGCAGAACATATCAACTAGCATCCACCATACACAAAAACCGATTAAGACAAGAACATATTATAGAAACAGCCATACAACTGACAAAACAAATGGACAACAATGCACCACACTTACACGCATTAGAGGAACAATTATAGCAGCACCAACAACACAGATATCTGGGTGCTCCTCTTAGAACAAAGTTCAACAAAATCACAAAAGAGACCCCAGCAAACAATACATGGCAATTGAACAAAACATACATCATAGCAGTCAAATAGGCAAAATAATAGACATCCAAGGCAACACACTAACAGAACCAGCGCAAATAACAGAAGCATTCAATCAATACTACACATATTTATTTACAGCAGAGACAGTAGACACACAGATATAACACAACTTTCTACAATACAGTAAAAAGCTGTCATACGAAGGCAGAGAATACTAGACACAGAAATAACACTGGCTGACATAACACATGCACTCAGCAAAATGAATAAAGACAAGACACCAGGACTGGACGGTTTAACGATAGAATTCTACCAACACGTCTTGCCTGTCTTAGGTGATCTTCTTCTTAAAGTCTATCAAGACACCGTTGACAAACAACAACTACCAGATAGCTGCAACATGTCTTACATCACACGCATACCCGAAGACAATACAGGCAAAACACAGATGAAAAATTACAGACCCATACCACTAGAACACAGACTATAAAATACTTACCAAGGCACTGACCCACAAACTTAAACCCTACTTGCCAAAGCTCATACACCCTGACCAACAATGTGGAGTACCACATTGGAACATCCACCAGCATACTCATTTCATTAACGCGGCAACGCGGTCTGCTGTCAAATCAGTCGCAGCTGTGTTTCGAAACAACGAATCTGACGTTTCGATCCCAGTTGTCTTCTTCAGGAAATAACAAGCAGATCTAAACACCAAAAAAAAAAAAAGGATTTGGGGGGGGGGGGGGGGGGGGGGGGGGGGGGGCGGGGGGGGAGAATAAAAATTGTAAACAAAAATCAAAACGAGCAGGGGTATAAACGCATAACACTATACATATAACAGTAACAAAAACACAACATTTGTCTGCGTTCATAACCCTGTTCGTAGGTCAAAATGGCCGAATGGATAAGAATCCCGTTTCATCCGGGCTGATGCCGGGTAATAATAATTAATTATAAACACGTCATAAGACGACAATGTGCCAGTATAGTAGTATATGGTACTTCAATTTTAATTCAATATAGACACAGGATCATGCTGCATGGGCAACACATGATCTCTATATTTTAGCCCAGCCATTGTGCTATGGGCCGGTCTCCCTGGTCGAGAAGTTAGCAGCTTTCTCCGTAACCCCGAATACTCTCGTGGATGACGTGAGCGCACGAGAATTGGAAGCGGTTCGAGTCGCGCCAGTGACTTATGAGAGTATGGGGCCGGTGGCTCAAAAAGCAATGGCAAACTACTGAGCTTAATCTTGCCAAGAAATTAACAATCAGCTGAAAGATGCTGATGTTGACAGCGATGTCCTGTAAAGGATATGCAAAACATTGTGCTATGGAGAGGCAATAACTCCATCCCTGGTCTTAACGGTTTTAACCGGTCTCGGAATCAAAGCGAGAGACACAGCACAATTAACGGAAAACACAGCAAACGTGACTAGACAGTTTCGCATTCTGAGAAAGTTGTACATTTTGTTACATTTTTACATTTTCCTTTCAATGTTTTTACACACCCCGCCCCTTTTTTGTTCTCTCTCGCTCTCCCCCCCCCCCCCCCCCCCGCCCACATCTTTCCATTCTTACAATTCGGTTATTAAACTTTATATAGGCAGGCAGTGTAGTGTCTTCCCCGTGTTTATACGTAATGTTTTGTGTGTTTGTTTGCCGATGAAGACTAATCGCAGCAACGTCTTATGTTTCCTGTAATTGTGTAAGCCCTCATATGGTCACCGGTAGCCGGTAGGGAAAAGAAAACGGGGAAGACCAAGAGAGACCCTGCGTAGAACCATCATTAGAGAAGGCTCATTCAATGGCCTAGTAAATATCCAAGATCTACAACAGGTAGCAGCGAACCGCCAGGCATGGAGAGACAGGACTTCTGCCCTATGCGCCGCCTTAGGCTCAAGAGGAAAGACTAACTAACTAACTAACTAATTGTGTTCCTTTATCTTACTAATATTATATTATTTGATTGAAGAGCAACGTTAAGTGCAGTTTCCGGTTCAGTTGCTAAGTTACAGTATTTAGCAATGGCGGACTGTTGCCATAGAGTAGTAGTACTAGTAATGGATGGTTTAAAATGTCGCCTAGCTGATGAGTTCGACTAAGAGTGTTTCGGTATTGATAAACATATTCTTAGTAAGCAATATCACACACGTATGCTATATTCATATCGGTATGTTTTCTTTCTTGTACTTTGTATTGCTTCTAAATAAATTTTGTAGAACTAGAAACCTCTTGAAAAACTAAAACTAAATCAAACGGTATTCAAGTCTGTAGGCTGTAGGAGGTCAATTTCTCTTCTGAGTCGAGATATTAATTTAATAATTATGTGTCAGTTATATAATTTAGTATAAACAAATAGGAAAGTGCTGTTTGAACACTTTGATAAACTGTGGCCTAAACACTTAAATCACCGTTTTTCTTCTTTTGGACACATGCCTATGTAACTTTTTAAATTTATGAACAAAGACATCAACCATATTATCATTTTTTCTCGTAATAATGAGACCTAATTGAGTAAACAATCATTTTTGAATCATGTTATCATTTGATCACAATAATATTAAAAATTACTACCCAATAATATAAATAGGCACTCTTCCGATTGACGGGTCTAAATAGTTCCGCAGTGAATAAGTCAGGGGTTAGGGATTAGGGTTAGTGTTAAACTAACACTGACCCTAACCCTTAACCCTAACTTATTCACTGCGGAACTATTTAGACCCGTCAATCGGAAGAGTGCCTATAAATAGAACCAAATAATGTTATATTATGTTTATTTAAAAAATTGTAAAAATCCCATAATGCCTAGGAAACCATAAGTTTTTAATTTGGAAATTAGTGATGGAACATAACGTTCATATTGCTGCTGTAACCTTGTATTTATTGACCTGATTAAGAGGTTCAAAATGGCTGCAAATTAATGTTTTTGTGCCATTAATCTCTGGTATATATATTAATTAATAATTGAGTAAACCATTCTTCTCCTTCTTCTTCAGCGTTCCAAGCCATTGAGGTTCTTTGCTGCAGATACAATCCGTCTCCATTCGTCTCTCTGGTGGACCTTCTCTTGCGTAAACCATGCGGACCATATATTTGTTTTGTGTGGGCTGATAAACCGAATGTAAAGGTCATATAACCGCTGTAATCTTAAATGTTTAGACTAGATTATGAGGTTCCAAATAGCCACCAGTTAATGTTTCAAATCATTATCCTGATAAATTAACTAATAAATGAGCAAACCATTTATTAGTTTTGTGCGGATGGATAAACTGAACGTAAAGGTCATGTTTCCGCTGTAATCTTAAATGTTCTGACCTGATTAAGAAGTTCAAAATGGCTGCCAATTAATGTTTCAAGTCATTAATCTCTTTACGTTAATTAATAATTGAGCAAACTATATGGTCCATTCATTTGTTCCCTGCGGATTTGTAAAACAAACCTATATTCTGCCCTTCTTAAACCTTCCAAACTTTATTGTTCAGTTGACATGTCCACCCAGCTGATTCCCAACCATTTGTGTCATTAATTACATTACTAATTAACAAGTTGTTAGCAGGTCAGCATGGTCAAATGGATAAGAGCGTGTGCTCTTAAACATCCATTGTGCTGATGCCGAGGTAAGGGGTTCTTCTTCTTCTTCTTCTGCGTTCATCCGGAGTGTTTTTTCAGATGTAATTGCGGTGTGTCTTGTTATGCACCCTTGGGCCAAAACCCTTAGGCCAACACATCCGACTTTTGCGTGCGTTTTTAACCAGCTTAGCAGTCCTGGGGGTCTCTCACTGTTGTGATGCCATCCACATCCCCAGCTGGTCAAGTTAGAACAGTCGAAGACTTTACAGTCCGCCCTCAAGGGAAGGCAGGGGCAGTACATGAGCATTTTCCGCCATCCAAGGAGGCTTCCATAATTGCAGGGCCGACACATAGTGCTCTGGTACTGGACTCACCCAAGGAATTGCCACATCCTGCACATGGCTACTTTAATTCCTCACTTCCATGTCTTGGGCATTTTGTTCACCACAGGCCGCTCCCCACACAAACCAGGAACTATCAGTCTACAGAAAACTTCCACTCAGCAAGCTTTCACTTTAGAATTCCACATAATGGATTGGCTAGCCAAGCTGTTCCATTTCGTGTTAATGAGACGTTTTTCCACCTTTGACTAAGCTCACTCAATGAGCTCAAGTACAGACTTGCATCATAACCACTGCATGCAATTGGGATGCTTTTTCATCTTTAGTAATGCTCACGAGGTAGGCTACATGTGCCTGCTGGCTCAGCACCTTACCTCCATGCAGCAGAGAGTGAGTAATGGCCAGGCCCTCTCATCCGAGGGGATCCCTCATATCCCTCGGCTGAGAGCCGTAAAACACCTATCTGGACCAAGCATGTAGCAGGCTCAGCATCTCACCTCCATTTTGCAGTGGGTGAGTATCGGCCCGGCTCTCACATCCTGGGGGATATTGACTAAAAGGCGTTCAGCCATATCCCTCAGCTGAGAGCCTTAGAGTATGTTTCTGGACCAACAATTAGTGGCATTGTGCGCCTGATTCGGACTTTGACTGCCTGTCCTCAGTCTACCTGCAAGGCAGCTGGTTGTGTCTCTCTTGGTCTGGTCCCTATCTCAAGACCTGTCCGACATGTAGCTGTGCTACCGGCGGCATAGCTCTTGGGGTCATTGGAACACACAAGCACCTCTACCATGGCAAGGTGGAGACGTGGGGGGAGGGGGGGGGGGGGTAAGGGATTCAACCCCTA
This sequence comes from Cepaea nemoralis, assembly GCA_014155875.1. Classification (NCBI taxonomy): domain Eukaryota; kingdom Metazoa; phylum Mollusca; class Gastropoda; order Stylommatophora; family Helicidae; genus Cepaea; species Cepaea nemoralis. The sequence continues at coordinate 30,290 of JACEFZ010006017.1, read as the reverse complement.
CATAGGACAGTTTGAATAAAATGTTGACCTTTCGTCCTTCACTTGGGGACGTAAATTACAAGTATCTCTGAAGTCAGAGTAGGTTCGCCTTATGGCAAGGGACACTGTTAATAGGGAAAGCTAATCCACATGCAAAATTCAGTCCAGCACTACTAGAAGTAGTGTGTATGGACAACACTTGAGTTCAAAGCGAGTGGGCGAACAACAAATAATTTATAATACACTTATAAGTTATAATACACTTAAGATATCTGTCCACTCAGTGGCAATCACTGTTGTTTAAATTGTATTCATTTATTTATTCATTCAGTGTGGATTATTTCAACGATATAAAGGAAATAAAAAGTAAGTGACACAATGTTTATACAATTCTATCTATATTTTATATCTGTCTGTCTTGTATACATGTCTGACATGCCTGTCTGTCAGTTATGTCTGTCTCTAAGTCCCATCTGTCTATAGGTTAGTCTCTATGTCTGCCTGTCCTGTCTTGTCTGTCTGTCCCTGTGTCTCCTTATCTTTGTCTCTCTCTCTCTCTCTCTCTCTCTCTCTCTCTCTCTCTCTCTCTCTCTCTCTCTCTCACTCTCTCCCTCTCTCTCTGTGACTTTGTCTGTCTGCCTGGTATGATTGTCTGTTCTGTATGTCTGTCTGTACTGTCAGTCATGTCTGTTCATTATGTCTGTCAGTCAGTCCTTTCTAGCCTGCCCTACTACTAGGCGTGTCCAATGGGTGGACATTTTGGCTAGTGGTTAGCTGTCAATATGTTGAATAAGCAGCCGTGGAAAAACACAAGCGGGGGTCACTTAGAGGAGACGAGTTAGTTGGTGGGGCAGCTATCTCTATAAAATACCTCAAAACTCCAAAACTCTATGACGTGGACATTTCTTCCCCCCCCCCCCCCCCTCCCCCCCTGCCTTGCAGGGTCTGTCTTTTAAATAAAGGTGTTTGGAGTCAACCATACACACATTGACGGAAGATAAGGGGAAACCACCGCTGTATTATGCCTAGAAAATCATGCCTGTAAATGAAATCGATAATGATAATGATGTTAATAGGGATTCCATTGGAGTCTCTTTGTCCAGTAGAGAGAGTAGAGAGCATCATATGCTAGATCGTCAAGAAACTGTAAGCAAATTAAAGGTTAAAACTACTCTAAATGTTGGTACATGGAATGTCAGAACACTTAGCCAGAATGGAAAATTAGATAATGTCAAGAAAGAAATGGAAAGAATGAAGATAAATATATCAACGATTAGTGAAATGCGATGGCCAGGTGCGAAGGAAAAATGTTTAGATAAGTGTAGAATTATTTACTCAGGAGGGAAGGACTACAAAAGGGGAGTTGATGTAAATTTGGATCAAATGAGTGCTAGGACAGCTAAAGGATTTTGGACAATCTCAAATAGAGTATTCTTAGAGAAACTCCATGGCAAACCTCTGAATATTAACATAATACAAGTATATGCGCCAACAGCAAACTGTAAAGAAGCAGATATTATATAGATATATTTTATAATGAATAAGAAGACATGGCCGAGGACCAGTGTAAAAAATGTGAAATGACTGTCATCCTCGGGGATTTCAGTGCCAAAGTTGGCAACGAAAAGGTGACTGGTGTGACTTGTGGCTATGGTCTATGCGATAAGAATGAGAGAAGTGACAGATTAATAGGCAAAGTGCACAAGGCAAAACAAAACCTGGTCTGCAGTCATAGCTTGCATGCACTGTTTTCGCACTGGTGAGCCTGGCGAAAGGCTGCAAGATTATGGGAGAGACCACAAGTAGCCTGACTATGGAAGTCATGGCAGTAAGTAAAGCAATAACATGGCTCGAGACACAGACATTCACTAGGGCATGCTTCCTTAGTGAGTCAATGTGCATGCTCAAGAGGATAGAGATGGGGTGGATCCAAAGAGAATGGTTGATGTCTCTGGAGCGGTCTCGGCTGGCAAAGATTAGTTTCATCTTCATGCCAGGGCATGATGGAGTACAATTCCTTGCAGCAGGCTAACAAGCTTGCAGGTAAGGCTACTGTGGAGGACGGATGTGCCATGGACCAGGCTGACATTCTAAATGCTCTACGAGAAGTAAGACTTTTGCGAGAACCAAGTGATGACTGTGAATCAACAACCATGGTCAGACTGTGAGAACAGCAAATTAAAAGAGGTGTGGCCAAACAAGAACACTACGCAGGAAGCCAAAGAAGATTGATAAACCAAACAGAACTGGTGTGATGGTGTGTGTGTGTGTGTGTCAGAGAGAGAGAGAGAGAGAGAGAGAGAGAGAGAGAGAGAGAGAGAGAGAGAGAGAGAGAGAGAGAGAGAGAGAGAGAGAGAGAGAGAGAGAGAGAGAGAGGTTTAACAAGTATTCCGCTTGTGGAGATGGAAATGAAGTGAGGAATGTGTGTTTACAATGCACTATGCCATAAATGTCATATTATCATAACTGTACATGTTGTATTTGTTTTATTAACGCATGTGGCACTTAACACTAACAAATGGCAACACTCTGTAATATACACAAACAAAAGAAACACGCATTACATCTTGTAAATATACATTGCTTTGTAGGAGAAAAAAAATTGGTGCCCGGCACAGTCCGGGTTACCTTCCCCCCCCCCCCCCCCCCAAAAAAAAAAAACTTTTTTTACTGGCCTTCTCTAGGGCCACACAAAACTTAACTAACATTAACCACACCCATCCCAAACCCGCTGCATAGAACTGCGTGCTCTGTTTTGTAAACCAAGTTTTCACTTCACATTCAACTTTGGTGTCATTTGTGAAATGTCTCCCGCCAAGGTGGGTTTTCAGTGTTTATGCTGACAAATGTTTGTCCCGTAAAGCGGTGCATAGCTGGGTAGAAAAAGTTATGCGGGCGAGTCAATAAGTAAGTCACACAGTTCTGTGGGGTGGCCGGTAAATGAAAACAAAGCAGTTCTATGCAGCCGGTTTGGGAGGACTGATAAAACGATGGGATAAGTGCATCAATGTTGGTGGAAATTATGTTGAGAAATAAGAGGACAATTTATGTATAAAAATAAACTGGTTTCAAGTTGTTATCATATTTAGTTATTTTTCTACAGCCATTTGTGACTTACTCATTAACCTAATATGTACTGTAATTAAATTTTCTAATAAAATGAAATATGAAAAAAAAATAATCTGAATAGAGCTAACAAAATGAAACCCAGCGGTAACCCAATAAGCCTCTATGTGAGTTACAAGGTGAGAAATAAATATTAATTTTGTTATTGTGAATTTAATATTGTTATTAAATGATTCACTTTCAAAAGATGGAGACCTATTCAAGGAAATCAGAATACTACCGACAACCATGATCATTATCATGAAAAAGTGTAAGCGTTCATGTCTCTCAACATCATATCTCGGCCTGTGGTGTTGTGGATCAATTCTGTTGATGGTATTTAAAATATATCAAATATATAAATACTATCTGAATGAAATACCATTCGCTACAGCCAATGGTTGTAGTTATTATGCCTTTTTTGAAATACAATGTAACAAACTATCATCTGTCAAGACGGCAAGGTGCCAGTCAGTTTTACATCATCCATTTGTCGTTAGATGTCACTTCACTATTAACTTCACTTAAACCATATTTGTTGCATTTTATTATAATCAAACTCAGGAGACTGAATGGAAATGCCTGTTAAACACTTGGATCTGGCAGAACTAGACATGGAGATGAGACAACCACAGCCTTCAGCTTTGGAGGCCTTCTCTAGAAAAGATTATTTACAAGCCCGGCTGTATTCCTATGCTCCTCTTGTGGCCAAGCCCAATTCAGATGCCCTTGTGTTTAGAGGCCTGACACGAACACAAGTCAAGAGGGTGAGGACACCAATAGGACCTCATGTAGAGCCATTGGTAAGATTGTGTGCTGGCAAGGCATGTTATTGTTGTTAACCACACACACACGCATGCACGCACACGCACACACATATATATATATGCATGTACACACTCGCTTAAACAAAACACAATATATATATTAGGAGCGTTCATTTGAAATCTGTTCGTGCCGCACCGTGCATAATTGCGTACGTTGAACATGATAGTCATGTGATCAGTACTGACCAATGAATAAAAGAGTACGTGCTTATCGTCCCGTGATGCATAGGTTCTGTTTCTGACCATTGAGAAAATCGCCAGGTTGATCCAAAATCCGTCCAAAGAAGCTCAAAGAGTGGTGATTCAGTTTCTTTCATTTGAAGGATGTCGACTAGTGGACATTCATCAAAGAATGCAGGCAGCATATGCTAACAAATGTGTGTCGAAGAAACAGTGAGACTGGGCATGAATGTTTCAGAAAGGACGCCAGTTCACGACAGATCTTCGACGGCCGGGTCAAGCACATATTATACAAATATCCATACAATTCTCACAATCCGTGACCTCTGAAGCAACAATAACTATTCCATGTGAAACATTCCTTTCTCCACCTTCCTCTTTGAATCCATAATGAATACTATGTGTGTTGCAGCAGTCTCCTCTAACCCAATGGAATGCTGCTGTTATTGCTTCCACTTCCATTCTCATGCTCGAGGTCATAGTCTCATATGCGAGACTCTCCTTTGTCAAGACTCGTTCATTAGCCTTTGCAATGAAACCCCAACCACTACGTCTGTTTCTCATCACTGACCAATTGCTGTAGATAAATATGTCACCTTGATGTGTGTTACTCTTGATCAGTTGTTGCACTTCAAACTCAGGGCGGCCCACTGCCCATTCTCTGCACTCACGACCCAGTGCTACTAGTACATTATACTAGTCTGTCATGTCTTCCGGAACTTCAACCCACTCTTTTTAATGATTGATGGTCTCTAGATCACACACCTGATGTATAGATAGTTCTGCCTGTGCCATCCAGGACCTGCCTCGTCTTAGTCTATGACCCTTGACCATATCCATGGCTACATGCAGGTGGTGATCCCTATCTGCAGCAACTCTCAGGTACCATTTGGCCTGAAGGACCCTATGCCTAAACGTCATTGTTGGTAGCGCCAGGATATGCCTCATGCATATAATTAATTGGTGTCTCCTTTGTGCACCCCAGTATTACCTGCATGGCAGCATTCTGTATGAGCTCCAACCTTTCAAGCTGGCTCTTTGATACTGTCAGCAGCCCCAAACCATACTCAATGACAGAAATTATTAACTGCTGAAAGAGCCTGTAAATCATCCTTTGCTCTACCCTGGTTGCTGCCATAGTCCTCAATGCATTAAGTCCCCTACAAGTCTTCACCTCCAAAGCCTCCACATGATCCTTAAAAGACAAACACCTGTCAAAGACGATACCCAAGTACTTCAGTTTACTCTCTCTACTAAGAGGACATCCAATCAATATAATACCTGGAGCATCTGCCTTAACGATCAGGTTATCCAGGGAGTACCACAAAACCGATGCCTTGTCTGGGTTTATAACAGCCCCTGCATCCCTGCACCACTCAGCCACCCTGTTTACTGCCACCTGTAAGTCTTCAGCCAAACTGGTCCTGTCTCTGCCCTGTCTGTACACCAGCACATCATCTGCAAATGTCAAGATTCTACCCACACCTGGTGTTCTCAATAGCTGCGATTTTGCTGGTGTAGACATTAAAGAGCACTGGGGATATGGCAGATCCCTGTGGCAACCCAGGTGTAATAGTACAGGGGTCAGAAGTCCAGGAACCCATGCGCAGTCCAACCTTACGCTCATAGAGGACTGCCGCAACCAATCTGACAAGGCAAGGGCAGACATCCATGTCCAACAGTGTGTATATCAACCGATCATACCTGACCCTGTTATACGCATCCTCCAGGTCAAGAGCTACCGCCACTGTCTCCTGTTTATCCTGGAAGCCCTCGTAGACATCAAATGCAAAAGTTGCCGCATTGGCCCAGTTATCCTTCCCCAGCCGGTAACTCCCGAGCCCTTTGGGAAGCAGATTACGACTTTCCAAATGTCGCTAGAGCCTGCGTGCTACTATCTTTTCGAGGAATTTGCCATATGTGGTTTGCAGGGTTATGATTCGGTATCTATTAAGTTTGGAGTGATCCTTACCTGGCTTTAGGAGTGGGACTAGGTAGCTATGCATTCTGTATTGAATAACCTTTCACTGTATCTCTCTGAAGCTGTCTGTTCACTGGCATAAAACACACACATGCACACATACAACACAAATTAAATAGGTAGCTCAATAACTTAAACATGCTTAAGATAGACAGCCATAGAGAACTGCTAAGCAGGATTAAGCAGTACATCACAAGAACAAAAATGCCTGTATAGTGGATTGCTCTTATAGAGTCAAAAACTAATAATTATAATTTAAACACTGAAGCCAAGAACAATAAGTTGCATGATTTATTGCCTGGCATATTTCACTGCATTTCAGTAAGGTGCAGACTCCAGAATTATGTATAATATGAAGTGAATAGATGAATAATATTGTGGCTGAAATCCAGGGGGGCTTTAAATGAAAGTCTTAAATGTTTTTTGGGGGGAATATATTCTGAAAAGTAAAGAACAAATGTATCATTTTTCAATGTAGTCACCACTGCATTCAACGCAGATCCTCCAGAGCCGATAAAGTGCTTGGATTCCTGTAGAAAAAAATTCTCTTGGTCGCGTGGGTAACCACGCATGCACCACCTGCTGTACCTCTTCATCGGACCGAACAATTTTGCAACTTCCTACTCCACTCATACACTTGCAGGACCAAGATCTGGAGAGCTCGTGCATACTTAAAAATAAGTGCAGATGAGCAGTACCCTCTGCGGGAGTCTGTTTTCCGTAAAGTAACCTTCATCTACGTCCCAGGACATGCGGGAGTTGAGGGAAATGAACGAGCTGATAAACTGGCTGGCTCTGCACCCCCTGTAGATGGCCAGCCCATGGATCATGCCGATGTTATTAACGTCCTCAAAGATATGGCGACAACAGAGGACTTTGACGTCAGTGATTCCACATTGCTGTCCAGGATGAAAAACTTGGGAGTAAGAATCGGCACAGCCAGACGCGAGAGGTACATTGGGAAAACAAAGCGCCTCGTCAGCCAACACAGAACTGGCACTATTAGCCACCGGACGCTGATGCATATGCTGGGGGGGGGGGGGGGGGGGAGGATCTGAGCACCTATGAACATGTCCGGAGTGCAATGAAGATACCCCAACTGATAACTTATAACTTGCAGGACTCACAGGCATGCATCACCATACTGAACCTTCATTCATCAATGAACTTCTATAGGTTTCACAACTTCACTGATAACAAAACGGATAACAAAACGCTGCTCCTATTTGGTGCATATTAAAAGTCGAGTGGCCATATTTAAACTGTCCTTATGACGTCACCATGTGCATCTGCACTGTGATGTCACATGTTTAACACTCTTGATATCCTTAACAACAATATTGACAGGTTACAAGACAATGGCTTGGTTATTGTAATTTCTATCACACTTTAAAGGTTTTCTTTTGTAGCACCCCCATAGTAAAATTGGAGGGTTATTTCTCTTGAACCCACGGACAAACAAAATAAAAAGCAAACTTAAAGCACATGGAGGAGAGAGAGAGAGAGAGAGAGAGAGAGAGAGAGAGAGAGAGAGAGAGAGAGAGAGAGAGAGAGAGGATTAATATGAGGAGGACATGGAGGTAGTGGTAGCAAATAGCAAAAGATGGGATGGCTTGGTGTGAGTTGATTGTGAGTCTATGCTCGTTCTCAGAAGGTTGTGGGTTCGATTCCGGGCCACGTCCTTTGGTTCACGAGTGAATTTTTTCGGAGATCCCTCAGGGTCGTTGCTGGAACTGCGGAGTTTGTGCTTTGTGCGACGCTTTCCTCGCTGCGGAAAGAGACCGAACCATATGGGATACAAACCCGGTGCAATGAAGTCGACCCAGTCGACTTTTAAGCGACTTTAAGTGGAGGATAAAGGACAGAAGAGGAAGAAACATAGCCACTTGCAAGGTCTCCCAAGTGAGGCAGTTAGGCACTAGACAAGTCAACAGATAAATAAGGACCAGACAAGTAGACAGTCAGGAACCACACAGAAAGAGATATAAAAACTCTTCTGCCTACGAGGTAAATTGGCAACAGTCAACATTTAAGGAAGGTAAATCCAAATGCTTGCTGAAATTTGATGTACTTGGCCATAAAAGAAAGGGGTATGTGGTTTCTGAAATGAATGTTGTGAGCACGTTGGCCTACCAGAGTAACTACCAATGACTTTTGTGTAGAATGGCTTGCCTCGCTTCATAGACCACAGACTGAGAATTGTATGGATTTTCTACTCTGGTCATGCGGTAGTGCGGGAGAATGAACAGGCTGATAGGCTGGCAAGGAATGCACTTCTCGGTGGTAGATTACCTATGAACAAGGGAGAGGTGGTCGGGCACCTGTGGAACCAAGTGGAGAAAGTGGGGGAAGCGACTGAGAACCCATGTGTGGACAGAATTATATGGTTGTGGACGAATCTCAACAGCTGAGAGGTTAGACCAGGAGAATTTTCAATCAGATGGCAGTTGGAACCATTAGCAGTATGACTCTTTGCTGGCTGTTGAATGAGGGAACAGAGCAGGTGTGGGAATGTCTTGAGTGCAGTGATGTCGGTTCTTAGCTCAACTCAACTACCAATGATTGCCATTGCCTTTCATTTCCAGACAACTCTTTAAAAAAATAGTGAAAATTGTCCGGTACTAATATTTATGAGACCGAGTAGATCCCAAGGCCATACTGGTCAGGAAAATAAAAATCCTGCATCTACTGGGAATTGAACCCAAACCACTGTCTTAGTAGGTAGGCAGAACAATGGTCCGCATTTATTATAGGGTATATTTTAATGACTATGCAGTGTTTGAAAAAATATTGCCGGTCCAAGTTTTATACTCACCCTCTGTAAAGTTCATGCAACATATAGGTAAATGCAAAACTTGGACCGGCAATTATTTCAAACACTGCTCAGTCATTAAAAATACACCCTGTGTATTAGGTTCATACATCTTTATTTACAATATTTCATAGCTTATAAATTTCTGGTATTTCACCCAAAGTTTGTGATTTATTAAATTTCCTCTGCAGCCTACCCTACAAAAGTATCAGATGATGAATAAACCAGAAAATATACAACAGAAGAATCTAGAGACTTTAGAGCTGAAAAGAAAACAGCAGACAGAAACAACACTGGATGATCATAAAAAGCTCAAGCGAGCTGGGTCAGTTGATCCGCTAGAATTTGTTCCCAGGGCTCCGGAATTACCACAGAAGCTAAAAGAAAAACAGGTATGTATAGTGAAGAGTATGTAGATCGTAAGAGAAATGAAGAGCCGCTGGTTGAGTTGCTAGAAATGGTGGCTTCTCCATCAGGAGACCCGGGTTCAAATCCTCAATAAGGTGCAGATTTTTTTTCTGTCGGGGGAAAATTGATATAGATATTATAGGAGAAAATTAACAAAAGACATTGGAAATATTGACTCACTTAAAGCAAAAAGCCCAACAGATGGGGCTGGTTATCAACCAAGATAAGACAGAATATATGGTAATTTCAAGAGAAGGAACGGCTAAAAACTCTGGCCACATACAAATAGATAATATGACCATTAAAAGAACGGAAACATACAAATACCTGGGTACAATCTTCAACTGCTCCAACATAATAAGGGAAGAAATACAAGCTAGAATCAACTCTGGAAATAAGATATACTATGCACTACAACATCTGCTAAAATCAAATGCGCTATCTCGTAACACCAAGATCGCAATATACAAAACACTGATCAGACCAGTTGTGCTGTATGGCTCTGAAACATGGAGTACAACTAAAGGAGACGAAGCCTTGTTACAAACCTTTGAGAACAAAGTCTTAAGACACATATTTTGACCATTAGGTATTATATTGACCATTAGGTATTATATTGACCATTAGGTATTTTATTGACCATTAGGTATTATAAAGACCATCAGGTATTATTTTGACCATCATGTATTATATTGACCATTAGGTATTATATAGACCATCAGGTATTATATTGATCACATACACATTACATTGGCACCTTGCCGTCTTGACAGACAATAGTTTGTGCTTCAAAAAGTCATAATAACTTTTAACCATGGTGGTAGCGAAATGTGACTGATAAGGCCAATTCACGCTGTAAATGTTCGTTCACAGTGGGTGCATGTGAACATGTCATCATTTCCACCATCATGCACCATCTTATGTCTCACATGCTCGGTGTGTGACTTATCTGCAATAATTTTCTCCTTTGTCGTTATTCCATCTCTGATGTTTGCCCTCCATGCAACATGTTCAGCGGCGACTTGCTCCCAATGTGCATTATCAATGACTGTATCAATCATGTCCCGCTTACACACATCTCTGTATTGTAGTAGAGGCCGACCCTGAGATCTCTTACCCATCTGTAATTCACCAAAAAAGATGTCCTTTGGTATTCTACCATCATCCATCCTCCTAAGATGTCCTATCCATCTAAGTCTACGAAGACTGAGCATGGAATAAACCATCACACAACCTGATTTTTCCAATACTTCAGTATTTGTGATTTTGACTTGCCACTTAATACCAAGAATTCTTCGCAGACACCGCATATGAAAGCTGTTTAAACGTTTCTCTTGGTGTGAGTAAGTTGTCCAGGTTTCACTGCCATAAAGAAGAGTACTAAGGACACAGGCTTGATAGACAAGGACTTTTGTTTTGGCAGTAAGCTTCCTGTTCTCCCAGACTCTTTTTCTTAACCTGTTCATTGTTGTTGCTGCCTTACCAATCCGGATGTTGATTTCCTGATCTAGGATAATATGCTATTTACCACTGATCCTAGATATGTAAAATGGTCTACCATCTCTAGTTCGGCGTCGTCAACAAAGATTGATGGTACTCCATGTGCACCTTGTGACATAATCTGTATCTTCTTTTTGCATTAGGTATTATATTGACCATTAGGTATTATATTGACCATCAGCTATTATATAGACCATTAAGTATTATATTGACCATTAAGTATTATATTGACCATTAGGTATTATATTGATCATTAGGTATTATATTGACCACATGACCGCTTGGGTTCCGATTGGTCTATACAAATATGAGGCTAGCACCCTATGTCTAATAGTCCTTTACATTTTACTTTTTTCATTTCCAGATATTTTCCAGAAAATTCTTAAATTATACGGAATACGTTATATGAGGCTTTGTCCAAAAAAAAAAGCACGCCATTACTGAGGATTAAACCCATCTCACTGTATTGATAAGCAACTACACTAACAACTATGACACTCATCACCATCATCACTGCAGTTAATAATTGCTATATATTTTGTCATAAGCAATCTTAGGTATGCTGATAATACAGTGTTACTAGCAGAAAGTGAGCAAGAGTTACAAAAACTGGTGGAAGAAGCATAGTGCAGAATGTGGCTTAGATATTAACATCCAAAAAATGAAAACTATGATAATTTGCAGTGGAAAGGAGTGGTCATCAATGAAATTCACAGTAAATGGGGAGATACTAGAACAAGTAACAAGTTTCTCCTATCTTGGACATGTAATAACGGATAATGGCAGAAGTGAAACAGTAATAAAAAAGAGAATAGGAATGGCCAAAAATGATTTCAACAGCATTAAATCAGTATTATCATCTAGAGAGATTAACAATGCATTAAAAATGAGAGCTGTCAAAACGTTATGTATATTCAACACTACTGTATGGTGTGGAAGCCTGGGCATTGAACAAGTAATGAAAAAATTGAACAGAGGCCCTGGAGATGTGAATATCAGAAGAATATGTCATATTTCATGGAAACTAAAAACTGGGAATGAAAAGAAAGTTGATGAAAGAAACAAAAATGAAGCAAGTGAAATGTTTCAGCCATGTTAAAAGACATAAGACTCTTATAAAAAACCATACTGAAGGGTAAGGTTGAAGGCAAGTGAGCAAGAAGTAGATAACAATAATACAAGTGGGAAGAAAACATCAAGAGACAGACAAACAGGAATCGGACAGAATGTACAGTCAGGGCGAGAGACAGACAGCGTTGGAGATCCATTGCAGCCAACTGTCATTGTGGAGATGGCACCTGATTGATTGATTGATTGATATTCATTCATTCAGTAGCATGTCCTTTGCAGAACCTCGCTCCCATAACAACCTTCCGGAAAACCTCTCTATCATAAGCAAGATGTCCCGCATCTGATATACCCATCTGGAGATCATCCGTCACATCCTGCACCCATCTTCTCTTTGGCCTTCCTCTTCCTCTCTTCCCAGGCATATACCCTTCCATTATTGTTCTCTCCAAACTTTCGTGACGTTTCAAGTGACCAAAATATTTCAATTTTCTTTGTTTTATCGTCTTTAATAGCCAACCTTCTTCAATATTCAACTCTTGAAGTATGGATGCATTTGTTCTTTTCTTTACCCAAGATATTCTTAGAACTCGTCTATAACATTTATATTCAAAGGCGTTTATGCGCTGTTCAGCTTGTTTAGTAAGTGTCCATGTCTCACAGGCGTATGTTGCAATGGGAAAGATGCATGCTCTTAAAAATCTAATTTTTGTAGTTCTGTCTGTCCCACTCCATAATTTATTCAGCTGTTTTAGTCTTTGAAGAGCAATTGATAGTCGCCGTTTAATTTCTTTCATTGTATCACCGTTGTTGGTAATCAATGACCCAAGATATTCAAAATTTTCCACCACCTCCAATTTTCCCCCATTAATGTATATTTCTTCCTCCATAGTAGTTTTATCTGTATGCATTATCTTTGTTTTTGCTATGTTAAGATATAAGTTGTGATTTTCACTATTCAATTGGGTTGAGGCTATTAGGTTTTCTATGCCATTCTGTGTTGTGGATAGTAATACTGTATCATCAGCATATCGAATCTCTGGTATGTCATGACCGCCGATATTTAGGGCTTCATATAGCTCCCTGTTTATATCATCTCTTACATTTCTCATTATATTTTCGGCGTACAGGTTAAACAAATAGGGTGACAGCACGCAGCCCTGACGGACTCCTTGCTTGATGTCAAACCAATCTGATACCTCGCCATCTATTCTAACTGCTGCTTGTTGGTCTAGATAGAGCATTTTTATGAGTTGTACTACATGTGATGGAAAGCCCATATTCCTCATGATTTCCCAAAGTTTCTGATGTTGTACACAGTCAAATGCCTTTGAATAATCCAAAAAACATGAGAATAGGTTTACATTAAATTCTCTGCACTTCTCTATTATTAAACGCATGTTGAATATGTGATCTCTTGTTCCTCTTCCTTGTCTAAATCCAGCTTGAACCACGTTAATCTCTTCTTCCATTTTCTTACGAAGTCTTCCCATTATGACTTTTAGTAGAATTTTACTTGCATGACTGATCAGGGCAACAGTTCTATAGTTGGTGCATAATTTCAGGTTGCCCTTTTTTGGTATTGGAATGAAGATAGTTCTCTTCCAATCTTTTGGCCATATACCATATTTCCAAATCTTTGTACATAATGCATGATATATGTGTATGCTTTCTTCTCCTCCCGCTTTAATTAGTTCAGCTGGTATCTCATCACATCCAGGTGATTTACCATTCTTCAGGTTCTTTATTGCCCATGCAATTTCATCCAATGAGGGTTCAGGTTCTGTCTCTGCTGTCATTGGCTCATGTATCTCATTCATATCCTCACTGTCACTCATATCATACATTCCACTGCAGTACTCCTGCCATCTTTCTAGAATTTGTCTAGATTCTGTTAAGGTATTTCCCATCTTGTCACAGATAACATTCAATTGAGGTTGAACATTTCTTGTCAATAACTTCATTTCTTTGAACATTTCATAATCTCTTCCAGTCTTATGATATTGCTCTATTCTGGTGCAGCAATCTTGTATATATTGATTTTTGTCCTTTCTTGTGTTCTTTCTTATTTCTCGAGTTAAAGATTTATACTTCATCCTGCTATCGGATTCACCACCTTTCTGTTTCAGCTGCCTTCATTGTTTTATTAATTCTAATGTGTCTGATGTAATCCATGGCTTAAGTTGCTTTTTCTTGGTCGAAATTAAGTCTTTGGCTGCAGTTATCAAGATATCCCTAGCTTGTACTGCCAGTTCATCAGGTGTCATTTCTTCTTGTACAGACATCAAGGCCCCAAAGCAATTCCTAACTTCTACAGTGTATGCATCCGGTATTTTTGTGAGATCAAAATGAAGTGGCCTTGGTCCTCGGATAAGCTTTTTGCGTTTTAATTTCAGATCTGCTTCTAATAGCTGATGATCTGTATCACAGTCTGCACTACGTAGGGTTTTTGCAGATGTTATGCTTGATCTCCATCTTCTTTGTATTAAAATATAATCTATCTGATTTTTGGTAATACTATCTGGAGACTTCCATGTGAAGAGTCTTCTTGGATGTTGTTTAAAAAGCGTGTTGGCTATCGTTAACTCATTTTCTGTGCAAAATTCAATTAATTTGTCACCTGCATCATTTCTATTTCCTAATCCAAATTTTCCTAAAATGTGTCTCTCATTTTCAGCTCTTCCTGCACCTACTTTTGCATTAAAATCTCCCATTATTATTGCTATATCATTATGACCAATCTTATTTAATGTGTCTTGTAGTGTGTTGTAAAAGTCTTCAATTTCGTCCTCCTTTGCTGTTGAAGTAGGTGCATATATCTGTATGAGAGTTGTGTTTTTTGGGCGGCCTTTAAGTCTAATAGTGAGAATTCTATACTAACTGGATTATATCCCATTAAAGATTTTGCAGTTGTCTTATCTAAACAAAATGCCACTCCACTCTGGCCTCCGATGTCTCTACCAGAATAAATGAAAATACTTCCATTTTCAGTTGTAAAATGTCGATGTTCACTAATTCCTAAAATTTGAATGTTTAACCTCTCAATCTCATCACACACTACTTTAAGCTTTCCCTCATACAGACTTCTCACATTCCACGTTGCTATTCTCACTCTGTTTCTTAGTCTGACACAGGGGATTTCCTTGGTAACACAGTCAGGATTAACTCTGTCATCACGATTACTAGTACTGGTCTCTGTGTCACACTTTTCCCCAGTGTTATCTGATCTGCCTGGCCTGGGGGTCTCGCCACCAGATCTCTTTCTTATTATGTTTTCTTTCATGGTTTGTTATGGTTTCTTGGCAAGTTTTGCAGAAGGTAGTTTGCCATTGCTTTCCTTCTGGGCAGTGACTGTACTAGTCGGTGGCCATAGCCATTGTCTCTACTGATGAGATCATCTGCCTATCGCCGCAGAGTGTAAGACCATAACCAACAACAATCTGTCGGCTGCTCTCACACTCCATCCACCACCTGCTTCCATGGCTTCACGTAACCCTGATCGGGGGGCTAAACGGGTACTCCACCTTGCCCAAGGGTGTCCCGTAGACTAACGGAGAAAAGGAGGCGTCTTACTTCTCCTTTGATAGGGGATACCCCTATCCCGCTAACCGGATTGATTGATATATTTTATCAAATTATAAGATATGATATGGGGGCTTGCTTGTTGCATAATTAGGACATGACGTTGACAATATCAAGAGCACAGTCGAACGAGAGTTCAGTGTCAGCACTTGTGGCTCACTACAGCCCCCCTACCCCTCCCCCCCACCCTATCCATGCATTTGTATCATACACTAAAAAAGTTAGTTGCATATCCTTTACAGAACGTCGCAGTCCTCCCATCATTATTTGTGCTGTTTGTGATTTATTAGCAAGTTTACGTTCAGTGGTTTTTTCATTGCTTTCTGAGTGACCGGCACTCATACTATTTTATGAAAACAAACGCAGTGTGGTCTGCATCCAAATCGCTCACAGCTGTGTTTTGAGCACTGGATGCATAATTGCGAACTGCATCAATGACACCTTTGCCACACAGCCGGCTATAATGCTCTACTAAACCATATTCTTACCTGTTGCGCACCTGGTTAGAGATTCTAAGCCAATCACTGAGCTTCGTTTTGACATTATTGGCCCTAAGTCCAGTGACCGTGTGAACCACCACACATCCGGTTAATTCCGTCCACTGCTAGATGCTCCAAGACGTTTTTAGCCATTCAAGGATACAGATAAGTAACTTTAACATTTTCATGTAGTGTTTTTTGTGTAGTTGTGTGTCGGTTTATGTTTGTTTATTCTGTGCTGATGAAGACTTTGGCCGCAACTTCCATTTTCTTACTTGTAATCGTGTTCTAGTAAAGCTCACAATCTACTTCTCGTTTTTCGGTGACTCACTACGAAATAGAAGGACATGCCACCTATTCTTCCTTGCACTCAGGCCTACAAAAATGTAATAGCCCTAACACTTCACATGGCCACAGCAGGTTCTTGCTAGGGGACTGATTTATTTATTTTATAGGATATGACATATTGCATTTTTCTTTCTCAGGAGGAAATGGTGCCTAGGCCAGTGACACCCAGAGATGCCTTAGGAAAGTCTCCAAAGGCTCATGCTGCTGGCCCTTCCCTGCCTGCCTCCACAAAGATGAAGCGTAAGTTTGTCCTTTGTCATCAGAAATATATTTGTTAGGTTCTCTCTTCTTCTTATTCTACTTCTTGTTTTGCTCTTGTTGTTGTTCATCCTCTCCTCCTCCACCTTCTTCCCCTTCTTCTCCTCCATCTCTTCCTTCTCCTGCCATTACCTTTTCTTCCTCTTCATCTTCTTCCTCTTCCCATTCTCCTTTTTCTCCTCCTTATTCTCCTTTTTCTGCTGCTGCAGCGCATTCTCCTCTTGTTCTTCATCTTCTCCTGCTCTTGTATGTGCTCCTCCTTCAGCAGATATTTGCAATCATGATATTCCTATCCTCTGTCATCCGATATTTTGATGAAGCTAGGTGCATATTTTACTATCATTTTTAGCCTAACTATTTGAGTTGAGTTGAGATAAGAACCGACATCACAGAACTCGGGACATTCCCATACGTGCTCCGTCCTCATCTGCAATAGCCAGCGAAGAGTCCCAATACGCATTGTACTTTTTATGTGACCTTCTGGCCTTTCCTTGGAGTTTTGAGTGTCGGCCTGACTCTCTGGTGACTCCCTGCCTAGATGTTTAAGCACATGCATTTTTTGCGGTCTACCTCTGCCACTCTTACCGTGTATTTTCCTAGATAAGTATAATAGATTAATGTTGCGTGTCATGTGCAGGATGTTGCAACCAACCCCAATCCCCAGGTTGACATACAAGACAATTTTATGTTCAGTAGTTTGCCACTAAACAAGCTGAAAAGTGCATACATGCCTTTGAATATAAATGTTATAGAGGGGTTCTAAGAATATCTTGGATACAGAAAAGAACAAATGCATGACCTGAAGAAGGTTGGCTACTAAAGATGATAAAACAAATAAAACTGACATATTTTGGTCACTTGTAATGTCATGAAAGTTTAGAGAGAACAATAATGGAAGGGTAAATGCCCGGGAAGAGAGGAAGAGGAAGGCCAAAGACAAGATGGGTGCAGGTGTGGCAGATGATCTCCAGATGGGTGTATCGGATGCGGGACATCTAGCTTATGACCGAGAAGTTTGATGATGACTATTTATGATGATGACTGTTTATGATGATGACTGTTTATGGTGATGACTGTTTATGATAATGACTGTTTATGATGATGACTGTTTATGGTGATGACTGTTTATAATAATGACTGTTTATGATGGTGACTGTTTATGATGATGACTGTTTATGATGATGACTGTTTATGATGATGACTGTTTATGATGATGACTGTTTATGATGATGACTGTTTATGGCGATGACTCTTTATGATGATGACTGTTTATGATGATGACTGTTTATGACGATGACTGTTTATGATGATGACTGTTTATGACAATGACTGTTTATGGTGATGACTGTTTATGATGATGACTGTTTATGATGATGAATGTTTATGATGATGACTGTTTATGATGATGACTGTTTATGATGATGAATGTTTATGATGATGACTGTTTATTATGATGAATGTTTATGATGATGATGACTAATTATGACAATGACTATTTATGACAATGGCTATTTATGACGCGGACTATTTATGACGCAGGCTATTTATGATGATGAGGCATAATGGCATTTGTGTTGTTTTAGAAACCACCATGGCAGCAGGTTCAACCTTTACACTGGTCTGTTGGACTAAAATGGTCGGTTCTCGTTCTTGACTTGGGGATGTAAATTACAAGTATCTCAGAAGTCACAGTGGGGTCGCCTGATGGCGAAGGACACTGGGAATACGGAAAGTTAACCCACATGTGAATATCAGTCCAGTGCACTCTTCAGTAGTGGCAATTACTAGAAGAAATAGCACATGTGTTGGACTACGCTTGATGTCAGAGCGAGCAAACGCCCAAAAATTAAAAATTAAGAAATACCCCCTGATTTTGACTCAAACCCATGTCCATCAGCCACATTTCAGTTACCTAATGTTTAAGGCTTCTCAATCTACTGCACCTACTTCCCCAGACATTCCCTGGTACCTATTTTAAGCTGCGTTGACCTGGGACCCCAGGATAATTTTAAAAATCTGCCCCAAGGCAAATTTAAACCCATGCCTAATAGGCACATTCAGTTTAACTAATGCTTCTCACTCCACTCAACCTGGTTTCTCTATTTATAACAGTTTTATTTACTTTCTAAATAAATGAGTTATTTCTGCTGCATTCATAACAAGTGAGGACTAACTTTTAAAAAAAAAAAACTGAATAAAGTGTGGTGCTGTCAGCGGCTTATGAATTGAAAATGTGAAATTTATTTCAGATCCAAGTTCCTACAATGGTATAAGAGACATGCATAAGATTATCTCCATTATTCGGACTGAGTCTAAACTTGGATTCTTGTACCTGAGTCCTGCTGTACCAAAATCATCAGTTCATTACCATTACTACAACCTGAAGTAAGTTATTTTATTTTTTGTGGTTTTTATTATTATGGTACACACTTGCTTGGAAGCTGCTTATTCTTCTTAGTGTACAATTCATTCCTCTTCTTCTTCCTCCTTTATTTCCTCCAGCCTTTCCTTCTTCTTCTTTTTCTGCCTTCATCTCCCAACTTATACCAAGCTCTTTGTATATTTGTTCACTTTGTTGTTGTTTGTCCATCAAGAATGGTGATGACCATTCATTTCATCCAGTGGGGTTGAAAGTATGGAGCCGTGAGTTCTAAGATGGCTGATAAGGCCTATTTTGGCTCGAAATGTTCTTTGACAATGTGGACAAAGAATGCTTGACGTTTCTGGAGGAGGATTTTCTGCAGTGGTTTTTCTGTTCCGTCTTTTCTTCACAGCTCTTGCAGTCCTGGTTGCCTCACAAGTTACTGCACCCTTGCGTAATGATGCACGCCATGAATTTCGGTCTCTGGCTCCAGTCTCCCAGGTGTCATGATGAATTCCAAAAGCATTCAGTGAGATTTTCATAGTGTCTTTAAAGCGTTTCCTCTGGCCGCCTTGGGAACGTTTACCACAATGCAACTTGCCGTAAAAGATTCGTTTAGGGAGCCTGTGATCTGGCATGCGAGTCAAGTGACCAGCCCAGCTAATCTGATTCTTCATTAGTAGAGTGTGGATACAGGGCATGGACGCTCTTTCTAGGACTTCAGTGTCTGGGATCTTGTCTTGCCATTTAATCTTCAGTAACTTCCTAAGGCAGACTGTGTGGAAGTGGTTTAATTTCCTAGCATGTCGCTGATAAACAGTCCAGGTTTCACAAGCATATAGCAGTGTGGATAATACAACTGCTTTGTAGACTTTCAGCTTTGTTTGCAGGCTTATTCCATTTCTGTCCCATACATTCTTGTATAGTCTGCCAAAGGCCGCGCTGGCCTTGGAGATTCTTGCATTCACTTCATCATCAATTGTGGTGTGGCAGCTTGTGACACAGTGCTGCCAAGATAGGTGAATTTGTCCACAACACTTATACTATGACCATTCACTTTGATATTCGGCACAGTGTGATTATTCCCTGGAGCTGGCTGGTACATAACTACAGTCTTCTCCAAATTGATATTGAGGCCAATGTTGGCACAGGCATGTGAGAAAGCTGAAACATTATGTTGCATGTCTGCCTCTGAGTTGGCATATTGAGCGCAATCATCAGCAAACAGGAGCTCTCTGATGGTGTCGCTGTCAATTTTGATTTTAGCTTTCAGCCTTCTGAGATTGAATAACTTTCCATCCATGCGGTAGTTGATGTCTATTCCAATGTCGTTGTTCTCAAAGGCATTCGTCAACATAGCTGAAAACATGAGGCTGAACAGTGTTGGTGCTAAGACACATTCTTGTTCACTTTAGCGAATGATGAACGTATGTGTCAAACCTTTGTCCGACCACACTTATGATATTACCAGCATTGTCCTCTAGCAAATAAACTGACACACCCATTAATCAGCCCCCGATGCGACCTACAAGTTATTGTCATCTCTTTCTCCAGGGTGGTAGGCCACGAGCATGTCTACAAACCAGATTACCTGACCATCAGTCAGAAGGGCATTACGAGGATGAGGACTGACGATGAGACAGAGTTTGTTGTCTTGGATCGATGGGAGCGAGAGGTGTTTTACTTTGAAAAGCTGATCAAGGTACAGTGCTATTCCCTGTCTCTCTATCATTAGAGTGTCTTTCTCTGTCTCTCTGTCATTAGAGTCTCTTTCTCTGTCTCTCTGTCATTAGAGTGTCTTTCTCTGTCTCTCTGTCATTAGAGTGTCATTCTTGGGATCTGTCAGTAAAGTGTCATTTCCTGTCTCTCTGTCAATGCAGTGTCATTCTTGGTCACTGTCAACCGGGTGTCATTCCCTGCCTCTCTGTCAATAGAATGTCATTATCTGTCTCTCTATCAATTTCTTGTCCTCTCTCTCCCATGCACTCTCTCTATCTCTATTTCGCTATCTTTATTTCCCTTGCTCAGTCTCCAATCTTGTTGTTACAGTGGTTATTATTGTAATAGATAAAGGAGATGTGAGGTTTGTAAAGAGCCTCCTTTATTGTGCAGTAATATCTCCAAATGTCACCCAAGTGTTATGGAATACCTCTAAATGTTACTCAAGTGTAATGGAATACCTCCAAATGTCACCCAGGTGTCATGGAATACCTCCAAATGTCACCCAGTGTCATCGTGGCCAACATTGTAAGCAAAGAATATTAACATTTTAATCTACCATGCATGTTGTAAGACTCCCGAAAATGAGCCCAAAATACTAAGAAAGATTAGGCATAGGCTGTTAATATAAAAAGCTTAAATATTCTACTGTTGGTAGGTGTACTAATTTTCAGATGTTGTCATGGTATCTGAGAAATGATTTCCCCATATTGCATTGCATTGAGTCTATTGGCAACAAAACATGAGGCCTTGAATTATGTAGTCCTTGTTTTTCAATGATGTGTACATGTAAGAAGGCATCTCAAACTGCAGAACATATACTACAGTAGGAGCTGTAGTGGTATGATTGTTAGTACGCTTGGCCGTCAAGACTGGTTTGGGTTCAAACCTCAACAAATTTCAAAATAATTTTTTTCCTACTAATATGACTCTGGGGATGTACAAACCTAATGGGTGTCAGACAATTTTCAGAATTTTCTAGGAATTGCCAGGAAAGGAAAAAATGACGAGAAAGGAAAATGGGCTGCTAAACTCATCGCTCATGGTCTAGAATATATGAATATCTAACTTCAAACTCCCAATAGCAGTATATGCTGTTGGGGATGGCTATATCTTTTATACCTCTACATTAAATCAGAAAGCCACCAACACCAGCTCAAGACAATTACCACTTTATAGACAAACCGGAACAAAGTGTTCTGTCTGAAAACAAGGCACAATAGATTGCACAACACATATGAGCAGGGCGATGTGCTACCTTCTTGATTTTCCAACCATTGAAGAGAGAATACAAGTTTGCAGGGCACACGCCTACCTCAGAGTTAACGCAAACACACAACATCCACTGCATAGTGAAATTAGGAAGGTGAAGGGCAGCAGGTTAAAAAGAGGACGGTCGTGGATGGGTCAAGCCGAAGACATTCTTCAACAGGTGTGTTCACTTGAGGACTTAGAACCTGGCGAGGAGTGGGTGCAAGTGCCAACAGACTTCTACACATCCTTTTAAGTTTGCATCCAACTAGATAGGAAATGCAGACAAGAAAATCCGGCTGCTGTGGAGGCTGAAGTACAAGCGTTGATTTTCGAGAATTCGCTAGATGGTGACGCGGTCATCTACACATGTGAGAAGCTCATGGGCCTTTACAGCTCGGGCCGGAGGGAGAATTGTGAAGAAGGACTCTGGTGCTCTCACTGAAACCACAAGTAGCCTGACCATGGAAGTCATGGCAGTAAGTAAAGCAATAACATGGCTCGAGACAGAGACATTCACTAGGGCTTGTTTCCTTAGCGACTCAATGAACATGATCAAGAGGATAGAGGAGGGGTCGATCCGAAGAGAATGGTTGCTGCCTCTGGAGCGGTCTCGGCTGGCAAAGATTAGTTTCATCTTCGTGCCAGGGCATGCGGGAGTACAAGGAAATGAGCGGGCTGACAAGCTCGCAAGTGAGGCTACTGTGGAGGGCGGACGTGCCATGGACCAGGCTGGCATTCTGAATGCTCTACGAGAAGTAAGACTTTTGCGAGAACCAAGTGATGACTGTGAATCTATAACAATGGCCAGACTGCGAGAGCAGCAAATTAAAAGAGGGGTGGCCAAACAAGAACACTACGCAGGAAGCCAAAGAAGATTGATAAACCAACATAGAACTGGCGTCGTTAGCCGCTACACGCTGCGGGATTTGCTGTGGAGGGGATCCAAGCACTTATGGACTGAATGGTTCGATGTGCAATGAGGATGATCTGTCGACTAAATAACTAACTAACTAACTATGAGTATATACAAAATTCATGATTCGCAAAGTTTATGCAGGAAACAAAATTACAGATGTAGGCTGATTTCAGGTGTACAAAAAGAAGAAAAGAAGGTGTAGTTCATGTGGTGACATGCTGAAGCTTTGTTTCATGCTCTTCAGATCAAAACCTTTGCCATGTTCCGTGTATGGAAAGCTTTCAGTGTGTGGAGGCAGAATGTCAGAACAACAAAGACCAAGGCTTGTAAAAAAGCTTTGAATGAAAATTTGTTCATCATGAATCCTGTAAGTATAGATTTTGCTATTAAAATGTGATAATATTAACAATGGTAGTAGTAGTAGTAGAAGTAGTAGTAGTAGTAGTTGTAGTAGTAGTAGTAGTAGCAGTAGCAGTAGTTTTAGTAGTGGTAGAAGTAGTAGTAGTAGCAGTAGCAGTAGCAGTAGTTGCAGTAGTGGTAACAGCAGTAGTAGCAGCAGTATTAGTAGTTGTAGTAGTGGTAGCTCAGCAGCAGAAGCAGCAGTAGTAGTAATAGTAGTGGTAGTAGCAGTAGTTTTAGCAGTAGAAGTAGCAACATCAGTAGATGTGGCAGCAGAGGCAGTAGTAGTAGTAGCAACAGCAAGAGTAGTAGTAGCAGTAGTAGTAGTGGTAGTAGTAGTAACAGTAATAGTAGTAGTGGTAGTAGTAATAGTAGTAGTAGTGGTAGCAGCAGCAGTTGTAATAGCAGCAGCAGTAGTAGCAGTGGTGGTAGTAATAGTAGCAGCAGCAGCAGCAGTAGTAGTAGTAGTAGTAGTAGTAGTAGTAGTAGTAGTAGTAGTAGTAGTAACAGCAGTAGTAGTGGTAGTAGCACCAGCAGCAGCAGTAGTAGTAGTGGTGGAAGCAGCAGCAGGAGCCTCAACAACCAACAACAGTATTAGAGGCAGCAGCAGTCAATGCCATAATTGCAGAGTTGTCTTCTCTTGTTTTCCCAGTTCATTCACTTGTTGACACAACTGATGAGTAATCAGCTTTTGGTAGTCTATGTACATCCTTTTGGAGGTTCTGGTTTGCTGTGTACTTACTATCTAGGGGTGAGTTAACAATTGTTGGAGACAGCTGTAGCAGGTCTTCTCTGACATTTAATAATGAAGGGCATTTAATGAGGTTGTGTAACAACAGTGTCTTTGCAAGGATGCATGTTTCTTCATAAATGTTACAGTAACATCTGCACAAAGGTGAATATTTATCATAATATTATAGCTGTATCTAAACATAAGTGTTTCATTATTTCTTCATACAATTATTGCTGTATCTGCACATAAGTGTTTCACTGCTTCTTTATAAATGTTGCAGCAATGTCTGCATAGAGGTGCAATGTTTTAGGGATAGGGATTGTGAGGTTTAAATGGACCTTGACTCTGGTATGCTCTATTCAAGTCTATCAATTAAGCCTTTTACTTTTTAAAATTTGAAGTTTAATAAATAAATAAGATTTCTTAAATGTCTCCTAACTTATGTTTATTTTCATGCATAAAGTAAATCGTAATCTTGTCAGGCTGCTATTGTTGGAGTTGTCTTTAGCACTTCTGCCAGTTATGTACTTCATTACATACTTAAACAAGAACACGACTGGAAGATCTTCTGTATCATGATTTCATAATAGAAATAGACAGGATAATGGCAGACGTTATTAAAATCACACTTATGCAAAACCATCATTTGCGATATTAGATGCTTGAGAAGAGCTGTCAACTTAACTATCTGAGACCGAATCAGAAATGATGTTATCAGACAGACAGTGGGATCAACACCTTATGCCATATATATTGAAAGGCAAAAGATCAAATGGTTTGGCCATCTCTTTAGAATGTAACACCATCAACTGCCAGCACTGGCGCTACATCAAAGAAGATCTGAAACGAGAGCAAAGGGACGTCCGAGAAGAAGAAAATTTATTGGCAACATCAAAGACATTATACAATCATACGGAACGACACTATCCAGTGGCACGCATCGGGCGCTGGAACATCAACTATTCCCCCTCATGAAGCTTGATGGCAAAAGTGGAAGAAGATGATGATGAATACTTTGGTCAAAATGTTTGCTTGTATCTGTGTGTATGTGTGTGTGTGTGTTTTTTTGTGTGGGTCATGCTTCCTAGTTATACTTTGTATTCCTTCGGATGCTCAGTCATGGTGTTTGTCCATCAAGAATGATGGTGACCATTCATTCATCCAGTGGGGTTGAAAGTTTGGAGCCGTGACTTCTAAGATGGCTGGTAAGGCCTATTGTGGCTCGAAATGTTCTTTGATAATGTGGGCAAAGAATGCTCGATGTTCTAGGAGGAGGACCTCCTGTGGTGATTTTTCTGAACAGCCTTTTTTCACAGCTCTTGCAATCCTGTGTACTTCACAAGTGACTACAACCAGGCATAATGATGTATGCCACAAATTTCTGTTTGTATTCTTTTGGATGCTCAGTCATACATATAGCTAGGCCTACACCAATGTCTGCTTGTGATAGCCATGGTCGTTGTATTCCACATCCAGGCCAGTAACCCTGTTTCACGTCCAGTTCACACAGCAAAGCCGGTATCTGAATGACCTCTCATGGCTACATGGTTAACATTGACCTGGGTCCCCCAGGTCGACCCAGCAGGAAATTGGTACCAGAAATATCTTGGGAAGTAAAAGTGGTTGGCATATTTTTGACCAGTGGGCGCGTTAGAGAAGTTGATAGCGGGGTGCGCTAGTAATGTCATGAACATGGTCGGACGGGGGATCAACACCTGCGCTCATTGTGTGCCAAAGTGAGTGAAAGATTGGACACCTATTCCTCCTTGCTATCAGACCTACAAAATGTGGTGGTGATATCACATGACATTCCCATGGCAGGAAATTGCTTTCGGCGAGAGAGAGAGAGAGAGAGAGAGAGAGAGAGAGAGAGAGAAAGAGAAAGCGAGAGAGAGAGAGAAAGTAAGAGAGAGAGAGAGAGAGAAAAGAAAGAGAGAGAATATTGACCACATAATCCTTCAAGTGTTTATTAGTCCATAAACATGTAGAACCACCACCTCAATACCTGCTCACCTTGATATGCCTCAAAGCCTGCAGAAAGGGCCCTTTACCCACATATTTACTTACTATCCTATGATGTTACTTTCACTGGTTCTATCCTATGATGTTGCTACTTTAACTGGTTCTATCCTATGATGTTGTTACTTTAACTGATTCTCTCCTATGATGTTGTTACTTTAACTGGTTCTATCTGATGATGTTGTTACTTTAACTGGTTCTATCCTATGATGATGTTGCTTTAACTGGTTCTATCCTATGATGTTGTTACTTTAACTGGTTCTGTCCTATGATGTTGTTACTTTAACTGGTTCTATCTGATGATGTTGCTACTATAACTGGTTTTATCCTATGTTGTTGCTACTTTAATTGTTACTTTTACTTGATCTGCCTTAAGAAGTTATTTAACTTGTTCTAACTTGAATTGTTACTTTAACTAGTTCTATCTTAAAAAGTTGTTACTTTAAATAGTTTTATCCTGTTACTTTAAAATATTCTATTATAAAAAGTGGATATGTTTTTCAGGTAATTTCCTTTAAAAAAAATGGTTACTTTAACTGGTTCAGTCCTGTTACTTTAACTGGTTCTTTTCTAAAAAGTGGTTACTTTTACAGGTTCTGTCCTAAGAAGTTGTTACTTTAACTGGTTGTGTCATAAAAAGTTGTTACTTTAATTAATAAATGTTTGTGTCTGAAGAAGTTACAATAATATTATAGGAGTTGAAGTACTAATTGAGACAGAATAGGTTAGTGTAACAAATTGATAGGACAGAATGGGTTAGTGTGACAACTGGATGTTACAGAGTGGGTTAGTGTGATAGTTGCATGATACAGTGGATAAGTGTAACAACTGGCTGGGACAGAGTGGGTTAATGTGACAACTGGGTGGGACAGTGGGTTAATGTAACAACTAGATGGGACAGAGTGGTTTAGTGTGACAACTGGATGGGACAATGGGTTAGTGTAACAGTTAGACAGACACAAGGAGTTAAGACGAGTATATCATGAAACTAGCAACTAAAAAAATGTATGATGAGTTGTTTGGTAATGAATGAGCTGAGTGGCTAATGTTGTGCCTCCTGACGCCATAATTAAGTAATAGATGTTAATCCCTTTGTTGTCAGTCTCTGCGTAACAACAATAACCAACAAATGCATGATGAGTTGTTTGGTAATGAATGAGCTGAGTGGCTGATGCCAAGCCTCTAAGAATCTCTTACACCATAGTTATGTTATAGATATTAATCCCTTTGTTTTCAGTCTCTGCGTCCTGCTTTGTTGAACGTCAGAGAAATGTGTCATCGTATCAGTGAGATGGGATTGTGTCATATTGACAAAGGTCACACTTACACTCTCTCGGAATTCATGGAAGCTCAATTCTACCAGCTTAATGATGTAAGTATACTCCAATTTTTGAATGCAACTTTGTATTAAGGTGGACATGAATGCCTCTGGGGCATAATATGAGGGGGCTTCAAATGAAAACCTTAAAAGTGTGATAGAAATTACAATAACCATGCAATTTTCTTGAGACCTGTCATTATTATTGTTAAGGATGTCAAGAGTATTAAGCACATGACATCACAATGCAGACAAACACAGTGGCGATATAAGTACAGTTTAATGATGGCTGACCCACTTTTGACATGCATTAAAGAGGAGCAGAGTTCTGTTACCCATTTTTTAATAAGTGAAGGGGTGAAACCTATAGAAATTCATCAGTGAATGAAGGTCCAATATGGTGATGCATGCCTGTCAGTCCAGCAAGTGTATGCGTGGAGTAGGAAGTTTCAAAAGGGTGTGACTTCTGTCAGGCACACAAAGTAGTGATCTTAGAGTGGTTACAAACCCGACCAATTGTGTGGCCGAATGGATAAGAGCACTTGTTGTTAAACATCCGGTGTGCTGATGCCAGAGTATCGGGTTCAACCCCTACACCAGACAGTTGGACTAAAATGTTGATTTATCTTCCTTGACTCGGTGGCGTAAATTACAAGTATCTTTGAAGTCGGAGTGGGTTCAGATGATGGGCAAAGGATACTGGTAATAGGGAAAGCTAAACCACACAAAATTCAGTCCAACACACGAAGTAGCGTGTATGAACTACTCAAAGCGTTCAAAGAGTTCAAAGCGAGTGAGCATAAAATATAAAAGTCCTCGGTTTGTTTTGCTGCAGTTATTTGGAGATGACCACTATTTAAAGGGCTCATTGAAACGCCTCCAGGTGTATTGGTCATTTGATGCTAGCGTCATATTTTTATAGACCAACCAATACTCAAGGACTAGAACTTGCAATAATTTGATCTTGGTTTCCAGAGTTATCTTTCCATTGTTGTTTCACTCTGACTAGAATGTTCATGTGGAAGCCTCCATGGTGAAGTGGTTTCACCAACTGCCTTGCATTCCGATTGTCATGTGTTCAATTCCGGACTATATCATTCGATTCACGAGTGAAAAACTTTCTTGGAGACTTCCCAGGCTGGTCACTGGAGCTACAGAGTTCATGCTTTGTGTGAAACTTTCAGCAGGCTGCCCTGCAGAAAAAGACTGAGCTGTATGGGATAAAACCTGGTGCAGTGAAGTAGATTCTCTTGCTTTTTAAACCATGTTTAAACTCTTGTAGAATGATCATGTGATCTGTGTTGTTCAGGTAGCAGCAAGACTGCAGGACTTCAGGGAACTAGTGAAAGAGGTGGTTCGCAGTGCATGCCGGACAGCCTTGCTTGAAGCTGGATTCACCCCGGATGACTATTATTATGATGGTGCTGAGACTCCAGGGATGTATGGTAGGTTCACTTCTGGGATGTGTGGTAGTTTCACTTTAGGGATGTGTGGTAGGTTACTTTAGGGATGTGTGGTAGGTTTACTTTAGGGATGTGTGGTAGGTTTACTTTAGGGATGTGTGGTAGGTTTACTTTAAGGATGTGTGGTAGGTCCACTTCAGGGAGTATGGTAGGTTCACTTTAGGGAAGTGTGGTAGATTCACTTTAGGGATGTGTGGTAGGTCCACTTCAGGGATGTATGGTAGGTTCACTTTAGGGATGTGTGGTAGATGTATTTTAGGGATGTGTGGTAGATGTACTTTAGGAATGTGTGGTAGGTTCATTCCAGAAATATTTTGCTGTTGTTATTTGTGTGTGTGTGTGCATTCACTCAAGCGTAGTCCATATACATGCTACTACTTCTAGTGCACTGGGCTGATTTTTGCATGTGGCTGAGCCTTCCCTATTACCAGTGTCCCTCTCCACCAGCCAAACCCACTCTTGACTTCAGAGGTAATCCACTCCAGGAATGTATGATAGATTCACTTCAGGAATGTATGATAGGTTTACTTAAGGGATGTGTGATAGATTCACTCCAGGAATGTATGATAGATTCACTTCAAGAGTGTATGATAGATTCACTCCAGGAATGCATGATAGATTCACTCCAGGAATGTATGATAGATTCACTACAGGAATGTATGATAGATTCACTCCAGGAATGTATTATAGATTTACTTAAGGGATGTATGATAGATTCACTCCAGGAATGTATGATAGATTCACTCCAGGAATGTATGATAGGTTTCCTTAACGGATGTATGATAGATTCACTCCAGGAATGTATGATAGATTCACTCCAGGAATGTATGATAGGTTTACTTAAGGGATGTGTGATAGATTCACTCCAGGAATGTATGATAGATTCACTCCAGGAATGTATGATAGATTCACTCCAGGAATGTATGATAGGTTTCCTTAACGGATGTATGATAGATTCACTCCAGGAATAATCATTCACTCCAGGAATGTATGATAGATTCACTCCAGGAATGTATGATATATTCACTCCAGGAATGTATGATAGATTCACTCCAGGAATGTATGATAGATTCACTCCAGGAATGTATGATAGATTTACTTAAGGGATGTATGATAGATTCACTCCAGGAATGTATGATAGATTCACTCCAGGAATGTATGATAGGTTTACTTAAGGGATGTGTGATAGATTCACTCCAGGAATGTATGATAGATTCACTCCAGGAATGTATGATAGGTTTACTTAAGAGATGTATGATAGATTCACTCCAGGAATGTATGATAGATTCACTCTAGGAATGTATAATATATTCACTCCAGGAATGTATGATAAATCAACTCCAGGAATGTATGACAGATTTACTCCTGGAATGTATCATAGTTCTCTCCAGGAATGTATGGTAGATTCACTCCAGGAATGTATGATATATTCACTCCAGGAATGTATGATAGATTCACTCCAGGAATGTATGATAGATTCACTCCAGGAATGTATGATAGATTCACTCCAGGAATGTCTGATAGATTCACACCAGGAATGTATGACAGATTCACTCCAGGAATGTATGATAGATTCACTC